>CM033459.1:0-600000 GCA_019425755.1 Amaranthus cruentus | reverse complement strand
GTTATTTTTGGCAAATTTTGTAAATTTTTCATGAAATTGTTGTTTCTGGATCTCCCTTGTTTTTACTACTATTTTTGGCATCATAGATTTCTTCTTCTTCTTCTTTTTTGTTTTTGGTTTTGCTCATCATAGATTTAGCCTTCATATTTCTATGATCTTATAAAGTCATGTTTTTTTTTTTTTTTTTTTTTGATTTTGATTGAGTTGTTTATGCATCCTATCTCCATTGGGATTTTCATGGGTAATAGAGATAGTGGTATGGTATTTGACTTTTTCATTTAATTATTTGCTTTTTTTGGTATTTTTTCCAAAAATTCCTCCTTTATAGGATATGAGAAAATGGTTTTTTTTTTTTAATATATGCTCAAAGGCTTCAGATTTCTGGGTTATGACTTTGATGAATCAAGTTTTTGATTTATAATCTTATAAAGGTTACTACACATTTGATAATTTCTAATTATTCGTTGTTGGATATTTATCTTTGCAGAAAAACTTTGGGTTTGAAGCTTCATTAGGGTTTGTAACGACATAATTCAATTTGGATAATGGTCCTGCTTTATTATTAAGAAATTGATATTGAATTCTTATGGTTTGATAAAGGAATTTGTATTTTGGGATTGGGGTACAATCATTTTTTGAGGTATTATTGGATTGAAGGCAGATTTAGAGTATTATAAGGAGGATTTCGATCTCAATTCTGTTTTCTAGGATTTTGAATTTGTAGGAGGTCAATGGATGAATCTTCTTCTTCCTTGATCAGGAGGACGAAGTTTTCACACACTGTATGTCATCGAATCGATTCATCTATATTGGCCTCCTTTTCATTAAGATTTCAAACACAGGAAATTCCCCAATTCAAACCTAGACCGGAAAATCCCGCTTCTTGGCCTGAATCAGCTACTCCACCTGAAATTGCTGCTTCTCGCCCTGAATTAGTCGGTGTTCCCAATTCACGCGAATCAAATCAACCCCAGGTTCTGCGACATCCATTGACGAACAAACAAAGAACCGTTTCACCTCCGCTTGAAGTTCCTTTGTCGGATACATTTAAGGAAGCTCAAATGAAAGCAAAGAGATCATTAACCCCGATTCCTAGAACAAAGAAGCCCGATAAGAAAAAGAACAAATCAATTCCAGATAGTAGGAAGTCTAATGTGAAATCCGGTTGGGGAAAATACTTTGATCATGCAGGGGGAAGAGTTACAGCTGTGGATGCAGCTGATGAATACATGATTGATCTTTCACAGTTGTTTCTCGGGCATAAATTTGCTCATGGTTCTTACAGTAGGCTTTACCGGGGAATATATAAGGATGAACCTGTTGCTGTGAAGATGATTCGGTTGCCAGATGATGACGAAAATGGAAGCTTATCAGCTAAATTAGATAAGCAGTTTAATCGAGAAGTTACTCTTTTGTCGCGCCTTCACCATCCTAATGTAGTTAAGGTAGTCTTGCTCTTCCACTCATGCTTGTTTATTGGATAGACACTGATGACTAGGGGCGTTCAATGGGACGTATAAGGGTTCGGCCAGGCCGGGCTCAAGTAAAAATGGGTCGGATTAGATAAAAGGCCTTTCAACTTAATATGGGCTTTAAATGGACCGTGCTTTAAAAGCCCATACCGGCCCATTTTTTCCATGCCTGTATCGTCTTATTGTTCCAGTTCTTATTCATCTAAATGCCATTTACGCTTTATATGTATTCGCTAGGTTTAAATCTAAAATCATATGCATATTTGTTTGGATCAGTTTATAGGCGCGTGCAGACAACCACTGGTCTTTTGCATTGTGACCGAGTACTTGTCAGAGGGCTCATTGAGGGCATACTTGCATAAGCTTGAACACGAAACACTACCTTTGGAGAAGTTAATCTCCGTGGCACTTGAAATTGCTCGTGGAATGGAATATGTGCACGCACAAGGTCTCGTTCACAGGGATCTTAAACCCGAAAATATTCTAATTGATCAAGATTTTCACATGAAAATTGCTGATTTTGGGATTGCCTGTGAGGAAGAACACTGTGATCCTGTTTCGGATGATCCCGGAACATACCGCTGGATGGCTCCTGAGATGATTAGGCACAATCCTTATGGACGGAAAGCGGATGTATATAGCTTTGGACTCATGCTATGGGAGATGGTATCTGGAAGCATCCCTTATGAGGACAGTATGCCTTTCCAGGCTGCTTTTGCTGTTATAACTACGGTTAGTTTCTTCCCTATGCTGATTCACTGATTTTATTGTAATCTCTATAGTATGGTGTCGTTCAGTTTATTTTGTGTTTGCACTTTATATGCTCATATAACTATCAAGTTATGATATGTGTTTGCACTCTATTGGGGTGTTTGGCAATTGACTGTTGGCTTTTTTAGTTGTTTGTTTGACCAGTAGGAAGTGTTGGTTGTTTTTGTTAGCTTTTAAGCTAGTTGAAAAAGCCAACATTTATAGAGTAACTTATTAAACTTAGGTATTGGTTGTTGGTTGTTAATTAGCAAAAAAGTGGTTCAATAAGCCCAAAAGCCAACAAAAAAAGGTGCCGGAGTAGCTTTTCAATCGGTTTAAAGCCATTTACCAAACGCTTTTTTAGCTGTTTGACCAACCAACAAGCCAAAAGCTAAGCAAAAAAACAGAAACAGCTTTGCATCTCACGTCGTTTGATTTGTGATGTTGCGTTTCTATATTCCAAATCCTTTAGAAGAAGATACAGAATGATCTAATTTTAACTCAAATTTTTTGATTGTAGAAAGCGCGGCCTGAAATTCCGAAGTGCTGTCCTCCAGCAATGAAAGCTCTAATAGAACAATGTTGGTCTGAAGTACCAAAATTGAGGCCTGAGTTTTGGCAGATTGTGAAAGTACTTGAGCAGTTTGAATCTTCATATGCTCATGATGGAACCTTGATGCTGTTACCAAATTTAATCCTGGATCAAAACAAGGGTCTTCTGCATCAGATACTTAGTACCCCTCACAATAATTCTTATATTATGCCTAAACCCAAGTTTCTTTGACACGACTTGCCTCTTGTACTTCATTTCAAATCATCTTGTAATTAGTAGGCTTTTTTAGTTGCTTTTTTTTTTATAGAGGAAAAGGAAACAACCAGTCTCCTGAGAGACCGTCTTTCTGAGAGACCGTCTCTCACAAGAGTTTGTGAAAAGGGTAAGCTTTTTTTTAATGGAAACGGGATGGATATATATATTAAGTAAGGCGGATCAAGGCTGGTTGTTGAATAGTAGTACTTACCCCACGACAGGTTTTTGTTTGCAAATATTGCTTGCTGTTTTGTGGCCTAATATTATTTCTTTAGTTTACTTCTTCTGAACTGTTTGTTGGCTTTGTCGATATGAAATTTAATTTTTTGCATCTGTTGTGAATTATGAAACCTTTGGTTATTTCTGTTCTCGATGTTTTGGGATCTTATAGTCCCACATTGTACTCGGTTTTTACTGAAACATGGATGATGTAGACAATGTGAATTTGTAAGCGGTTTGTGTTGACGGATTGGAGTAATGGGTTGGAAATACTTTACATATGAGATAAGGATTACATCGGTAAAATAGTGGGTTGTGGACTTGTATGTATAATGAGTAATTTAATCCTCCTACGACCATATTGTTTTGGGAAACAATAAATCTCACCAAATGTATCTCAACACTCTTGACCCATAGGTTAGTGGGCCTGAGCCCACGGGTGTCCATAACTGATCTGTTGTGATTTTAAATCACCCTTTTAAAAGACATAGTTTCCTATTATAAAAGTACTATATATTTACCAGATTGTGAACCCGGTCTATATTAAACTTATACTATATAAAATCTCGATCCTAACTTTAAATTTATATATAGAATTAAAGATTTAAGTTCAAAAGATTTAAATTCTTATCCAGCGTGTATCAAATGTAGGTCTGTCAAATAAATCAGGTTGGGTCGGGTTCGGGTCATATATAAACAGGTCAGAATACCCTTGACCCAGACCAACCCATTTAGTTAATTGGGTCGAAAATCACAACCTTGACCCGACCTGGAACAGATCAGTTTGATCTGATTTTGACCCACTTAACTCGTTTATAATTTTTTTGTTTTCGTTTTAAGGTTTTTAACGTTGTTTAAATCTAATTTTTTTAGGCTTTAATTTTAATTTTATGTTTTTTGTTATTTATTTTGTATTTACTATGAAAAATAAGAAAATATTAAATGAACTAAGTTTAGCTTATACTACTTATTGATTTAATTCGAAATTAAAATATTTAACTAAATGGGTTATATAGGCTTTTTCAGGTTTAAAATTTTGACCTGAACCTAACCCATTTAATAAACAGATCAGGTCGGGTCGACCCATTTAACTAATTGGGTCAAAAGTCTCAACCCAAACCCACTTATTTCTGGTTAGGTTCAGGTCGGTTTAGCAGGTCGGATGAACTTTTGCCAGCCCTAATCAAATGAGAACAAATAGAGACCAATTAATTCAATCTATTAACTAAAATTGGTAGCCCTATCTTCTATTAAGATAAGAATCAATTGTGAATTACAGCCGCGAAGTTTAGGCCTTTTGCAAATTACAGCCGCGAAGTTTTTTTTTGCGAATTACAGCCACCAAGTTTTGAAAGTGACCACAATTATGGCCAAATGACCGGTTGGCACCGTTGACTAGCATATTTACCTTTGACTTTCCCTCTTTCCCTTCTTCTAACCCAGGTTGGTTAGCATTTAACCCAACCAAATTTATTTTTTTACAGATTTAAATTTAATTTTCCCCCCTTAAAGTACGCACTGTCACTGTCATCGCCATTTTCTTTCCTTTTTTAGAAGCAACCTTCTTCCAGTGGAATCCGCCATTGATGCGCAGTGAGCTTGGATAAAGGTAACTTCTTCTCACTTTCTTCTTGCTTTATTAAGTAAAGTATGGGTTTTTTTTTTTGATTTGGGTTCAATTTCGTCAATTACGGTTTGTTCATTGTCCAATTGTAATGTCGTTTAAAATTCTTTTGCCCTGATGATAGATTTTTAGGGTTTATGTTTTTCAATGTGGTTTATGTACTTGCTCTGTAATGTTGTATGTTTATTTGATATTCTCTTTGCTTATTATATTACAGATGACAATCTCAAATGAATTTGTACAATTCATGGTATATCATGGGGGTAATTTTTTTATACAAGATGATGTTGTTTATTATCTAGGTGGTTCTGTTACAACTGGGATAGTTGCACCTATAGTTGATTACTGTTTTGATTTTGTATATGAGATTGTGAGAAGAAGACTGGGTTTGAAAACTCCATTTAAGCTGTATTATTGTGAGGAGGGTAATAGCATGAAGGAGGGAATAAGACTGATAAAGGATGACACTGAGGCTTTGTGTTGTTTAGGTACTTGGGATGTTAATACAGGATTTATTACTTTGTATTTGGTGTTGGATGAAGGGAGCCCACATAAGGGGACCACCAAAAAGGAGAATCTTACTAGGAGAAGCCCAAGAAATTTGACCCCATCCTCTACACAAAGCCCCATATCTGATGTTGAGGTCTTGGAGGTATTAAACATTCCCCCATTTGCTGTCTCTCAACCACCACCTTCATGTAAACCTAAAACAAAACCACATCCCCCACCTTCCACCTATAGATCAAAGCTCCCCATTAGAAAAAACAAATCTGGAATACCTATATCCACACCATCACCCCCTCCACAAAGTCAACCCAGATCTACTCCTAGAGTCAAACATGTTGCAAGGAGAACTGTTACACCTTTGAAAAGGTGTTCTAGATCAACATCCAAACCTGTAGGGAGGGAGGTTGGGAAAAAAAGTAGATGCTCTGTGTGTAAGCAACAGGGTCACAACAAAAGAAAATGCACAGCAAGTGAAGGGCCAAGTCAAGTCCCTCAATCAAAGGGGAAAGGGGGGAGGCCACTGCAAGTTGACCCTTTTGTTGAAAAACAAAGGGTTAAAAGACTTAGGTTTCAAAGTTCTACACAGTTAATGATGCATTTGGTTCATGATTTGTGACTTGCATAATAATTGGGTTTTCAATTTCTAACATGCTTATGTGTTTGTGCAGGAAAGCATCAATCCTTCTCAAGCATCAGTTGCAAACTTGTCTCAAGCATCAACAGTTGTGAATGATGCTGACTATCCAGACAGCCCTGCTCCTGTTTGTGTTTAGAGTCCATTATGTAAAATTTTAAGTAGTATTATGTATGGTAATGTTGGATGAACAATTAAGTAGCTTGTTTTTTGTTGTTGTTTTGGATGAACATTGGGTGTAATTTTTTGGCAAGTGTTGAAGAACATGTTTGCTTATCATTTGTACAGTTGAATATTTATGGATTATGTATGGAAGAATCATTCTACGATATGCATTTCAAGTTGTAAACTTTGAATTACAAAACAACCATACATTAGCCAAATTTGATTACACATAACAAAGAATAACTTAAAGTGCTATTCACTCCATATTCCTACATAAGATAACTAAGAATCAAAATAACAGCAAGAACTACAACAAGACAATTCATTATTAATCCACATCTCCAAACCCTTTGTGGGTAAAGCATCTTCATCATAATTCGTTCAGTTGTTGTCTTTTGAATCTTCTTGTTAGCCAGTTCTAATTTTCTTTGAAAAAATTCAACATCCCGTTGCAGCTTGCTCCTTTCTTCCATTAGCTTCAAGATCACATCTTTTTGCCAATCAGTTTGTTCATTGTCCACCCATTTGAAGTAATTGCAACCTCTTGAATTATTGTGAACATCATAGTCAGGGCAAGCAACAAACCTTCGACCTGGATTTTTGGTAGTCCATCCACGTTGAATAGTAACGTCATACCCACAGTTAGCATTCCTTTCGTTTGTCATTGCTAAGGAAATTGAAAGGCATCTGTAATAAAAAAAAATTAGGGTTCGAATTTAATGTAAAAAATTACGAATTTCAAAATTAGGGTTTCAAACTGAATAAACAAAGAAGAATAATGAACTGAACGAACAAGGAAAAGGGAGGTTCTTTACCTTCTTCATCAATGGAGCTCGAAAAAAATGGAGGTGCATCAGGAGGGAAAGGAACTAGGGCAAGGAAGAAGAACAAGGGGGATTTTTAAAGGGAGTTGGTTGGGTAGTTAGTTTGGGTTAAATGCTAACCAACCTGGGTTAGAAGAAGGGAAAGAGGGAAAGTCAAAGGTAAATATGCTGGTCAACGGTGACAACCGGTCATTTGGCCGTAATTGTGGTCACTTTCAAAACTTGGTGGCTGTAATTCGCAAAAAACAAACTTCGCGGCTGTAATTTGCAAAAGGCCTAAACTTCGTGGTTGTAATTCACAATTGATTCTTAAGATAATGATGTTTCATCTTTCCTGACAAAATGAATTTATGGACTCAGCATTCAACATTAAGCATCTTGCAGGTGTCCTTTTATTACTTTACAGATAACATCTTTGCGTATTTGGCAAATAGTGATTCTTAGCTGTTCGCAATTTGTTGTAGGTTTTAGTTGATTTGTTTGATCAAAAGGAAGTATTGACTTTTTTAACTTAGTTAAACAATTAGGTATTATTTGTTTGCTGGAACTTAAATGAGCTAACAAGTCAATAGTCAATAAAAAAAGTCAGCCATGTTAACATTTTCATTAGATTAAAAAGTCGCTTTGAAAATCATTTACCAAATATTTATTTTGGCTCTTTAACCAAGCAAAATGCCAACCTAAAAATTGACCTAAAAATCATTTACCAAACATTCCCAAATATACTAACTACATAACTATTGAATGTTCCTCCATTTGTTTTTCTTATTGCTTTTTTTTAAAGATAAAATATACAATAGAAATTATACAACCAAGTTGCAATAGAGATATAAATTCATGAGAAACTCATCAAACCATCCAAAAGGACCAAAACAACAGATAAACCAAATAATTTGAAGAAGAAGCGGGGTACATGTCTATATTAAACTCAAAACACGAATCTTATTAATTAATTTCATATACATACATCGGAGATTATCGTAAAAGTGAAACAAAAATGATAAAAATTTATATTGTATCGGGATGTGGAATAAATAAGCGGATGAGATAAAAAGATAGATAAATATCTGAATGAAAATTAAAGAAAAAATATAATTCAAAATGGAACAAAATCTCAATAAAAAACTAAAAAAATGGCACAAAGATTGTGAGATAGTGAGAGTACTATATTATATATTATGGAAAATATTAATCAAAGAGAAAACTTGTTTAGCCTCTCAGCAATCCTTGCCACTCCATGACTTATTGAATCCTCCTTAATCTACAAACATTCATTCAAAAAAAGAGCACATAAATTATATAATCAATTACTAATATATCATTAAGTATTAACTAACAAGTACTATTATATGCTAGAGAACAATTGGGATTTATTTTAACATGTAATGCTCTTGTTTTTCATTGAATTAGAAGTTTATATAAGACTGCCAAGTAATTATCTCTTAGAGATGTAGAATTGAAATAAAATTTCTCTATGTATATGTAACTAGTATAGAAACTCGTGCAATGCACGAATTTGTTAGTGCAAAATATATACAAAAACAGTTTCAAATAATAATGTAAGTAGTAACTATTGTATTAAATTTACCAAATACATGATTTTTTAAATCAAAACATAATTACTGACGTTTATTTTAATTATTTACCTGATATATAACTTTTTTTCATTCAATTCATATTAAATTCGAAGTTAACTAAATAGAATTATTATAGTATATCCTACAAATACTTTACCTAATTTAACTTCAAACTTAAACCGAAAAATATTAGATTTTAAATTTGATAAATATTGTCATGCCTCTTTAAATGATGACACTTGGAATTTTTAAAGACTTTTATAGTATTGTATGATTTTCATTCAATTCATATTAAATTCGAAGTTAACTAAATAGAATTACTATAGTATATCCTACAAATATTTTACCTAATTTAACTTCAAACTTAAACCGAAAAATATTAGATTTTAAATTTGATAAATATTATCATGCCTTTTTAAATGATGACACTTGGAATTTTCCAAGACTTTTATAGTATTGTATGATGTATGATGATATGATGATTATACAATATGATATGATGTTGTATTTTCAATGAAATATTGGAGTAATAATCATTTTGTGTTCCACAACTTCAAAAGATCTTAAATAGTACACCAAAATATTTTAAATTGACAAGTACAATCAATTATAGATATACGATCATTGGAAATACTTATTGTTATTAAGTTGGTACTGTGGTACATATTAAAATAGTTTGAATCAAATCTATATAAGACATTTATTATACTCTCTCGGTCTCTCTTAGTCTTAGATTGCAACAAAAAACCTTACACGGAGATTAAAGATGGTGGTAACAACATTAAATTGTATGGATGGTATTAAAAAAGAGTTATGAAAAATAATTTTATTAAAAACTGTAGCAAAATATAGGAAATTGATTGGGTTTTCTACATGGTAACCAAAACTTTTTCCACGTAAATGTTGCAAACTAATAATTAATTGGGTTTTCTACATGGTAACCAAAATATAGGAAATTGATTGGGTTTTTATGTGGAAAAAGGTCACGGTGGAACAGTTTGTAAACCTCTCAGGGTCACCGCATGGATTTTTAAAAAGTTTTGATTACCATGTGAAAAACCCAAAACCTCAGGGTTACCACGTGGAATTTCCCATAAAATTATTTGTACGCATCTAATAAATTTAGCTAGTACGCTCTAATTATTATTCTACTTGTGAATATTATTGTTTCTCATAATAAATTTGTAGTAGCAAAAATTTTTATAATAAGGAAAATTTGCTCAAAATAATCCCAACTATCATCCGTTGGTCAAAAATAATCTCAACTATCAATTATTTTTTAATAATCCCAACTATTTTCATAATTTGTTGAAAACATACTCATCTCCCTTTTAACCGGCTGCAATATGTAACTTTTCCACTTTTTCTTTTATTTTGATTAATAGATGAAGGGGAAGGGTTAATTTTGAACATTTAAGTGAAAAAAATGAAAAAGTTACTTGTTCCAGCCGATAACAAGGGGTGGGTATGTTTTCAACAAATTATAAGAATAGTTAGGATTATTAAAAAAATAATTGATAGTTGGATTATTTTTGGCCAATGGGTGATAGTTGAGATTATTTCGAGCAAATTTTCTTTATAATAAAAGCTAGATTTTTACTCTCAGATTCACTAGTACTGTCTCATTTGCTTTATGCATTTGATTCAATGCTCTTATCCGATTCTTAATATCTCTAATTTTGCATAATTAAAAATTATGAAAAGTTGATATGAATAATACTTATATCGGGACAAATCAAATAAGATCTCACTTGACTATATTTTAACTTATATTAATAATTTAATAGAAAGTAAAAAAGTAAGATATGAATAATGTGAAAAAAAAAAAAAAAACAAATCAGACACTACTACTATATTAGAGGGAGTATTTTAATATGAACTCGTCCTCTTAAAATAGGTCAAGTTTTATTACTATTGAGTCCCATTACTTGGGAATTCAGAATTAGCAAAACTTGTGATTTTAGTTACTCCATTCATCCCTTTTTCTACTTATAACTACTGTGTTGGTAGCTAATTTAAAAAATAATAGAAGTATTTAATTATGAATAATTATAATATTTGAAATCTAAGAGCAATCAAAGTATCAAAGTCTAAAATGTTACTTCAGTTCAAATTATTGAATTTCGACCACTTAATCTAAATTTCTGCCCACTAAAATAGTCGGAACCACTAAAATAATCGGAATTAGGTGATTTTTTGATTCAAACTATGTAATTGACAACAGGGCTAAACTTTAGAAATAAAATTTCCGTCTCTCAGGCCCAACTAATTACAACTTAATGTCTATTTATCGTATTTTTAATGCCTATTTACATTATTCATAGTGTCTACTTATCCTTGATGCATATTTACAATATCTTAAATGTGTATTTAAATTATTTTTAATGCCTACTTACAATATAATATTTCAAAAAATATATAATAAGTTGACCTAATTTAAGATGATCTTTCAAAAGACTGTCTCTCACAAGAATTTGTGAATTATAATATCTGAAATTAGAAAAAATAGTTACCTGAGCATGAATGGTGTGAAAAACAGTATTCCCATGAACTGAATAAGAAGCATTAACAATCTCAGCCTTTTCTTCATGAAAAATACGAATCGCTTCAGTGAAAACAAATTGCCATTCTAACCCAGTTATTAATATCACTTCTACCGAATTTCCCTTCTCATTAATCTCTATTTGTACGGCTGAACTCCGATTAGTGTAATATTTTCTGCTTATTTTTTCACTATCTTTATTACTAATACCTTTTGAAGTACTTATCAAATTATCCTTCTTTTTCTTCAAATTTTTTATATTTTCTTGTAACTTCTTAGGGGTGTTAGGTATTAGGTATGGAAATATAAAATCTAATGGAAAGGGAAATGATAAACATGAGTAAGGGTAAAGGTATGAGTTGTAGTTATATGTTGTTTGGTATGAAAAATATAAGGGAAACACAATTGATCATAGTTAGAGAATTTGTTACTTGACATAAATGGGTGGTAACAAAGTAAGGGTATCCATTACCCTTAAGAAAGGGATTGAGTTAATCTAATATCATACCAAACAAAATTTATAGAGTAAAGGTAATTGAATTCCTTACTTAGTATAAAACAATTCATACCAATTAATGTATATCGTTGCTTCATCTATTTGTTCTGGTAAACTCATAACCACCTGTTGGATATATATATATATATATATATATATATATATATATATATATATATATATATATATATAGGGGAGGGATCCATTGAGAAGGGGTCTCAAAATGAGATTGTTACTATGTTTTTAGAAATTGATTCTATGTTATGATTTTATAGTCATTGATCTTATGAAAATCTAACGGGTGAAAATCATCTTTCTCGTCGATCTTCTTCTCCATTTTATGTTATGATTTAAGGTTACTATGTTTTTAGAAAATGATACTATGTTATGATTAAAGGTTACTATGTTTATCTTAAAAAGTTACGATGTTCTGTATAAGATTAAGAGAAGACAGTAACTATACATAATCATAGTAACCTTTATTCATAACATAGTATCTTTTTCTAAGAACATAGTAATCTTTATTCATAACCGTTTCAGTATTAAAAAATTGGTTAATATTACACGAAAAAAGCAAATTGAACCGGGTGCAACTTAAAAAATAAACAAATTAAATCTGTCCATTGATCTAAAAAATGAACGTTCTGATTCTACCGTTCATTTTGAGACCCTTCTCATTTGATCCTAAATATATATATATATATATATATATATATATATATATATAACTAAAAAAAAAACTCCCACATGATCTAGTCAAAATTGTATAACATACAGGTCAAACTTAAAAAATAGACTGTAAAAATAAAGCCTCTGCATTGCATGTGTGTTATTATACAAAAAAATCAACTTAACAAGCAATTTACGCCTACAACTTACTTTATATAATGTGGCCAGAGTTTGAATCTCATTAATTATTTTTTTCATTTAATCATTTATATATTGAATCGTACACATATAAAAATTATAAAAAACTTAATATTATGAAAGTGTGATTAAACGATTCAAACAAGATTTCACTTGACTATATTTTACTTACACATTAGCCGTATTATATAAAATAAATTTAAACGATGAATAGTATCTAAAATTGAAATGTAGCAAGTATTTCAGAACAGAAGAAGTATGAAACAAATTATCGTCAAGTACTAGCCCTGAGACTCACATGAGAGGGGCTTGATATAGAATATAACACTTTTTAGGCTGTAATTATCGACTTAAGCTCTTGTTAAATTTATCAGTTGATGTTAAACACAAAAAAGGAAGTTTGAAAAAGAAAATTACCCTTGAAGAAGAAGAAGGATGATGATTGACCAGGGAATTGAGTTGGGAGTAAAGAGATTTCATATGGGTTCTTCTGTTCTTCTCTGTGGTTTTTTTATCAGATTTGGATGAAGATTTCAGTGGTGAGTTTGTGTTCATGATTGGAGTACTCAAAATAAAATTGGAAAATTACTTTTAAAACTCTCAACTACTTGGGGTTTAAATATAAAACTCTCAACTATTGATTATTATTCAAAACTCTCAACTTTAGGCTCATTTTAATTTTAAAGCACTCATACAATTTCATAACCTGTTTAACCGATTACAATTTTGTAAAAATGAGGGGTAAGTGAAGGGTCGTGTAAGGTCAAAGCAGGTTAGGTGATTAATAAATACAATTGGGTCCCACTACTTCTCTTGGACTTTAAATTTATCCGGTTATAAGTTATCTTGGACTTTAAATTTAAAATGGGTCCAAAGTTGAAAGTTTTAAATATTAATGAATTATTAGGAGTTTTATATATTTAAACCGCGCATAGTTCGGAGTTTTTAATGTAATTTTTCCAATAAGATTTGGGGTCGTCATTTAATATAATTTATTTATGCCCTAATTAATTTCTTGTGTATAAAAAACAATGATGTGCATATACTGAATGACTGATTGTATGGGAGATTTATTAGGAAAAATTAAAGTGGCCAGTACTGAACAAAGTTAAAGAGCCAAATGGGGTAATATAAAAGCAAAGAATTAATAAAAGCAAAAGGTTAATAAGGGAATGGTAGGGCAAAAAAATAGTGACGAATCCAGAACTCATACTGAATGAGTGTATAATTATGAAACAAAATTTAATTAAAAATTTAAATATTCATAGATATATTATTATATGTTAAAAATTAATGTTTTTAGTTTCTCATAAATACTTTATTAATACAAAAAGTTTTAGGTTAAAATCCTAGAAACAACAAATATTTTACAAATTTTAAGTGCCCTAATTTACGGGCGTGGGATCCAGCTAGATCCGCCCTTGAAAAAACTGTGAATGTAACACCTAAGTACTCATTTAACCATCTTAAATATCATCTCTCTCATGGCTTTTGCTATATTTGATATTTATATTTTGCACTACCCAATAAAATTTATTACAAATTTATTTTTATCATAACTCATATTCTTTCTTCGATTTTTATACATACATTTTTTTCAGCACCCTATAAATTACATTTTTAACCTACATTTAAAATGTTTTCTTAATTTCAAAAAAAAATTTCTTAGTTATCACATAATTAATCCTTTAGCAAATGCTTCATAATGGAGGAGTACTCGAGATATTTGGGTCCCTATTGTTGATGCATTGGTGATCACTCAAGAGTCGCGTACATTCTAAATTATAATTGTGTAATATATACAACACATAAAATAACAATTGTGTTGTTCCAATTATATATGGTATGATGTGTTCGATCTATTCTATACTAATATGAGTATCATCCCTGATTCTTAGTTTGGATGTATTGCTTCATATTTTATTAATGTAAAAGTAGTTGATTTTGCGTAGGGCCGTTCCTGAGCATAGGCAAGATAGGCATTTGCCTAGGGCCCAGAGTCAGAAAGGGCCTTAAAATTAGAAAATATATGATACGTCTACAATTTTAATGCTAATTATAATATATAGGGTCCATCTTGGTTATTTTTCTAAACATCCGTTTAAGTTTAGAACGACCCTTCATTAGAGGGCCTTTTTTTTTACAGTTTGCCTAGGGCCCATACATTGCCAGGAACAACATTGATTTTGCGCACTTGTCCATATACTAAAAGTTTAGATATGAAGATTACTTCCTCCATCTCAAAACATTAAGCAACATTTTGATATTTTACAATTCCATTTATTTGCATCATTAATCGCTTTCTTTTAATCTGATCTATAATTAAACTCTCTTATAATTTATCACAAAATTCATTGTCTTTCTCCATTTATTTGCAAATATTCATCTATTTTGAGAAACATCGTACCGTATTTCTCTTTGCTGCTAATTTAAGGTGAGAATTGAGAAAATATTTATTGTCTCTATCCCTTTGAGTTCGCACCATAAAACTTAAAAAGATATGAGAGCATTTTAAATTATACTAACTCCTACAATGCATATTCAACGTGACAAAGGAAGAATTTATCTTACAATGAGAGAAAATATGGAGGGGATGAAGACAAAGTACTTCCTCCGTTCATATAACTAGCTAAATTTGAATAGTAATATAATTCATCTCCAATCTTGTTTCAGTAATTGTGACTCATGCATAACAGAGTCATATGAGATCTTGTTTTGTTCTTCTTAAAATCGGCTCCCTACATTCGTTTACATATGTTCTTCTCAAATAGTAATTTACGAATTTTAATCTCCAACTTTGACTATGATTTCTCATTGATTTATATGAAAAAACATAATTATGTGAGATCTTGATAGCTCTCGATAGGTTTGTCTAAATATATATATTTTCTAAATCTCAATTTTTGTAGATTTTTAAAAAATTTACAATTATAATTATTTAACTTTTATGTTGCATTAGAGTTGCATAAAAATTAATGTACATTAATTATAATTAGGAGAAAAAAAAAGTGGTAAGTTTTGGGGTAACTGAAGAAATAAGTGTGAGAATATCTGAAGGGGCCGTTTTTGATGAATGTTCACTATTCTGCCAGTCATTCAGTCAAGCAGACACCACCTACAAGATCAGAATTCATAATCATGATATGTAGAATTGTAGATTTGGTAGGATTGTTCTATTTTTCATAAATTCAAATTCCATCGTTATTTTTAAAATAGTTAAATTTAAGAATTTAAGAATAACTGTCTAAATTTTGTCATTTTTATATTCTTCATTTATAATTTTATAATTGAAATCAATAATTTAAAATGAATACTTGTTCTCAAACACTACATTATGAAATCATAAATAAAGAATTTAAAAATGACAAGATTTGGGTAGTTATTCTTAAATTCCCAACTTTAACAACTTCAAAAAATTTGGTGGAATTGATCCAAATTCAAATTTGAAAATTTAAATTTGAAATTATTATTGTCAAAGATGGCATTAATAAAATGTTAAATAGCACATGTTGCGCAATACTAGTATAAAAAAATTATAATGTTTGCTCAGGGCAACTATTATTCCCAAAATTGTACGTTGTCAAAGATATATCTAAATCATTGGACCTTAAAATCACAAAGAAAGTTGCACAAAAGGAAAATATAAACTGTTACTCCGTCCCTCTCTATGAATTTGCAGCATTTTTTATTTTCGTCCGTTCCACTTAAATTGCAGCATTTTTATTTTTGGACTATGGTTCACCATTTTCTTATAATCTCATCTATACATTCACTACAACAAATTTAGCTTTTTGCGACATTGGATTTAGTGACATTAAAAAAATGCCACTAATTCATATTTTTAGTGTAATAATTATTAGTTTTTATTTTAAGTTTCACCATAAAGTGGTTTAACGACACTTAATTTGGTCTTTAGTGGCATATGTAATTGTCACTATAGTCTATAGTGACATTTGTGAGAAATGTCACTAGATCCTATGTCGCTAAAAGCTTTAGTGTGACTTTTTAATATGCCGCTAAAGGCTTTAATAAATGTCACTAAATCCTCTATACAAATTTGAAATAGCGACATTTAAATTAAATGTCACTAAATATATCCCACTAAAAGCAAATTATGTTGTAGTGATTTTAACTTTCTTTAATTTCATTCACACAATTCATTCTCTCTCTTCATTTATTACCACTTTCTTAATTCTCACTATTTTTCTCTTTAATACTATCTCATAGGGACGGAGGGAGTATTATTTATCGATTCATCAAGAAAGATTGATATAGATGGATTCACGTTTCATTTTGATACTTATATGTTTACATTACAAAATCAATCAAACAACTCTGCAAATAAATTAAAGCTGTAGATCACCATTGAGTGAATAGTGATAGCTCAAATGGTTTCTCTTTCTGCCATTAATATGAACAAATTATGTTGATGATGTCAATGGACATGATTACAAGATGAAGAAAAAAATGAACAAAAAATATCTATTTCAAGAGGTTATAACAAGTACTTTGAATAGACAAAACACCACATCAACACTATTTGTGATCATGCTTTTGCAAAGGTATCATTGTTTATTAAATTATTTGTTCTGCCACTTTTAAATTTTTAATGAGTAAATATAAAACGGGTCAATATAGAAACAAACTATAATTGAATAAGAATAGTCATTTTACATATCCACTCACTTTTCTTTCCAAAATCAATATACTACTTTTCTATCCAAATTTTTCTACATTTGGTATCAGAGCTGAAAGATCGAGAGGCCGAGAATAAAATACGATGAATCAATCAAAGAAAGGATTGAAGAACCACAACAAGGGTGTGGTAAGTATTTTGATAGATAATTTAATAAATTAAGTAGGTTAGTGAGAAGAGCACTAACAAAAAAATGAAAATGGGGGAGGTTAATGACATAAATATTAACATAAAAAATGGTGAAAAATTATTAAAAGATATTAAAGCAGAAATTATGGAGAATGTTAATGACATGGGCATTAACAAAAGAATTTGATGAAATTTGACAATAAGGGAGAATTGAGAAATTAAATTTATAAAAGGAATACGAAAAGTTGGTGACATAAGCATTAACTAGAGAAAATATGGGGATAAAATTCGAAGAAAAATTGGTGGGATGAGTTGATAACAAGACTAAAAAAAGAGAGAAGACAAAAAAAATAAAGCCAAAGAAATTAAAGAGAAGTAAAAGAACATTGGTGAAAATTTTTGTGATGGAAAGAAATATTTTTGAAAATGACCGGTGACATGAGTGTTAGAAATAATAATGCGAACCTTTGTATATGGCAACGGACTCCTTGCTTTGAATAACCATGAAATGAACAATACCGTAATGAAGATTAGTTTGCGACGATAAACATCACTCGGAAACTTGATATGAGTAGAAGGCGTTCATGCACTTTCCTATTGTGATATTTCTCCCACAAAGGTGCTTAGGATGATAAATGAAATTCACAATGAGATACAATATACACAACAAAATCCTAGCACAAGGAAATTGCAATAGTAAATACAATTGTTGTGGTGAATTAAGAACTTTGATGATATTGAGAGTTAATTACTCTCTCAATATTATCT
This sequence comes from Amaranthus cruentus, assembly GCA_019425755.1. Taxonomy (NCBI): domain Eukaryota; kingdom Viridiplantae; phylum Streptophyta; class Magnoliopsida; order Caryophyllales; family Amaranthaceae; genus Amaranthus; species Amaranthus cruentus. The sequence continues at coordinate 581,922 of CM033459.1, read as the reverse complement.
CATGAAAGAAAGAACAAGAATGGGAGTATTCTCAAGATAGAGCTATGCATCAAACAATACCTCCTTTTGAAACAAAAGTGTTTCACCAAGCAAAGCTTATGAATCAAAGTAATGTTTCACCAAGCAAAGCTTTATGAACCAAAGTAATGTTTCATCAAGCAAAGCTTATGAACCAAAATAATGTTTCACCAAACAAAGCTTATGAATCAAAGCTATGATTCATCAAACAAAACTTATGAATCAAAGTAATGATTCATCAAATTCTTTGAGGCATTTAATTGGACTTATAATATATTTATTTAGTCCCATACTACTATACTAAGTATGTAGTATATACAAATCTAGGTCTATATACTCTAAATGTTCAACAATGAGCATAGTCCACGTGGAGAAATGGATCGCTTGGTAACAAGGGTACCAACAAGTAAACATAGAAAGAAAAATGTATTTTGACGACATGTGTTAATTGACGACAATGGTGCCAGAAAAGATTATTCAATGTATGAGATTGACAAGTGTTGGTGACATGTACATCGACAACATCTTATAATTTTCTGTACTAGATTTTTTAGATTAGGGGGAGTGTAAAAGTAATTTAGAAAAATCTAGTTACATGTCTAGTATTTTGTACAACTTGTACCCTCTGCAAAAAATATATAGATGAAGTATTATTTAAGAAGCATCTAGATAAATATCTACACTAAAGAAATTTAATTAATGTAATCATTTTTCGACAATGAATACAAATAGTCATTTTACATATTCACTCATCTTACTCTCTAAAATCAATTCACTATTTTCCTATCCAAAATTTCCTACATTTCCCCATTGCTAAGAGCCAAAACTCAAAGAGTATCCCTTAGCTATTTAATTTAGATGAATAGAGTACTTCCTTCGTTTCATATTACTTGCACCAAACCAACTTTTGCACTATTCATCATTCTATTATAATTTACTATAACTTTAAACCTAAACAATTTGACAAACACATTAAATTGTGAAAAAAATGCATTTAATTCAAGTACTTTAAGAGAGAGTAAGTAGTTAAGCTAAGACTTTTAAAGTTAAAATTTAAAAGATGAGGTTGGACCCACTCTTTATTCATGTTGCGACATAAGGAACAAAGGAAGCTACGATGGAATATAAAAGCAATGAAGGACACATTGTGTGAATGTTGAAATGGAAGGCCGTTTTACGGCGATGTGTTAGTGATCGTGAAACCCACATGTCGGAAACCTTTAATTTGTGATCACATACATATCATTTTACTATTTTCCCCTTGTTCGTTTCACATGCGTATTACTATTCCATGTCATTTTCATTTTAGACTGTTTTATAGAACTACTCTCACTGTCTTATATAGTTTGAACTTTGAAGTAAAGAGAAAATTATAGTTTTTATTAAGAAAAAGGTAGATTAAGAAAGAGAGAGTATGAATTGTGTGGTTGAAATTAAAGAGAAAGTTAAAATGTATGAATGAGATTAAAAGGAAGTGGTGGACCATATTCCATAAATAAAAATGATGCAAATTAATGGGACGGACCAAAATAGAAAATGTTGCAAATTAAATGGGACAGGGAGAGTATTTGTTATTTTTAAAAGAACTTAATTATTTTAATTTTTTTATTAGATGAAAGTAGCTTTAGTCATCTTAAATTTTACTACATTATATTCAATCCATTAGTCTCATTTGAATTTTCACACTTATCGAGATAACATTTTAACTTTTCGTATCTCTGATTGTTTTTAATTAAAAATTATAAAAAAATAGATATTAATATTATTTGTATTGAGACGAATCAAACAACATCCCACATGACTATGTTTTAACTTATAGATTAAAAAATAAAATACAAATTAAGAGTGATTTGAATAGTGAAAAAAAATCAATGAGACTAATGGGTAGAATAGGAGGGAGTATTTTTTTTTTGGAAATCCATCATCATTATCATCCTACCCGGTGTATCCCGCACGTAGAAAATTATGGACAGGGTGGGGAGGAAAGGACGAAAGCAACTCATACCCATGATGGAGAGCGCGACCAAAAAGAGTCTCCTGGCTCAAGGGAGTATTTTTAAAATGTTTGTAGTCTTTATAAGTTCTCCACTAACTATATTTAAATATTTTTGTAACATTAATGGTTGGTGGCCTACATGTTTTCTAACTTTATTTTAACATTTTTTTAATATTGACGGTCTTTTTTACTAATTTTATTTTATATATTGTTCATTGTTTATGATTCTCATTATTTACTCATCTTTTTCATTGCAGAATCTTCTTTTTTGTGGATCTTTCTTGAGCCGAGAAATTCTATAACTACATCTTTCTTGATGGATATGAGTTATCGCCTTCTCACATATTCTGATAATAATTTTTTATGAATGGAATACACTGACTACGATAATAGTGATGATGAAATAAAATATCATTTTTTTGACATGATGAAATAAAATATCTAATATCTAAAAGTTCAGACTTTTCTTAATTTTTATGAATATTTTTTATGGAAAAATCAAATAAAATCGAAATAGGATCTTGCTCGGCGTGACTCACGTGTAATGAAGAAATTATAGTCAACAAGTCAAAGTCGACCTGGAAGACAAGTACACTAAATCGGTCGCTATAAATATAATATCATCATGATGTCATATACACGTAAGTCTAATGACGAACATAGGGATAGAATTTTTAGGTTATTTTGGATTTATATGTTTTGGTTGCTAAAATTAAACTAATGAAGAATCAATAGTATGATTGATTTTTTTAGAGGTTTCTCTTGATTTATAACTCGTTTTTGATCTAATAAATAATTAATAAATACTAATTTTAGTAAACATCTTTATAAAAAATTAACTTATTCAGTTTACTTAAATGCCAATGAAAACATTCAATTACTTTCAAACGGTTTACAAGCCATCAATTAACATCCAACTAATTTTTTTCAATAATTGTTCGGAAAATGATCTTTGATTTGTCAAAAAGTCAAAAAAAATTTGATAAATGATATTCTTTTAATGAGTTTTATATTGTTGAACCATTTTCTTCTCAAAAATAGTCAGGTGCCAACATCGAGAAACATATTTTTAACCAAATATTGACACATGACAACTGGCTTAAGTAGCCCGCTTAAAATTTAAGTAAAAAAAGTCAATACTATCAACTAGTATAAGTCAACACAATTAATTATAAAACTACTCCTTAATCTTTTAAATGCGGCAATACATACCTATAAAGAAGGATGTGGCCAAAGAGTTTTCTAGCCTGACTCGAGATAATTCATGTGCTTATGATACTAATAATAATTGGAAAGTGGAAACGTATGAATCATCTTACGGGAAGCTAAAATGGATAATCCGAAAGGAAGGAAAAAAAGTTGTAGAAATTTAAATCAACAATCGAATCTGCTTAACTTTAAAGGGACCTAAATAAGTCAGCTTTAGATTTTTACAAATTTTAATTTACGCCATAGGGATTAAATATAATCAGGTAGATCTACGGTTTGTCTAAATCCAATGATGATCCTATTCTAATTATTTTGCTCTTTTAAATGTAATCATAACCTCTAGCCCAAAATACTTGAGAAATATCTCCAATTCTTGGGGAACCTCCCTTGTAAAGCTCAATTGAGTTCTTCAAGAACATTGTTTTTTCATCAACTAATAAGCACAACTATACCTACAGAACACATAATCATCATATTTCTTTATTTTATTTATTATACAAAATACAAGATAGATTGAAAGAGGAGAGAATTAATTCAGAATCGTACTCAATACCTTACATGAAAAAAGTAATTTTTCTAATTTAGACAAGCTAAACCCGTTATATATTCCATTAATTTATTTTTAAATTGCTTTTAATATTCCTTTTATGGAGTATTAATTTAAAGGAAATTGCACACGGTAGGTAACATTCAGTTTTTATTATTAAACACTAGCGGTAGATTTTTTGTAAGATTTTTCCACATGGTAGCATCTAGTTTATGCATTATCTAACTGTCGTACCGTTAAATTCTTGTTAATTTCTATTTAATTCATCATTTTGTAAGATTTTTCCACATGATAGCATCCAGTTTTTGCACATAATTGTTTAATTCACCATTTTAACTTTTGATTCACCGATAAATTTATCAACGCCCTTAAATGTTGTAACAATTTTATTTTCATTCAAATTATTGGCATTATAAAGTTCAAAAGGTGCATTACAAACACCAATAAATAATTCAAAAGGGACATTTTATAAGCTCAAAAGGTGCATTTCTTAAGTTCAAAAAGTGCATTATTAATTCCAAGCACTAATACATCTTTACTTAATTGTTACAACATTTAAGGGCGTTGAAAAATTAATCGGTGAATTAAAAGTTAAAATCGTGAATTAAACATTTGAGCAAAAACTTTATGCTACCATGAATGGTGAATTAAACGGAAATTAACAAGAATTTAACAGAAAATGCTACGACAGTTAGATAGTGCATAAACCATATTCTACCATGTGGAAAAATCTTACAAAATATTACCCATGACATTTTATGAAAACTGGATACTACTATGTAAAATTTCCCTTTAATTTAACTATACACTTAAATATTAGAAAAAATAATGTGGATTAACATGGCCGGTGGCTTAATTAAAAGTGACACTTCATAACACTAAAGTGTGAAACTTAAATAGAATAATATTCTGGTAAATTAATTAAGTTCATACTTCAGGCACTTTGTATTGGTTTTGTTCCCATTGTTTGTTTGTAGCCTACGATTATTACTCATAATTTCCTGGCTGCTGTATGTGAATACTCCGACATTAATTTTGATCACAATTCAACATTTTATATAAATGTAATTTCTCAGTTTCAAAATATTTGTTAAATTTTCACGCAGATTAATATTTCAACTTAATTTTTAAAATCTCTAATTATATATAATACAAATTATAAAAATTTAATATTTAATAAATCAAATAACATCTTACTTAACTATATATGCTAAAAATACGGAAATATATTAAATCTCTTAAATAAAAATGATGCAATTTCAGTGTAACGATTAAAATAGACCATAGTCAATGCTTGTCAAAACATGGAACACGTCATGGTGCCCCACATCCGAATCCCTGTAGTTACACTTGAATAGGTTCTTAATGATTGAATTAATTTTGTATGAGGAATAAAAGTATTTGTTTTTATATAAGATAGGTGATAGATACGGATAACATATGAAACTAATATGAGAAATTAAATTAATAGATAAAAATAGATTAATTAATGAAAGACTGATAAAATTTGTACATGGTCATCCACGTTGATTTTTCTTATTTGTAACTTAAGAGCCACACAAACCATAGTCTATGTTGTTTATCAACCATTTTTCAAATTTATATTTGGTTTCATTGAGATAGTCGTCATTATATTGTTGAGATTAAAATTTATCATTGTTATGGTTTTTTATATTTCATTTTTATAATATTTAATTTTAAAAATCATATTACATTAGTAGAAGAAATTATGTTTATATAGAAGCAGAAGTCAGTTATTCTCATCTAGATTTCGATCTGATTCAGATATAGTTTAATAGATAGCTTTAATTTTATTCCAATATTTTTCATTTATATATATTTACATATATTTAATTAATTCAATCTATTTATTATAAGGTAGGTTAAAGAATCTCTTCATGCCAGGGAGGAGAAAATTAATCTTTCTTATAAATGGTGACCGAGGAAAATCAAACTTTTTATAATTGTTAATAAAAAAAAGCCCTCATATGAAGTACTAGGTTAATGCATGATTCGATTTAGTTCGGTTCAACTTTGAACAACGTTAGAGAATAAACTCAAAACATATTTTTTTGCTGAAATAAATTTTATTTTTCTAATTCTTAATCATTTTTTATATAGTTTATAATTTTTGTCAAACCTTATAAACTTATTTTTCAAAGTCTAACATATACTTTCTCCATTTACTTTCTCCACAGTTGTCAATGCAAATTTTAAACCACAATATCTCTAAATACACATAATAAAAAATTCTAAATAATACATAATATATAAATATATACATTAAGATGAATCTAACGAGATCTCATATAGATATATTTTATCTTCTAAATATGTAACAAAAACATTATTTAAATTTCTCTCTCCTTAAGGTGGAATATTTCAAATGAGAAGAATATAAGAGAATATATGTATATACTCAAAATCTCAAATAACTAAAACATATAATGAAACATTGAAAGTAACATTTTTATTATTTTCACACACTAATCTAACCTTTTATTGTTTTAAATTAAATAATTATCTAGCTATTTCTTCTATATAGTTCCTCCGTTTCATAATACTTGCTACCAAGTGTGACATATTGTGTGGAAAAATGTCATAATCAGTAGCAAATATTATGGAACGGAGGAAGTATTTGGTAAAAATAGTACACTAAACTATCCTCTTCATAGTGGGTTTCACTTTAGAGTGTGCATATATGCCTTTTTCTTTAATTTACTATAAATAGCTATTTGCTCACTTGAATTATAAGGCATCATTACATACTACACACGAAATTTAGGATACACCCATATATTTTACAAATTATTTTCACTAACTCATCATCAACAACAATCATGGACGACAAAAAATCTGGCTCATCTAAAAGAGATAGGAGAACCGTTGAGAAAGAGAGAAGAAACAAAATGAAAAATCTCTGTTCTCAACTCAATTCTCTTGTCCCTCATGATCGTCATACCTCATCTTCAAGGGTACGTCCTTCTTTAATTTAAACAAATATTCTTTTTTCGAATAATTCATAATTTTTGAACATGACAAATTTACTTAGAATTTTGAATATTTGATACTTGGCTCATTTTATTTTTTTCATTGAAATCAAACCAAGATACATAAAATTATTCAAAAATTTATATTTCGACAATATTCAATATTTGAAAATGATTAATTTTAAGTTGTTGAACATGCTATGGTCATTTTTATTTTGATCATATGCGGGTAGTAATTTTTTTGATTCAAGTTGAGTCGAGTTATATATATGACTATAACTACACGTATGTATAAATTATTTATTGTAATTTTAGAAGTTTTTCGATCTTAAGCTAATGGTTGAGGCCCCCAAAATTTGTTATATACTTTAACACGCCCCCTCACACGAGAGTCCTTTGGGCCAGAAGTGTGGATGCAACACAGGTTCTCCTCATACCTGGTGCTAAATATTCCACTTAAATGAGGGGTGGTTGAGATTCGAGCCCGTGACCTTTCTGTACCATAAAAGAATGATTTGCCTTGAATGATGTTCGAATTCCAAAAAGATCAATATAAAAGTATACAAAGTTTATAATGGAAAAAAACCTTGATTGTTGCCTAACTAACATATTGCCTAACATATAAACATTATTCTAATCTATAATAAATGGCAAGTAGAACATGCATGGACGTACGATAATGTTGCATGCAGACAATTCAAGATCAAATAGGTGATGCAACAAACTACATCATGCAACTTCAAGGGAATGTGGAGAATCTGAGGAAAACAAGAGATGACTTACGTGGAAACGGCGGTGGGCGAGGCGGTAGCAGTGGCGGCAACTCAAACTCCTCCTCGTCGTCGTCGGTTCAAATCCAAGTGAATGAAAATGAGAACGCCGTAGTTGTCACTCTCATGACTGCTTTGGAGTGTCAATTCGTTTTTACTGAGGCAGTCCGAATTCTCCACGAGGAAAATGCTGAAGTTGTGAACGCTAGTTATTCTGTTTCTGAAAATACTGTCTTTCACACCATCCATGCACAGGTTAATTCTGTTTGCATTAGCTCGTCTCGTTCATTTTTTGGTCTCACAGCTTGTAAAAAATAAAAAGTATCTTTAAAAATTTAAGGTGTACGTAATTTTTATTTTTTGAGATAAGGCGTACGTAATTAATAATATACTATTTATAACAAAACCCTATCTATTTATTGATAGCAAATTAAAAAATGTAAATTAAACATACCTAAATTTTATTTGAATAAATATAAATTTTGAAAATGAAAATTTTTTTTTTGAGCCCTAACAAATTTGGGCCCTAGACAATATAGCCTGTTTTGCTCTTGTTCATCGACGGTCATGCATCTAATTACCCTATATATATAAAAGTTTTTTTTTGTTATTTAATCACTTTAATAAATTGTTTAAATGATAAAATAATACCTATAAAATGTAATGGGTTTCAATTACTTATGTCAACAAATATTATCAAAAATAGCTAGCTAGATTTAAAGCTTTGAAAAAATATATATTAAAATATAATTTCATTTTTGTGCAGATGGGTGAATATGCATCTATTGAAAGGATTACTGAGAGGCTGAAAAGATTTGAGCTCTAATCGTCTTCGATTATATATATATATATATATATATATGCCCGTAATTGATAGTGGATGATAATATATATACAATAATTAAACTAATCATGAAACGGCAATTTCTACATATAGAAAACTTTAATTTTAATACCTAATTAGAATTGAACTAAGTTTTTAAGTATTTTCATTGATTATATATTGCATGTAGCAATATAACATCAAGTTATTTGTATTCCTAAACGTCTCCTTATTAAGATATACAATATAATATAGTTGCTACTCTATTTCTTAGAGTTTGTACTTATGGAGTATGTACTTATGGTCAGACTAAGTCAACTTCTGTCTAGCCGTGGAACTCTTTGACCATACTCTTTTCTATGGGTATGAATTGTCGTTTTTCTTCCCTCCCTAGATCCTGACCATAGTTTTCTATGAGTGAGATACACTGGATATGATGATGATATTTGCCTAATTTCCTCATTAATATATCATGCTTGATTTTTACACAATAATGTCTAAACTATCTTTTGATCATATGACCAATGTCTAAACTTTAGTATTAAAAGATTAAAGTCCACTACATAAACTGATAAAACAAGTAATAGTTAATTGTCTTGTCCACATAAATTCTTATACTTCCTCCGTTATAATTAGTTGCAATATCTGCTTTTTCACGTCGTTCAATGCACTAATTTAAGCCTTAATATCTCAAATTATGTATCATAAAATTATAAAAATTGGATATTAATATTCTTTGTTTTGAGACGAATCAAACAAGATCTCACTTAACTATATTTTGATTTATAAATCGCAAATTAAGAGTAATAAATAAATAGTATACTAATCTCATATGTTGCAAGTAAATCAGAACGGAAGAACTACAAATGAATATCTATGCTCTACTATCAAAACATTTGCTTTATCCCTGCTCCTATATAATTTTATAGTGCTTTAAAAATAATTTTGTTTCATGATTTGTTAAGAACTACTTAACATCTTTTATATATAGAATATAATGATTTGATATAAAATATTTGCACCATTTAAACTTTTATGATATTTAACTAATTTTAATCATAAATATATTTAATTATCTAAAATTTATTTAAATTATGTCCAACCCGAAATTTGATTGAACACTTGAATTGAAATGAACGGCACAAGAGAAGTTCAACAATGAAAAACACAAAGAAAAAATTAGAGTAAAAGATGAACACAAGTGTTTATGAGGTATCTTTGATACCTCCCCCTCAAATGATGTTTATTATATTGAACTCAACAATACAATTATAATAAACTCTCCCTATCTTGGGAACAATCTCTCAAAATCACAAATACTAATGCAAAGTAAGAACACTCTCAAGTTTCTAGCAATGCAATAGCCCTCTCAAATATGTGTGTTTGTGGTGATTGTTTCTATGGGTGATGAATCTTATTTATAGAGTAAGAATTCATCACTCTTAGAATTCCCTCATAAATCACCATAAACCACATGTAACTCCTCAATTAACATGCTAATAAACATAGCCATTATTCACCACAATAAACAAGCAATAAAGTAAAGAATACAATGCTAAATTAATGCACAAAACTGATCAAAACAGCCTTTTGACCTTCCGATCTCAGCTGCTCGAACGAGCCTTCATAGTGCTCGGACGAGTCACCTACAGCAGCACAAACAGAAGCCTCCTGCCCAGCACGCTCGAACGAGCACCTGGTCGAGCCAACATACTGACGTTGTTCATCCTTGCTGTTTTGATCGAGCATATCACTTCCCATGCCTTGACTCGTTCAAGGCATGGTTCCTCACTTCATTGGAACCTTAAACGCTCCATGTTAAACACTTCGTGTATCGTCCCAAACCTCAATTCACTTACACTCGACACATCCTCATCGTAATTCTCCAAAGTACAAGCTAAGGCATGTTCGATTAAATGACTAAATTCATCATCATTATTAAGTGTTTTGGCACTTGCATTAACACGAATGAATAACTTTGTTCCAATGAATGGATATATCAATCTCTTGAGCACTATAAGCTAAAGATGGAACACTACATTTTTATTTTTTTAATACATATTGGAGTGTTTGGCAACTGAGTTTTTTTATTAGTATTTAGTTGATTTTTAATTTTTAATTCTTATCGCTTGTAACATTCGGTCATCTTACAAATATGTTTTCCCTGTAGTCTTTCAAGTCCAACGTATTGTATACTTTTTTCGTATACATGTCGGTTCGCCTCACCCACCATTTGTTTTCCTATGCTTTATTCCAAACACTTACACCTTATCTTTCGTTAATTAATTATTAGACCATCATTACCAACAATTTCATTTTCACAAATTCTTTAACAACTACTCTTATGAGAGACCGTCTCTCAAAGAGACAACCTCAAAATCAAAAGCTCACATTTTTATTTTCTCTTAAATTTGTGTAAATTGGACTATTTAGCCCATATTTCTAATACGTCTCTTGGAGAGACTGTCTCTCACAACAATTTGTGATTCTTAAATAAAATGGTCTTTTGATGAAATCATAAATTGAACTCGTCTTATAATAAGACCATTTCATACAAAGTAAGCTAAGGAATAAGGAGCAACGACCAAGAATACAATATGAAATAAAAGAAAAAAAATCACAAATTCTTAGTTGAAACCGTCTATACAATAGACGTCTTAAGTTTTGGGGCTGGCCTAATTTATAAATTAAAAAAAACTGATTAGTGGTTTTGTAAGTTAAAAGGGAGATATGGGTTGGGCTCTTAAGAGACCTCTATACTATAGAGAGAGGACCTGAAAAAAATTGGACTTGTATTGAGTGATGAGCATCTGTTGGATTGGGCTTTCTAGATGGAAAATAACAAATGAAGTTTTTCACGGCCCAGTTTATTTTGCCTGAGCACATGAAGATTCCATGTGTTAATTTCTGTTGGGGCCTGTGTATGAGAGACTTATTGAATTGGGTGTACATTGTTAAATAACATATATAAATAAATACTCTCTCGGTCTCGTTGGGTTTGCAGCATTTTTCATTTTATTCCGTCCCATTTAATTTGCATCATTTTAGTAAATAAACTCTTGACCCACATTTTATCTACGGACTTGAAAATTAAGAATTATGTACTTTTTGTAAAAATTTTTAGTTTGATATATTGTTGTTGATAATATGAATTTATATTTTGTTGTTATGGAAAAAAAAAATCACAATTATTACTTTCAAAAAGTCTAACTAAGTCTAAATGTATTAGTATTTTGAATTTAGGTCAAAATTTAGTGTAAACATATTCAAATTAAGAGGTATAAATTTGATCATGTGTTGAGTGTGGGGTGAGTATATGCTACCAACGACTTTGAGTTAGATTTAAATTTAAAATCACTATTCCAATCTTGACGTATCAAGTTGTTTGAGTAACCTGTACATATTATAAAATTATTTAAGTTGGGATTAAGACAAACTTATAAAAAAGTATATATTTTACCATTCTTGCGGTACATCAGATACCAATCTCAAAAAAGTGTTTTAAGTGAATAAATAAAATAAAAGTGTAATTTTTATATATTAATTAAAAATTATGATTTTCATTATTAAGAGAGTAAATGTGAAATTTTTTAATTTTAATTTTTTAAAAAATAAAATAAGTTAATTGGAAAAGGAAAGGACAAGGTTACAGGCTTACAGCTGTTGTTTTTTCAATTGAATTTTTATGATTAAAACTGGGTCATGTATTTTTATTTTTATTATTATTTTTTGAGATAAAAACTAGGTCATGTATTGAAAGCAATAACATCATCTATAAATTTGACCAGCAATTTATTATATGTTTGTTTGCAATTCTATGGACCACCATTTTTATTAAACTTGGACACCCATTTTCCCATGTTACTAAGAGAAAGATTAAAGACCACTCTTTTATTTATTTATTTATTTATTTATTTTAATTACTCTTTTATTTATTTTGTCAAAGTTTCAATTATTTTTTCTTTTTTTTTCAATTTTGAATTGTATCTCATTGATTTCTGCTATGACTTGATCTAATATACTAATAAATTATTGCATATAATTGAATTTTATTAGTTTAAAAACTTTATTTTCAAGTTCTTATTTATTCATATTGTCATTAACTACCTTTAAAGCCTTAAAGGTAGTATTTCACAAAGAATAATTTTTAAAGGTAGTTTTTGATAAAAAAAATAATTTTTAAAGGTAGTTTTTGATAAAAAAAATTATGGTAAAAGTTTAATGGTCAGTGAAATTGTTTTTGTCATAAATCAAATTTTTTATTAGATAGTTTTTGACAAAAATATTTTAAAAGGTAATGGAATTTTTTTTACAATTTTCCTTGGTAAATACTGTTATTTTTTTCTAATTCAACAATAGGCAGATAGGCTAGATTACTCTACAACCCTATAAGGTAGAAAATTTATACGGTGAAACTTAAATTTCTATGGTAAAAAAAGTTTCATGATCAAGTATCAAGTTAACTTATACTTCCTCCGCTTCATATTAGTTGTAACATTAGGTAAAATGACATTATTCATTCATCACTCTTAATTTGTAATTAGTTTTTAATCTATAAGTTAAAACATAGTCAAGTGAGATCTTGTTTGATTCGTCTCATTGCAAGATTATTAATATCAAATTTTTTTATTCTTTTTATTGCACGTAATATGGGAATTGAATCAATGCATTAAACTGCGTGAAAAAGCAAACGTTGCAAGTATATATTTTTAATATCAAATTTTTTTTGCACATAATTAAAGATATTAAAAATTTAATTAATACATTAAACCTCGTGAAAAAACAAACATTACAAGTAAATTATCTGGAGGAAGTAATTCACAATGGTTTAAAAAGATCTAGTTTATTCCAGATGTGAATTAAAAAAGGTGGTAAGAGTCAAAAGGGTATGAAAACCTTTTTGATTTATTTGTTTTCTTAGTTGGCCTTTTATTAGCAAAAGTCAATGAGTTTTGGCCTTAATTTCTTTGGATTCTCCCTTCTAATTATTGATTTTGATGACTGATTTTTGTCGTGTTTAAGGTTAGCTTTAGGCCGTGCTATAAAATTGGCCTAATTCTGCATCAATTGATACTAATTACTTCTTCCGTTTTAAAATACTTGCTACATGTTGGAAATTATGCTTATACTACGTGTGTTCTATTACATATTTAATTTCTCTTTTACATTTGCAAACAATACAATAAATTAACATGCAAGTAAAACTACAATAGAATCTTAAAAATTTTACTTTTACCGTTCCAATATACTTGCTACAATTCACTTTTTACGCATTCTAAAGTGTTATTTTATTTAAATATGTTGAATTCTACAAACCTAAAAATTATAAAAAGTTAATATTATGAAAGTATGAAATTAGTCGATTTAAATTATAAGATCTCACTTGACTATATTTTTACTTACACACTAATCGCAATATATAAAATAAGCTTGAACATATATCAAAATGTAGCGAGTATTTCAGAAGGGAAGAAACATGTGATAGGGACTCGTTTATCGCTGTCTACAAGAATATTTGTCTATACTGCTGATTTGATTTTTTTAAAATAGCTATAATAAAGACTTTTTTTGATCTATATGCTCAGATAACAAATAGCGGTAGCAAAAATCAAACTAGGTTCCTCCTAATAAAGCGATAAAATGCTTTAACTGGGCTGTGATATGATTCTTGTAATAAAATATTTTTTTATTTTTATTTATTTATTTATTTATTTTAATTATACACTTATTAACTAATAATAGAAGATTGGCCTACTTTATCATCATCATCATCCTACCCAGTATATATCCCGCTCATAGAAAACTATAAACAGGGTTCAGGACGGTGACAACTCATATAGAATTGACCTACGATAACTAGTATTAATATTTAGGCGAGCCTTAAATAAAAAAAGTTGTTGGAGAATTCAAAACTGTTACAAGTTGGGTAATGAAAGGTAATACATGATCCAATGTTTTAACGAATTGTTTCGTTTATTAACTAGAAAAAGAAATAAGCGTGCCCATCTTCATTTCTATCTTTCTTGAACATTGTTCAATCATACATAAATAACATTTCTAGAAAAAACAATTCCTTAATTAATACCCATTTTAATTGAGTAAAATGATAGGAGTATTTAGTTCTCATTAGTCATTAACATCTAATTAGATACACCTAATTGTTGGTTAATATCTTTTGGTGTAGAGAGGGACACGTGAATAAATATATATTTCTGAGAACGTAAATATGTATTTTTTTTAATTATTTATGCATCAATTTATGTGCGATGCGGATTCATAACTTTTAAAGTTTAGAATCGAATTCGGGATATTAATATAGTTTTGTTCGAGCATTAGCCTTAATATCAATATATGTGTGCTGAACCAACTTGAATATTATTTTTGTGTTATAAATATTACACAATTCTACATTAATATGTCTTTAATCAAATGAGTCGAACCTTAACTTCAACATCAAATGAGTCGAACCTTAACTTCAACATATAACATATCTAAACTACATTCTCCGGTTTAAATTTATGTAACGTTTCATTTTGTGAAATACACTATTCGAAAAGCAATATTTAGATCTCATTTAGGCTGCGTTTGGAAACATGCATTTCATTTCAAATTCTAAATTTTAGTTATAAATTCATAATGAAGAATTTGAGAGAATGACAAGGTTTGAGATTTCATATTCTCAAATTCTCATTGTTTAACCACGTTTATAACCATAGTGATTTTAACTCAAATCCAAATTTTAAAATTTTTTATTTGCTAAACACTAAATTTGAATCAAATTTATGTTCCAAGCATTACATGATTTTTACTAATTCATTATGCAAATTTTAAATGATTTTTTAATTGATTAATAATTGTTCTCAAAGGTCAAGGGAAATAATCAATATATAAAAGGTGTTCAATAGAATTAAGGAGACTTTGAACAGATTTAGACGGCCATGACTTTTTCATGGTTTGGAATATGGTTCATCTATCATCTAAGGTACTAATAAAAATTGATTTAATTAATGTGCGTGTAAAAATTAAATTAAATTGGTAATATATTTATATTTACGCCAAACAAAATTAATTTAAATGTACACATCTACTAATAATCAATGACTTATTAAATAATTTTATATAAATAGTTAACTATTTTGGAGTAGTTTTTGGAACGTTTTTTGTCAAAGAAAAATATTACTAACTATTTTGGAGTATTTTCTTATTGAATTAATTGTAAATGATCATTGATTAAGTTACCTAAAATTAATGAAGCTAGAGAATTTATCAGCAAATAATCCAACAATATGTTTAGTTAATATTCAATTCTAACACAAAAAGTATTTTAAAAAACTCAATAGGTATTTTAGAAAAATATAACCTTTTTAAATAACTATCAGAATTATGAATTTTAATTATTTTTATTTTTAATGCTTGATCAACTATTCATCCTTGGAATGTATGTGGAGATAGTTGGTCCATTCAACCTTAAGATAATATTTGCATATTTTGAATGTTTTTGCTCGGATGACCTTTTGATTTGTTACATAGATTATTAATTTGGTTGACAATTGAAATTTATTTTTTATGAGTTACATATTAGAGGTGTTCAATGGACTGCAGCGGAGCGAGTCGAATGGATCGTGTTGGGGTGGGTCATGTCAAATATTAAACGGGTCGGGGTGGTTCAAGCCCATTTAAATACAACACAATTTGATCCGTTTTTAAAAAGTTCATAAAATAGTTTTTGTTATTATACTTTATGGCCCGTTAGGTCAATTCAACTATGAATATAACAATATTATATAAAAATATATAAAAAAAAGTGGTAAAATATTTTTTACAACCAATTTCTATAACTATCCGACCTGACCCGACCCTTTGCACAAAGACCCGTTATGGACCCGAACCGCTAATAACCCGTTAAAATGTGACCCGATCCTTGACCCGTTGAGTCAACCTGCCCCGTTGAACACCGCTAGTTATGACGTATATTGTATTTTCTGTTTATATTTGTAAGTCTTTCTCAAAATGAAAGTCTAACTAATCGCAACCTTATTGTCTCCTTTAATAGGAATATGATTTGTCGCCTTCTGATATACTCCTCCCAAAATGATCGGGTTATATGGAGTATGATGATGATAATAGCTAGTAATAGATTATCAGAGTTGTAATAAACATAGTTTAATTATACTGATACTGATAGATTCAGTGTTCAATTGATATTATTATATTTAATTAATATTTTTTGTTTGGACTTAATTATCTTTTAGTTGATTGATTCAAACTTGCATATGACTCGCCCCAATTTGAAGTTTGATACATAAAATAATCAAACTCAATTTGCACCTCAACTAGACAAATACAATTCAAAAATAATGATTCAATTCAAAATACTAGATTTGATTCAAACACTTAATTGAATATCACTATATATAAGATGATTTTTTTTCTTTTACACATCAATTTTCAATATAACATATATAAAAGATATAAATATATATAAGCTTAAACTTTTGATTAAATTAGTTTCTTAATATGATATTAAAAGTCAGAGATGTCATGAGTTTAAACCTCATCCATCCCTCATAAATTCAAGTGAAATATTTTACATCACTGTTGAATTGTCTCTTCACCAGACTACGCTCTTTACTACTCACTTATACACAATTTCTAAACTATACTCCATAAATCTAAAATGACGCATACTATTTTAGTGAACACTTCTTACAAGTTACAAGACATACTCTTGTTTCAACAATTTATCTGCTCCTAACCTAAATGAAATCTAATTTTGTAGTGTTTGAAAACAAGTATTTCATTTCAAATTATGGATTTCAATTAAGAAATCATAAATAAAGTTTTAAGAATGATAAGGTTTGGATAGTCATTCTCAAATCCTCAACTTTAACTACTTTGAAAACAATGGTGGAATTTGATCCAAATCCAAATTTTAAAATTTTTGATTTGCCAAACAATAGATTAGCCAATTCCATATTTTCAAATGAAATCATGATTTCCAAACATGGCATTAAATGATTGTTAGGTTTTTGTTTTTTTTTGAAATGCTGATTGTTAGTTGTTTACATTAAAAAAGATAAAATCCAATAAGATTAGCTATTTATATAGTAGTTTTTTATTTTTATTAAAAACATTTTTTAGTTTACCAAATATTCTTTTAGTACTTAGTTTTTTTGCTGTTTCAATAGTAAAAAAAAAAAACCATAACTCAAAAGTCAACTATTTTTTTAAAATAAAAAATCATTTTTCATACAAAGTTGATAGAATAGGGTAGAAAATAATTTGGTTTTGAATCAATTTATTTTTTCTTATCTTACAATTTGTGGGGTAGTCAACCTACAAAAGGTAAGAGTATAAAATACTGTCATATCCAACAATACTTGTATCTTGTATTCACTCAGTCACCCATCAAAGTTCAAATCTCACCCCAAATTTCTTCCATTTTCTTTTCTTGTTTCTCTCCATCAATGGAACTCCATACCCAAATCCTCCTCCCTTCTCCCACTTCCAGCAACACCACCAACAACACCAGCAGCACCACCAACATCACCACCAACAACACCAGCAGTTTTTCAGCAACACTCAAACAACAACAACAAATACCCATAACAAGATCCGAATCCAGCCCATACCCAACAACCTTCGTTCAAGCAGACACATCTTCCTTCAAACAAGTAGTCCAAATGTTAACCGGATCCTCCGAACCCATACCCAAACCCGCACCCAAACAAACTAATCCTATTCCTCCAATCAAATCCCCCATTAAATCAAAACCTTCAAAACTCTATGAACGTCGTAGTACAAATCTTAAAAACCTTCATTTATCTTCAAATCTTAATAATTCTTCCATTATTTCACCCAGAAATTATGAACTTCTTTCCCCTTCTTCTTTCCTTGATTTCCCTTCTCTTGTTCTGTCGCCGGTTACTCCACTTGCCCATGACCCGTTTAACAGATCGCCCGTTTCTTCTATTTCTAGCCCGTATCCGGACCCGGTTGTTGATAAACTCGCTGAAGATAAAGCAATTGCTGAAAAGGGTTTCTTTCTCCACCCTTCCCCTGTTTCTACACCTCGTGATTCGGAGCCCCGTTTATTACCTCTTTTCCCCGTTACTTCTCCTCGGGTCATCCCAGGTTCTAATTCAAGTTCTTAAATATTAATTTTACTTTTTTTTTTGTAATTTTTTGAAGAGTGTTATTACTTAATTATGTAGTAGTATATGTAATTAGAATTATTTAATTGGAGTAATAATTCTCCTTTTTTATAATTTCACAAAATATTAATATATATTATATATATTATGTATTCATCTAATTTAACAAGTGAAGAAATAAAGTAAAAAAAGGATGTTCACATTTTAATAGTTGAGGCCAATTGTATAATTTGATCATATCTTTTGATGTTTCAATTATAAAATTGATATTTTTCTTGCTTTAATTTTTGTGGGTTTTTTTTGTGTACATTGATACAATATTGTGTGATTATTAGGTGAGCCAGAAAAAATAAAAGTAAAGGGGTTTAAACATATCGTTACTCTAAATTTAAATAAATTTAAATATTTTTTTCGTTTTAAAATACTTTTTATATTGCATTTTATGGATATTATTTATCATTTAAGCTTATTTTCGATATTATAGTTGATGTGTAAGAGAAAATACAGCCAAATGAAAATTTATTTAAATCATTTAATGTATTTTTATGATTGATCTTTTATAATGTTTAAATATATATAACTCAATATATAAAGATCAAATACGGAAAAGTAATTGCATAATTATAATAATTGTATAAATAGTTGAATTATAAATAAAATTAGCAAAAAAAAAAATGGAATTGAGCTGTCAAAGAAGAGCATACAAATGAGAAAGGAATATTGAATGACTTTTTTATGAGTTGATTTTCTGACTTTTTCTGAGTGGAGGAAGTGGCTATGTTGAAAACAATTAATGCTTTTTTAATAGTACAAAAAATATTTATATTTGTTCACTTTTTATGTAATGGAACATATTCTTTTTATATTCATGTTTTTTTATAGGCTAAGAACTTTTGTATTTTTAGTTATCATAAAAAAAAATAATATTCATTATGATCATCATTATAATTTGTTTAGTTTGATTTAAAGAAATTTTTGGGAAAATGAAATCTTGCGGATGAAAAAAATAAACGAATAATGATTTTTTATCAATTTTGGAGAAAAATATTTGCAAAAGAATAAAATGATAACTCATTCCATCTAAGTTTTGTTATTTCTAATCATGACTTGTTAAATTAATGGAAAGTGATATATTTATTTTGAGAATTTTTTGTTAGACCATGACTAATATTGTTAGACGTCTATTTCTACGGCTTATTAGACTATTTTTGGTCTACTCTTTAGAGTGGATATGTATCATTAGAGATCGTTTGTCTTTTACTCTTAAACTCTTACTATTTACGTTGAATTTACCAGATATATTAATGATATTGTTTCAAATACCCCTAACTGTCCGTTTGGTAGGTGGTAATAAACGATGGTAATGGGAATGAAAAATTAGTGTAATTTTAGTTGAGAAATCTCTTGTCTACCTTGATGGTCATGCTTGTTCAACTCCAATTATCTCATTTTCTTCATAAAATTCATCCAATTACCACAATTTAGTTACACTAACCAAACGGCCGTAAAAGCTTCTAAAATGTGGATGACATGTTGGTTTGACTAGCTTGAGTGCTAATCCAAAGAAGAATATGCTTTAATGAAGCAAATAGTCGACATTCAACATTGTCAAACTTTCCACGAAATTGTGCTTAACTTTAGGTGTAACCGTGGATGGTTGTTCCTTTTTGTGGTACTCCATCTTTTATGATGGGTGCATTTAAATTTATGCTTCATATACAACATTGAATCAATACTATGCATGTGACCTATGATATACTCCCCATTTCTTATAATCGCTACAACATAATTTGCTTTTAATGGGATATATTTAGTGATATTTAATTTAAATGTCGCTATTTTAAATTTCTTATAGTGTATATAGAGGATTTAGTGACATTTATTAGAGCCTTTTGTAGCATATTAAAAGGTCACACTAAAACTTTTAGCGACATAGAATCTAGTGACATTTTTCATAATGCCACTATAGACTATAGTGACAATTATATATGCCACTAAAGTCCAAATTAAGTGTCGCTAAATCACTTTATGATGGAACTTAAAATAAAAATTAATAATTATTACACTAAAAATATGAATTAGAGACATTTTTTAATGTCACTAAATCCAATGTCGCAAAAAGCTAAATTTGTTGTAGTGAATGGATACACTTTCTGTAACAACCCGACTTACCGTTGACTGAGCAAGTCAAGTCATCACGGGGTTTATTAACCCAAAAACTCAAATCTTGATTCCAAACTTGTGCAAAAGAGTCTTTAGTTCTAAATCATAACTAAATCAGCTAATTTCCAATCCAAACATTTATCTAGATCATAAAGTAATCATAAAAGTCTCCATAAAAGTCTAACATAACCAATACAGTCTAGACTAATATACAATTACCAAAGCCTAATACAAAACTATTAACTCTACGTGCTCAGCTCATACTAACATCCTTGGAACTCTAATCAACTCCGTTAACCCATCGTTCCCGACCGGTTCCGATCTGTAAACAATCTAAAAGATGAAAACAACAGGGGGTCAGATTAAACTGAATGAGAAGTAACAATCCAAAACAACAAAACATTGTAATTCAAAACATCGGTGTAAAAGCAACATCATTTCCCTAGATCTATGTGCGCACAGGGAGTCTAGTTTGAGAGGTGCCCCATAGCTCTATGACTATGTCGCTCTCGGGTGAGGCTATTCAATATTTAAATGACAATTCACCTCAAAAACAGGGAGTAGGGGTCGATGTCCCTCAACTCCGTCAATGACCAGCTCGCAGCTCGATCCATTGACCATATCACAATCAACATAATCATTCATATCCAAATCATCACCAATGATCAACAGTTCAAAACAATTTGATAACGAAAACATTTTCAAAATAGTAGTCCAACCAGACCCCTTTTAGGGACTGTTACTACTCACCGACAACGTCGCTTCAAGGAGTCGAGTCCAACCACAGGTTTCGAGTAGAAGAGATCCTTAACGAAAACGTCTCCTGGAGCATAGCAATAACATAACATCACAAGCGTTGTTCGATCCAACTATACTCACATATAACTTTATTACATCTCCTCCTATGACAAAAGGTCAAACTAAGATTATATCCTAGCATTTCTAATCATAAAAGAATTGTGTATATTCTATTCCTTAATTCACCATTATATTTTTATTAAACCCAAAAGTCAATAATCATCTAAATATTCTAATAATCTCTTCAAGAATAACAACTAATCCAATATTTTATCAATACCCAATATTTTCAACAAAACTCATAATCTTAATATCCACAAAATTAATATCATCAACACAAGCCCATCTCTTTTATCATTATCAAATCTTTCTTAACAAATCTTAAATCTCCAATCCATTAATCTAATATCAATCCTCAAGATCCATTTAATTTAATATGAACAAGCATACCTACACTAATTCTTGAATCGCATATCATTTCATGAGGCTATAAGATTTTGATGAGTAATAATAATAGGTAAAGAAAAGAAATAAAAGAAAATTCCAAGAATCCATTTTAAACACAAAGTTTATCCTCAAATTAAAGAACATAATGGAATAACAACAAACCAAAAAAGAAAAAAGGAAGAAGTAGACCTTATTTGCTGCAGAAATCAGAAGCATATAGGATTTGGTGTACAATTAGAGAAAGGCCAAATTGGATTTGGCTTCCATCCTTTTTCGGCAAAATCATAGAAAAATGGAGGTATCTTGATTTTGATGCAATAATTATGGAGTAATTGATCTGCTGTTAGACTATTTTGGCATTTTCGGAAGATTATTTTGAAGAAATTCCAGTCGCCATTCTTGGCTTTGGTGTTGCTGGGAATTCGAAGAAGGTGGAGCGAAAATCAGAGGAAGACTTTAAAGATTGAGAGGGTGGGGATTACATGGAAGAAGTAAACTGATTTATTATTTAGGGTATTAGGAGTAGAGAAGGAAAAATTAAATAAAAGAAAAAGAAAATAAAGAAATTAACAAAAGTTAGAAGTGCTTATATACTTGAGCCCAATTACATATTTTTCCATTCTTTCTAATTTGACCCAAATTAACTTATATTCCTAATATTTATCTTAAATTCTCAATTCTTAAAATTAAATTTCTCAAATGTTACACTTTCCACGTAACTTTGCTAATGCTTATTTTAATTAAGATTCTACCCGAGTGTATTTGTTAAAATAAGACAAATATTGTAAGTTCATGGTTGGCTGATAGAAGCGGTACGGTAGAGTAGAGAAGGGAGCCAATGTGAATTAAACTCAAGTTCTATTTAAGAAATTAAAAAAATACTTTGTCCGTTTTCTAATTTTCTTCCCGTTTGGAATATTTTACTTTAGGGAGAGATAAATTTAATTAATGTTTTTAGCACATATTTAGAAGATAAAATATATTTATGTGAGATCTCGTTATATTCGTCTTAATGTATACTTTTTTACCGTGTATTTTTTTATAATTTTTTATTATGTATATTTAGAAATATTGAGTTTTAAAATTTGCATTGAAAACCTTATAAAAATCAAATGTGCAAAACAAAAAGAAACGAAGGGAATAGTACATACCAACATAGATAAATTTCTTTGTTTTTAACTACAGAAAGTTATTTGGCTGTTGTTAGAAAGAATCGTATAACAAATTATTTTATACTCCCTTCGAACCAATTTAATTGTCCCATTTGCTTGGGCACGGTTATTAAGGGCAATGAAGGGTCTATTAAAAAGATGGTGATTGAGTATTTTAATTGATTAAATTAATTGTAAATGTGGTAGTTGAGGTATTGTAAGTAGTAAAAGTGGGGGTATTTTGGTCTTTATTTGTGTGAACATAGGGTATTTAGGTAAAAAAAATTAGCAAAAAAGAAAATGAGACAATTGATATGAATTTGCCAAATAAGAAAATGGGATAACTTAATTGGTTCGGAGAGAGTATTTGCCTTTTCTTTTGAAGTTAACATATTATTATTTAAATCAAGTCAAGATAAGCCAAGGCAATGAGCCATTAGCTTGGAGAGTAGGATCCATACTAGATGAGCAACCTTATTACCCCATCATCTATGGACATGGTTACATGTATTTTCCTAATAATAACTCCTATATACTAACCTTAATTATATATATTTATCTAACTTTATGAACGTTTATGCTAAAATAAGTAAAATAAATAAGAAAAAATTGATATTAATAATTCTACCATTCACTCATTCGTTGTGAGTAATTTAATTTTGGATTATTTTCTAATAATCTAATCTTTATCATATATTTACTTATAACATACCTGTATGCTGCCACCAAACTAAGAGCAATGCTATTGTTCAATGCGAGCTAATTGGGCAAATGTTGAATTATGAGAAAATATGAGGATTATTCATTTATTCACGACGTATGAGCAAGAAATTTATTTAATAATATTAATTTTTCCAATAAAATAAGTGAAGATTGAAGTAGGACAAAATTCGATTCGAAGCTATGCATTCAAGTTATAGGAGTAAACAATTTCCACTTATAGGAGTAATCGTACCCTTTTTGAAAATGGTTACGGTGGAATTACACCAATCTCCACTTTGCGTGCCACTTTACTCACTAATTAGGTTTTGATTGTCTTTTTAGATTCATCTTCATTGGGCTTGGTCGATGAACTCATTATTAGTACAAATTTATAAATAGTGAAATCTAACTCGCATAATTATATTTTATTTATCTATTAATATTGTGTAGTTTACTAGAATGACAAACTAATCGCTTTATCACTTTATACGGCATCATATACTACATGTTCTTCCACTAATACGCCATTAATGCACCACATTTTTCCTTATTTTATGGATCATAATGAAAATTACGAGTTCACTGAGAATTATGAGTTAGCTTAGTAGTTGAAGATTTTTCCTCTCATCCTTACAAGTATTTGAGTTTTATCAACTATAGGAAGAAATAACTCACTATCCCCAATACCTATATAATTTCTAACCCTTGAATCCAAAAAAAAAAAAAGTATGAGGTAATCTAATAATTGATGACTTATCGATCATCCTTATTTCGTGTTGAGAATAAGTTTAATTTTGATGCATTATATTTCTAGTTAGTTAGTTTAACCATCTTACTAAATATCAGGTTAGTTAGTAATACCTGGTTAGTTACTAAGGTTTGCTTTTTTTTCCCTCTTTTTGTATCTTGTATATATATACATCATGTTCTGTTTTTTTCTTTATTAATTAATAAAAATCAAGAAACCTTTCCAAGTGCTACGAATTCTTAATCAAACCATTTGTCTTCAATTCCAAATTGTATCTCCTGATTTCTTCATTTTGTTCTTGTATGTCCATCTCTATCATTTCGAACATATAATGTTGATTGAAATGTGAAATGTTCATGTCCATCTAAGGGAATCACTACATAAAATCAACTGTTATTTAGGTTTACATCACTAGGTCATATACGTAGACAACATACAATTAGTTCAATGAGGTTCTATGATTGCAAAAATTGACTAACAAAGAAGCAAGTATAAAACAAATTCATAAAGTAGTCATTTTTGCTCAAGTCCACCGACATAGAATTATTCCTAAACACATGTACTTCTTTAGTCACTTTTAAACTGTAACACTTTTTTTAATATGTCTGACTGATTTTACATTTTTATTTTTTTGGATTTACTTACATCTTTTCTTTTAAATTCATCCGCTTTTCTTAATCCTAAACACTTATTTATACTCTCTCTAATTCATTTCAATTTTTCCCATTTGTTTTTGCACACTATTTATCGATCCCTTTTAATTTGTAGTTTTTATTCTTAATCTATTAGTTAAAACATACTCATGTGAGATCTTGTTTGGTTCGTCTCAATGCAAGGATCATTTAATTAAGGATATTAAAAATTAAAATATTACATCGACAAGTGTGAAAAAATATATTAGACAATTGAAATGAATTAGAGTATCGTATTTACTATTTTTGTCTTATTCTCCTATCTAATTCCTTTCTAAATAATTTTCACTCACAAAAAATCAATTAGACACGTAATGATTTTGTACGCCTTAGACATAAATTAACACCTAGGATTTAATTTGTCAAGAAACTAAATCAACCAAATTAGTCAATAATTGAGATTTCAAAATATATTATATTATTATATATTTTAACATACAGAAACGGTGAGAGTATTCTTTTAAGAACCATAAAAAAACCAATAAAAATAGCTTAAAATTAAAACTAGATATTCAACTGAACTGAGTTAAACTAAAAAAAAAGTTAACTTTTCAAAATTACGCATGAAAACTGAAGTACTTCCTCCGTTCCATAATACTTGCTATTTAAAGTAAGTTGCATTGAAGTCCAAGAAGTGACAGATCACCAAGAATTTAAAGACACAATAGTCAGTTTGAACAATAACATTTAATTTTAGTCAAAATTTTTGTTTGAACATAGAATAAGGGAAGAAGATTGGATATACAAAATGGTTTGATAAGGATGTATTTTATTTTAAAATTTAAATTAGCTATTGCTCTTTCACTTTGTGTGGAGTATGAAGTTCTTCGTCATCCATATAATGCAACTTCCTACTTGATATTAGTATTTGTTAAGAGTATATTGAGACCGCTCGATATGTTATACTCTTATACTTTAACGATATGTTCAGTTGTTAGATATTAAATAGATGAAAATAATATGTTTTTGTATTTTTATAAAATATTTTATAAAATTATATCATTTTTAAAGTGGTGAACTTTTTAAGATCAATATTTTTTGTCACAATTTCGTATTAATTATCACTAATAATATTACTCTAAATGGTTATGCAACGTAATGAATTTTGTGGTGTTAAAGTATATAAAATATAATGGGCTATCAACTACCAGCTTAAGTTTAGGTTAAATTTATTCTTTGATAAAGCTTTATCTATTTAATCGAATTAGTTTTATCACGTTATGGGTAAAATATTATTATGAGAAAGAGAGAAGAAGTGGGACCAAATGATGATGGAAGGTTGGAGAAGTGAGTGAAGTTAGAAAATTGAGTAGTGGAAAGTGAAGGGAGGAAAATGCCCAGGAAAGTGTCGTTACAATTGCAAGTATGTGGTCACATAAATTATATTTCTAAGTTTTGTAATGTTGCGTAGACCTGATCTTTTTATATTCAGTCGGTCTCTTAAGAGACATCTCACTGGCCTAGTCCAACAAAGTTTAATGCATATTTTTACCTTACATTTTTCTTTATGGACCGACCCAATTAGAGGTGGTCTTTAAAAAAACCGTCTTTTAAAAGAATTTGTGTTTTATATTTGGTCGCATATCATTTATTACTAAACAACTTTCATGTGCCACAGCCCACAGTCCACGATCATCTAAATACTTATACTAACTTTTTGTCGTAAACAAGATAGTTTGAAATTCTTTGTAAATGTAATGAATGAATTTTTGAATTGAGACTTATCCTATAATATAGTTTTGGGTGAAGAACCTTTTTTTTCTTACTATAAAGCCATAAAGGTAATTTGTCACCTTATCATAAGCAACTAACTTATCTTGCTGAGAGAAATTTTTTGAAAGACTATTTTTTTAGTCGATTCAAAATTACAAAAATTAAAAAAATATATGAAAAAAGATAAAAATTTACTTTACATACAATGAATGTCTGATATACATACGCTAAACACTTACTAGAACTATTGTATATTTCAGACTTTATAGTATGAAAATAGGAGTTTGACTCTCTGACCGCACTCTCCTATATGAGTATGACTTATGAGCTGCCTTTTATCTTTCATTTCCAAATCCCGACCAAACTTTGTTTATGAGCGGAATATACTGAATATAATGATGATCTTTTCTCGTGTTTTTTTGCTATACATACTATATACCTATCATACATACCATATTAGAAATTCCTAAACAATCACCGTGATTTGTAAATCACCATATAAAAACAAAAGAAATAATAATAAAATAACTAAAATAAGAAAAAGATAAAATAAATTATCCAAAATTCCCCCTATAAGATTAGGCCACGTAGTGTGATTTACTTCTCTTACAAATAACCGTGATTTACCCAGACTTCCTCCATACCATATATACCTATTGTACAGACTATATACCATAATAACCTACTCACGAACCATAAGCATCTACTATACAAACAATATTCCATAGTCACCTACTCACATAACATAAAATACCTACTTAAAAGATTTAAAACTCCTGTTTTATATATCATAAATACCAACTTTACATACTATAAACACATACTTCACGTTGCATAATTACTTGCATCAATTAGTAAAAATTTGTGTTATTATTTGCTGAACATTTTTTGATCAGGTGCTCTCTTGAGAGACCGTTTTTTGTAAAGACGACTCTCAAAAGTCCAACTCAAATCTATATTTAGAGTTGTAACAATATATGTTTAGAATTGGACTAGGCTTTTGAGAACAATCTTTATAAAAGACGGTCTCTTAAGAAGGCACCTGTTTATCACAAATAGGGTATAGTATGGGCTTCGGCTGAGTGCTGATTTGGGTTACTATCTCTTTATGGGTTTATTCAGCCCAACATATAAAAGTTTCAACTCGATGCCAATCACACTCGTTTGGGCCGGGGAATCCACAGAGAACAGCTCATTCATTGAAAGTTTTTTAATGAAGACGTATATGCAAATTTTATTGAGCTTCACTTGTGATAGATTGTTTTTTTGTTAGACAACCTTTTAAAAAACTCATATAATTGATCGACCGTTTAATCTATGTAAATTACGCGTCTCTCAGTGAAATCAACTCATATACTAATTTTTGAATTTTAGTTTACTAATACTTGATAGATCCTTTTACTTTGATTAAAACCAGAGAGAGATACATAGAGATAACAACGAGCTTGAATAAATTTTTGATACTTGTTTAATAAACATTAAATAACCCTAACTCACACAATAAAAGTAAACATTTTTAGGTAAAATGCTTGTTATCAATTGCTATAACCATGTAGAAAGACAATTTAAATTGAACATTTGAATAACGAAACATTAAAAATTTAGATTGAAATATTTAATTTGACTTCTGAAAAAGATTGAATTCAACTAGTCCTAATAGACTTGATAAAACTAAACATTAGCATAACATACTTATTACTTTGTTGTTTGTAGTATTCACAATATTTATAGTACAAAATATATAATATTCCTCCCAAAAAATTATAGTCAATTAAAATCTTATTTAAATCGTTAAATTATATAGTCTTACTAATTAACTTTTTACTAATTTTAATTATTCATAATTCAATATATATAATTAAAATGACAAATTATTTTAGAGTTGTTTTGTTTGAATTGTAAAAAATTGATGTTGCAAGTACTTGATATTGGAAGGAAAAAATAGTACTCCTATTCTAGAGAGATCTTTTTGTTTTAGTTGTTGTCTTATGTGGAACAACATGATCTAATGATTTGAATTTTCAAATGAAACATGATGAGGCGTATTTCTTTGAAAATGTTTCCATCCATGAATTTCAGTGAAACATCTTTTCATTAGCATGCATAAGATTAGTCTTCCCATTACACACTGGTTGTACACTTCTAGCCAATTCAAGACAATATCTACTTTAATGTGATCACTATTTACTTTTTTAGATAATACAAAAAATAAAAAGAAAAATTACCTAGAATAATCCAAACTATTTACGATTTTCCTATAATAATCTTACCTATTGAATAATCATGAATAATCTCAACTTTGAGGGGTATTTTCCTAGAGTAAACCCGGTGACCGGGTGACTTGCTATAGCAAGCTTTATTTTTTTAAATTAAAAGATAAATTAAAATAAAATATCGAAAAAAATGTTAAAAAAATGTTCATAAAAAATTATGATTTTTTTTGTTATTTAGAATTTTTCTGTAAATTTTCAAAAATGTTTTCTAATTTTAAATGAATATTTAATTTATTTTTTTAGTGAATTACCTACTACAGCAGGTCATTGGGTTACCCAAGTTTCTGTGTTGAAGATCAATACCTTATTACTAATAGAAAGTTCATATTTTGATTCCATATTGATATCATTTAAGTATTTAGACTTGGACCAAGTCTAATGTTATTAAGTCTATAACATAATTGAGTTCTAGGTTTGATTTGACAAACAAAATCATTTAATATTAAAATTATATCGAGTCTCAATTCAAATAGGGTTAGATAACATTGAGGCGATTTATGTTTGAGTTAATATTTACAGAAATTTGATTTGGGTTTAGGTCATATTGTCAAATTTAAATTGTGTTAATATGGAGAGGTTATATCGAGTTTGGTCAATTTCATGTATATCAAGTCAATTGTGTGTTATGGCCTTCTCGGCTTGGATAAATATTGTTTTGATGATTTTAACTTGATATTTTGAGTTTGGTTTGACTCAGGTCAATTGGCAATAATGAAATATTTTACCATTTTCTTTGTTATCTTAATTTGTATAAAAGTGTACTTGGGTGGAACCAAGATGGTAAAAAAAAAATGAGGATATTAAAGGTAATGTCAAATATTTAAGGTGATTGTGTGTAATAAAACCCCTTACATATATCCCAAAATACTTATATAAATTCTAATACCTCTCTCTTTCTTCGAGTTTAACAAATTTGACCAAAAAATTCTTACATTGATTTTTTAAAGTGTGTCTAATTCAATTAAAGGGAGAAAGAAGTAACAACTAACAAAGAATAGTAGATTGCCAAACAAAAATCTTCATCTTAGACATTGGGGGTGATTATTTAGCAATTAAATTTTTTGTTGGCATTAGAGTTGATTTTTAACTTTTGGCAGTTGATTATTTTATATTTTCTAATATTAATTTTTGACTTTTGAATTTTTACTTTTTTTTCTAATAAACAATCTATATCTATAATAAACAAATAATTTATAACAACCATTTCATTAATAGTTTTCGTCAATAATATCAGCTAACAACCATTTAGAACAATTTTGATATTGAGGAAAAGAGCTAAGTACGATAGACACTGTTGGAAATGCTTCACATGTGAGACAAGATCCCACATCGACAAAATAGTGGGTTGTTGACTTGCATATATAATTGGTGAGCTACTCTTCCTACTACCATATGGTTTTGGGAAATAATGACACTCACCAAGTGTATGTGCCAGTCAACGCTCTTGACCCGTGGGTTTGTGGGCCCGAGCCCAGGGGTTTCCCGTGTCCACATGAGTGGGCCACGGTGAGATTATGTGACGAATTGTCACGGCCTAATATATAGGAAAATAAGAAACAAATAAATTCTGATATTATATTATCTCTTTATTTTAGGAAATATTGTTTTAGAATATTATCCCTCTATTTTAGGAATTTAAGATATTGTGTTTTATTTTAATTTCTATGTTTAAGTTCTTGAGCTCTTGTATAAATAGGGGCGTTCCTCTTATTGACAAATTAATACAAACCAAGTATTCAAAACCCAAATAAGTCTATATTTCCGCATTATGATTTTCTACAGGCACATAGGAGGTTTTGAGCATCTTCAACATGTTCAACCGCACAGGACCCCGAAAAATTAGGGGCCTTAATATTAAATTACTTGGTATATGTTAAATTGTTTAAAAATATAAAGTTATTAGCAAAATATCATAATTTTTTAAATGCACAGGGGTCTTTATTGAATTCGTCAATTTTTGCTCCGCCCCTGGATAAGCATAGAAGTATAGAACGTTTGACAAGAAGCAAGGGACCCATGTATGATGAGGGACGTTTGTATGGAGAGCAAATGGCGTGTAATGGATTGAAGAAGCATTAAACATGAAAACGACTTGAGAAAAAAAAAATAGTAAAGAGTACTCTAAAGAAAGGAGGTCATTCAACAACCCACTAATACATTCATTGTTGATGGTACTAAGCTTCTTTTTTTTGTGTTGAAAATGGTAGAAGATTAGGTAGTTGCTAACTCAAATCATATTAGTCCATCAACGTGGAGTCGTGGAAAATAGATATTTAATTATTAATCAAATAAATAATAGTAACTTTCTAGATTTTAGGTTTTAAAGTAGTATAACCAGCTACTATGACTTTAGCTACATCTATCCATTGGGTACTTTACTCATAGAAATAGTACAATTGATTTTAGTTAATCAAATAAGTTTTTTTTTAATTAGTACCCTTTACTATTACCCTACTTAAATTTTGGTGTCACTGAATGAACGATGGTTAATCTATTTATTATTTCTATAATTTTTATATATGTATGTCTAAAATTAAGTAATTTTGAAAGAACATACTTTTAAATAATAATTCATTGATTTTTCAATCCCAAATCATAGGGTAAGTGTCAAAATGTAAAGCTAAGTTTTTAAAAAGTAAAAAAAAAACTAATGACATAATAGTAATTTGAATTTAATTTCTATATCTACCTCCTTGAAATTATTCATTTGCATGCATGATAGGGATACTTAATATTGCTTATAAGAAAATTCAAAAATTATCCTTGAAAAGTTTTTTTGATATTTAAATTTTTAGAAAAAAAAAATTTAACCATCATCATCATCATAATACCATAGAAATATAATCAAGATTAGAAGAGAAATAAAAAACGAAAATTATAACTACAAAAGAAAATGTGGCGATATAATTCCTCAACTTGAAAAAAAAACCTACCAAGTACCAAGACAAGGAAAAACATGCTAAAGCAAGATAAACATTAACGCATTTAACCAATATCATTAAATCACATTAATGAATTACTCCTATCAATTATACTACACCAAACCCCAAGACTATTGACATTCAATATTTATGTTGATTAATCATGAGAAATTATGAACATCAACAATAAAGGTGACTCATGATTTTTTATTGCAAATTAATTGATCCGGTTCATCATGTATTTTTTATAATATTATAAGTAGGTATTAAGAACAATGTAAGTAGACATTTAAGATATTGAAAGTAAAAATTAATTAGGATATGGTTAGTAGACATTAAGAATAATGTTAGTAGCCATTAACAATACGATAAGTAAGCATTAATCTTTAATGAGTTGGACTTGAGATACGTTTCTCAAAGAGACGATCTCTTAAGAGACCAACTGTTAAATTTTATAACAATTCTTATATGAGACCGTCTCACTGTGTCTGTGAGTTGAGTCCATTTTTTTAAATTGTACAGGATCGAAAGAAATTTTTTTATTAGTATGGACTGAACCAATTAAAATCTTCTCACAGTAAGATGACTTTAATAAAGAATTAGAGTAAATTTTAAGTGATTCTTAAACACAACCTATTTTTTTTGTTATTTATTTTGAAACTGAACTTTTTTTTAGTAAACTGAATTTATTTTTTTATTGCTTTTCTATAATTATTATACTTTGCAACATATTCGATTGTAATGAATTAAACATATATCAAACCTAATTGAAGTCTATTCTTAACGAAATAGACTTTTTTTTTATTAATTGGCCGGACTAGTTTTCTTGTTTTCCTACTCTTGCTTGATAAAGTTATGTTGAGACAGTGTCTAATGTCTAAGAAAGTGATTAGAGTAAAATCATGAGATGTGCTCGGATCAAATCAATAAGATCAAATCGTGAGATCTTAATTCTTATAATTCTACGAATGAACTTAAATGTCTTAAGATACTTTTTCTTCAGTCGTAATATTTATTTTAAAGGTTATAATTGTGATATTAAGTTTCTTTGACCTTATTTGTAAGAAATTGAATAAACAGTAATTAGTTTAAAACTCAATATTAACAATTTTTTTTTATTTTTTAATTATAATTCTGAAATATTTTCAAACACTAGTGTGAATGTGTATATAAAATTAAAGAAGGAAGGTGTTCAAGAAAAATCAATTTGTTATTTAGATTAAATTTATTGGATTAGATCTTAAGATCAAAGGATCGACAAATTAACTACTAAAAATTACTCTAAAATCATAAGATTCTGCCATCGTCGTAAAATTGTAAAATGAGAATAGTGATTTTAATAAGGAATTTATTTGCATTGAGAGGATTGAAAAGAAGGGAGTACTATATATTCGTTTGTTTCCTTGGTACAAGATCAACCACATCATTTTTCATTTTATGTGTATCAAATGCCACTATAACCATTGCTTCCCCAACTTAGCATCGTTTCTAATTTGTATGAGTGGAATATGGAATCTTACCAAACAAAGTGCCCAAAAAGAAGAAGAAAATAAAAAAGTCATAAACCAATTAACTAGGTTGACCCTTGATAGTTAATCTACTGTTAATTTGATCTTATGGTCGTTTTTAATCATCAAGATATGATTAAAAATGCAATCATGCTTGGATTTGCGTAGATTACAAGGGATTTCCTCATCAATTTGTAGCCTTAAACATTGACTAATTAAGTAATTATAACTAACTTTTTATATTTATATTTTATCTCGTCGGAAGTACTTGCTACATTACGGTTATTAAAATTATTTATTTTAAAATTTATTTTGTATATTATTGTTGGAAAGAAAAATATTAGTAGAATATTTTATTTTATATTTAATATTATTCTGATTTAGTTTTCAATATTTTAATATTCCGTAATACTTTAGTTTTGTTATTAGATGATCAAATGATGTATAAATAGATGTGTTACTCTCATTAAATGGTTAATACAAATCCAGTATTCACAAGATTAAACCCAAACCGAATTCCGCATTATGATTTTCTACAATTATGGCTAATATGTGAAAAATATAGTCAAGTGTGATCTGGTTTAAATCGACTAATCAAAATAATATAATGTTATTGGTAAATCTTTACCCTAACATAATGAATTGCTAATTCTACTATTCTACTATTTTAATGGATTGCCTATAACAACACTCCAAGGGATTTGTCTCTTCAATTTTTTAATGTTTTTGATTTTGATATGTAGATGTAATTTGGTATACTTTTACCTCAACAACTAAATTATTATCAAATGAACCCTTTTAAGTTTAGAACATTGATTAAAGCTTATAAGTATGTTGTTTTAGTCAATGTTATTACAAACTCTAATCTATGAAAATAAATAATGAAAAAAAAACTCTTTCAATTATCAAAATAACAGTAAAAATTTTAAATATTAATAATAATTATAATTTAAGTTAAATCGATTACTTGTATTTGTTGGAATTACTTATAGAACCAAAACAAAAAGTTTTGGAAAACTACTCTCATGAAATTAAGCGATGAAATAAAGTTGCTCTCTTTTCTATTTGCGTGACCAACATTTTCAATTTCTATGTAAGCTAAATTTGATTACAAGCAAAAGATTGCACAAGTAGATGGGAAATTTGTGATATTTTTTAGAAATCAAAATAATAGTATATAAAAAATTCAACCAATCAAAAATTAATAATTATAAAAATAAAAAGTTAGTCTTAATTGAAGCAAATATCACTTTTCCTAATAAGGTTCTATATTGAATTCTCATTGAATTCGCCCTTTCTTTAACATGACTTTTCATATAATAACAGGCCCTCTCTTGAGAGACCGTATATAGTATAGACATCTCTCAAAGAGCCAAGGCCATATCTCCCTTACAAAACCACCAATTAGTTTTTTTTTTCATTTATAAATTTGACCAGCCCAAAACTTGAGACGTCTATTGTATAGACGGTCTCAAGTAAAAATTTGTGTATAATAAAAAGTAATAAATAAAAAATTTAAGAAACATATATAATTTGAACTTAATAAAATAAATTTATTCAACAAAATTGAAAAACTAATTGAGTTGAACATTGTGGGGATAACATTAATTACTAAGATGTCTTAATATAAAGAAAAAGACTTGAACAAATGAGTTGGAAGATAATAATTTGTCCATCTTCTAAATCCTCATGATCAGCCCACCTTTCTCTTTGTCTGTTTCACAACCAAATTTAATTCAATTTCTACTCTTGTTTTTCTCAAATTAATCTTATTTTTCTTCTCTTTTTTCTTTTCTTCACCATTCCCCGCGCTTATTCTTCCATTAATGTTTCATATTTTGCTGCCAAAACAAGAAAACAAAATTAAATTCACTTAAATTTGGTGGGCATTTATTAATTTTCTTTCTAATACTGGAAAAAAGTTTTCTTTAAGGTATGTTTTTCATGTTAGTTTTATTATAAAAAATGGAATTTTTATGTACTTTTTGTGAATTATCTGACTCAGAGCTAGGTGGGTTTTTTATTTAGTTCCTTATTCACTTAGTTTTTTTTTTATTTTTATCACTCTTATGTTGTAAAAGTTTTGATTTTTATACTTGTATGATGCTTGTAAGTTTAAATTTTCCTTTAAATGGAAGTGGGTTTTGTAATATTTCTTATTTTGTGGTTTATTAGTTTGGAAATTTCTATTCTTGGATGAGTTTGTAGTATATGGGATTGCAATTTTGAATCTTGTAGTCTAGTTTATTTCTGATTTAACAGCTATTTTATTCTGTTTTTCTTGGATTTTTTTTATGGTTAGTTATGATACTTCTAGTTAGAGTGAATTATTTGATCTTTATGTTTAATTGCATTATGTTAACTAAGCATGAAAAGTAAACTTGTGATTGATCTTTCAGAAATTTTGTGAATTAAAGTGTTGGGTATTTGTTAGAAATTGCCCAAGTGGAACTTACAATGGCAGTTATGTTTGAATGCTGAAATTGATGCAGGAACAAGGAGTAGTTGTTCAATGTTTGGCCCAAAGAACACTAGTGAATTGTGATCTTGTCACCCCTAAAAATGAAACATGATGGTTAGGTTTGCTAGTGTATTTTTTGTTGTATGTTCTAAATCTTCTAATTACTTAGATGATAGAGTATGTCACGTTGGGTTCTGATGCCATATTGCTGGGATGATTTATCCAACGCCCAGAAATTAAAGATGTGTGCACACTTTTTATAAGTTATTTAAGTTTTTCTTCCTTTTGCCATATTGTTTTGGATGATATAAGCATGTGCACCTTGTGTTTTCCCCCTAATATGTTGGCATATCAAAGAACAAACTCAATCAAAGCTTAAAATGATAGTTGTAGGGCCATAATGTTTTTTGATCGGAGAATCTCTGTAGGTAAGGGGAAAGGGAAATTGATCCTTCTTATAGGAGGAAAATTAGTAACCACTAGATTGTATAGTTTCAGTGATGTTGGCATTTATGTTCTGTTATTTGAAAGTCCCTTTACATGACATTGACTGTTGCAAATTGATTTGGTATATATTGAAGCATTATTTATGTCAAATTTTCAGTGATTAAGTTGTTGATAAGGGCTTTCAGTGATCATGCCAATCGATTCTTCCGATTCTCTCAAAATTTCGAGAGAGAAAAGAAGTTATTTAACTGAGGTAACTGCTTTCGACCCATGAGTTTTTTATGCTTGAACTTTTGCCTTTCAATTTTTGACCTTAACTTAGGTTCATTGGTATTCTTACATTAGGTTTGCGACATTGAAAAGCGGCTTTGGTCGTGTATTCACTCCAAAGGAGTGCTTCACAGTAATGTTCAAGATCTATATCATAAGGCTTGTTGTTTATATGAGAAACTCTTCCTTAATAACAATGAACTAGGAGACCTTCAGAACATTGAGTATCTTTTATGGAGACTTCATTACAAGCACATTGATGAGTTCCGCAAGAGAATTACCCAAAATTCGGTTGAGGGTCAAAATATGTTGGGAGCTACCAATCAAAAGAAGGTTGCAAATAAGGAAATAGTGGATGTAAACATCGAAGGTTTTAGATCATTTTTGTCGGAAGCAACTAAGTTTTATCAAGATTTAATAAGAAAAATTAAAACGTTCTATGGCCTTCTCGATGAGCCTTGGTTCTATAAGAACGATGGAGTTTCTGGCCGTATAGAATGGAAGGAATTGCATAAGTGCCAATTTGTTACTCACCGACTTTGTATCTGTCTTGGGGATCTTGCTAGATATCAGGAACTCTATGAAAAGCCTAATAGTCAGCAAAGAAACTGGTGTGCTGCTGCAAGTTATTACTTGGAAGCAGCTAAAATTTACCCTGATGGTGGAAACCCCCAAAATCAGGTACTTGCATTTCTTCAATGTCTACCAAAAACAATCGAAAACAACCTTTTTGTTTTCACTAGTAAAGTTGAAGTAGCCGACCCAGTGTCATATGATTGGCTGATATCCTTATAAAGTGCATAAAGCGAATTATGGTCAATTTTTTTGGCTATTTTTGAGCCATTTCGAGCGAAATGCGAATTTAAAAAGCGAATTATGTGACACTGATCTGACCCTTAAACCCCATATTTAGGAGTCATTTAATGACATTGGGGTAACAAATTGTTTTTGTTAGTGTTATCCTCAAATGCATAACATATCACAAGAATGGTTTTCAGAATGTTATATATGTTCTTATTATGGTTTCTAGTTGGCAGTTCTCGCTACATATATTGGGGATGATTTCCTTGCTTTGTACCATTGTATAAGAAGTTTAGCTGTTAAAGAGCCGTTCCAAGACGCCTTGCAAAACCTTATATTACTGTTTGAAAGAGTAAGCTTTGCTCTTGTTCCATTGGAAGATATATTACCGATTCATTTTTTAGTCGCCCTTTATATTGATATTTACATCTATATGTTTCCCTATATGATATTGCAGAATAGGTCAATAAACATAATTTCCGAGTCAAGTGATGAGTATGATTTCTATAAGCCATCGGAGTGGATTTCCATCCCTAATAAGGCAGGACCTTCTAGTGGCACTTTCTATAATAGCAATACTCCAGAAGTAGCTGAGCGTGATCTATCTGACCCGACTGATGTATGGACTCGTATTATCAGAACTTTTAGTTTCTTCTTCTTAGATCCCAGGTAAATATGCTGCCACATGACGATTGTTTTGCATTGACATATGAACTTATTCTTGAATGATCAAGGAATTTGCAGTTTTGTGCTATCTTTACTAGTTTATTGTGTTATATAACATCTTTAACATGTCTTCGACTGTTTTCTGGACTGTAATTGTATTTAACTGCTTATTATTATCAAATGAGAGTTCTTGACAATTTCTAGTTTGAAATCGTCTATAGAAATCGTTTAATTGCTTATGGGAACCTCTGAGGTGCCATTTCTAGAAAAAATTGTTTCTCAAGCATCCTCCTGAATTAGTTAAAAGAATCATTTCTCCAAAATCTAGTTTTTTTCTTATCATTTTCACTCCCGCGGTAGTCGAGGGTCTCACTGACTGCTAAACCTTATCTCTTTTGATAAGGGTATGGTCTGCAGCCATCCAACTCTCCCCTGACCCCCATCAGAAAATTCTGATTTTCAAGGTTCTTTGATTGTTTCACATAGTTCCTTACAATTCCTATGACTTTTTTTTGTGTGTGTATTTTGCAGTTTGGAAAGCTTCCCTTCGACTTATGTTTCCTCTCTAAAAGCATTGGAAGCATTATTGGCTTTACATGTGACCAAATTGAGCTCTGCATTAGAATCTTACCGAAATATGAACTTATCTAAGGCAGGTCCCTATCGAGCCCTACACATAATTTCCGTCCTCTTGTTCATCATCCACAACCTATCTGAAAATCGTGAACGGAGGATTCTCAAACCAATAAATGAAACACAGCAGTCCATGCTAGTAAAGTTAGCTTTGACTGTCACCTTCACATTCATGGGCCGTTTTGTTGATCGGTGTTTGAAGGGAAGCCCAGTGAGATACTTCCCTCTCTTACCCCCCTTACTCGTGTTTGTGGAGTGGCTGGTGGAGGCCGGTGATAAAGTTGATGTCGATGATGGGAAGTGTGAAAGTGCAAGGTGCTACTTCTTTGCCTCGTTTGTAGATCTCCTGAACCAACTTCGAGAAAACGAGGCAGAAATAACCTCTCCTAATCATATTGCATTATGGGAAGATTACGAATTGAGGGGATTCATACTG
Organism: Amaranthus cruentus; assembly: GCA_019425755.1. Lineage (NCBI taxonomy): Eukaryota > Viridiplantae > Streptophyta > Magnoliopsida > Caryophyllales > Amaranthaceae > Amaranthus > Amaranthus cruentus. The sequence goes on along the minus strand of CM033459.1, from coordinate 542,585 downwards.
CTGTCCAAAACGCACGACTTGTTGGATTTTTCTCGTCATTGGGAAGAAGAAATTAACTACAAAATGAAGAATGAATACCGTGCCCATCGAATTGTTCAAGCAGCAACAAAGATCGCAAAAAGGTCAGCTCTTAGTGCAAAGAAATGGCTCTTTTATGATGATCAGAGTAGAAAATTTAGTACAACCGAGACAAAAGATAATGAAAAGCAAGCTCCGGTAGAAGAAGAAGAAGACATTGTGTTTAAGCCTATCATTCGACATAATTCAGAACCAATACAAATCAAGGAACAACAGAAAACAACAGAGGGCTCCGATGATTCCTTAAGACGTTCCTCTTCAGTTCTCGTTGCACAAAATCGAGCTATAATCAGCTCCTTAACTTCCACGTCTCCAATTCTATCTCCGAGTCCTAGCAAGCAACACACGCAAAATGAGCATCCGATAGCTGCTGGTCCGCCATCACTTAGCTCATGGGTTCTAAACGGAGAGAATTTATCGGCTGAAAGAAAAAAGAACAGGGATGTGAACAGAAGTGTATTGAAACCGATTATGGAGATGGATTCTGACGATTTCATGAAACGTCTTTCTCTGTCTACTACCGAAAGTTGTGGCAGTACGTCTGCAGTAGCATGTCCATCTTCTTGCTCTGCCGCCTCACCACCTGCCTCGCCACAACCCAGTAATTCGGTTTGGTTTATCAGTGCACCGACTCCTGAACCAGCGAGTTTTTCTGGTTCACCGCGAGTGAATTTATCTTCATTTCCCTCAGAGATTCCCCTAGCGAGCCCACATTTTCCTAGCCTTATCGATCATTCTACACCATGGAGCAGTCCTCAGTTCCCAGATCAACAGGCTGCATCTCGACCTACCAATGGCTCGAATTTCAGTTCAAGTTTCAACCTCTTTAATCCTTGGAATTCATCATCGAACGTCTATATAGAAAGCACTCCACCATTGTTTCTTCCGAGCTCTTCACTTCTTCATGGGTTACAAAATAATCAGCAACGACAAAGACCTTACGCTTCTCCTGGAATGTCGGACATGAGGCCAGCACCAGAGCCACAGCCACTTCTGCAGTACCTTAAGGAAAGAGAGTGGCAGCTGCAGCAAGAGTCGCCGTTTACAGGTTCTCCTTATATGCGTAACTGATATAAAGCTCAAACCCGAGGAAATGCCAGGTTTACTAATTAATAGAATTAAGAGTCAACAACCTAGTATTCTGCAAGTCAGGGTCTAGAGGGAGGAGGATAACTGGTATATTATACCTGTGCCCCCTCCAAGGGAGGACAAAGAGAAATGCGTGCACCCAGTTTTACTAATTAATGCAAGATCTTATTCATGAGGTTTTCCTTAGTTTCTTGCACACTCTTACACATTGAGTTGTAAATGTGTTTGATAAATAAATTATTAGACTATAATCATGTACATATTTAACCTTCTCTTATTATATGATAGTATAAGTATTTGTATCTCATGGTACATGTGAACTTGCAAGTTCATTCCTATCTGTTTGATGTGCATGTGAAGTTGTGAACTTTAGCTTGTGATACAAACCACAACAATAATATTCTATTATCTTAATGTCATTAAGTGACTTTCACTCGACCAGAATTAATTTTTATCCATTATCTTCTTAATAGAAAATCATTAATATCGGTTAGTTAATTAAGTTAACAACCAATACCCTAAAAAAACGACCGATCTCTTGAGATACCGTCTTTCAGAGAAACGCTATTTAGGCCTAACCCATTAAAGCTTATTCCTACTCTTACTTTATATTTTTCTTTATGGGCCGACCCAATAGTCTTTCAAAGAGACCGTCTCTCACGAGAATTTGGGAAAAAAAATTACAATCATCTCTTATATCCATTAAGTGGAGGGGTCCAAACTTCAACTACTAGCACTTTGGAGAGCTCTCACAAATTACCTTCCCCTATTTTTCTTTTTAGTTCGCACTATAATATTTGTTTTATATTTTTATTTTTCATTATAATTCACACTTTTTGTTTAATTTTTATTCATTCTTCTGTCTCATTAAATTTGCATTAGTTTTCATTTTGATCCGTCACACTTAATTTGCATCATTTCTACTTTTAGATAATGGCCCACGCCCTTCATTTAATCTCATCAAGATATTTTAACCCTTTTTTAATTTCATCTACATAGTTCATACTATCTCTTCATTTATTACAACTTTTTAAAAAGCACTCATCTTTCTCTTTGATGCAAATCAAAGAGAACGGAGGGACTAGGAAGTATATAATTTATATTTTTTATTTTATCTATTTATTTCACGTATTCAACTCGCTTTCTTTGTTTGTATTGGGCTATATTATTGGTAAATCAGAACAATTATAAAAGGAAGCACAGAAAGTTATTCAATAATGACACTAGTTTCACAAAAAACGTGAATGAATAGTAATTTCAAAAATAACGTGAATGAATAGTAATGTCTAAAATTATTAGCACTTGTAATTGACTTGATCAAATGTCATTGGTTGACGAGAGTCTAGAGAAAACTTAATTGTGCCCCAATGGTGAAGAAATTTTAGTAAAAAAAGTTCAAATGTTTCTAAAAAAATTAACGAGAGGAAATTTTCCACAATCCAAAATGAATATAAGTTTGACACTTATCCTAATGACATTTTTCATTTTTGTAAATAGGTTTTTTTTTTTATTTTATACATTTATCAAAAAATATATACAAATATATCAATAGTCATGAAATTTTATGCTTATAATTAGACACCCATTTTGCTATATTTTAATATATTTTAAATTTTTTTTTTAATTCTATATAAATTATTTTTTTAAAACTTTCCTATGCTAAAAATTTCCACTCAAAAGTACAATTATGTTTTGAATAACTACAATTGCATGAAAATTTCTGTGTATATTACATCCATGTATGATTGATGATTGTAATTGATTAAAATTTCATTGCAACATCGTGATTAAATTAGTGATTAATCGTAAATAGTTTTTATTATACGACACCTTAATATGAAATTAAAAGATTAAAAACAATAAGAAATTAAGTAAAAATTTAAATATTAATTTCTTTAGAGGATCTCTATCCCTGACAAGCCCTAACTAAGATCTGTAATCTGTTAGTGATAAAGATAAATTTAGAGAATAAGTCGACGTAAAAGACGATCATATGATGATAAGAATGAAAAAAATAATGAACTTTTAATTAAGAATTTTGGGGAAAGTTACATATTTATGTTTATGGTAATATTGTTTGAGTAAATTTTCTATAAATTTTATCAATTGAGTCTGATTTTAATTTGAATTAATATTTAAAATACAATTCAATTGTTAAAATTTGACACAAGTTTGATCAAAGTGGTTCAAGTTTGGGATGGATGTGAGTATGAAAAAAGAATAAATTAATCGAAATTTATTTATTCTTTTATTTTGCTCAAATCCAACTTAGATAATTAAGTTAAAAAAAAAACGCAAATCATAAAATTAGATTTGAATTTAAAATGAGTCTAATACAATAACCACTACAACAAATTTAACTTTTTGCGACATTGAATTTAATGACATTAAAAAATGCCACTGGTTCATATTTTTAGTGTAATAATTATTGGTTTTTATTTTAAGTTCCACCATAAAGTGATTTAGCGACACTTAATTCGGTCTTTAGTGGCATATATAATTGTCACTATAGTCTATGTCGCTAAAGGCTTTAGTGTGACTTTTTCATATGCTGCGTGCTAAAAGGTATACTAAATGTCACTATATCCTCTATATACACTAGTTATACTAATACTATCCTTTATAACTTCGGTAGGTCCACATAGTGTTACCTATAAATAAACCACCCTTTCCTTTAATTCTCTTCATCAACCATCTCTGCTAAATAAAACAAGTGATATCACACCACAAATACTACTATGGCAAACATGATCTCCATCAAAAAAATGATCAATGAAAGATTTGGTTCGCTCATACTTATGATTGTCATGGCGAGCATTTTAAGCGTAGTCGCTGATGATGAAAAGTATAACCATCAGCAGCTCCCAATAGCAAACATAATGCTAGAAGGAGCAGCAAGGGAATTTTATGATGGTACAAATTATATTAATATAGCTAAGTGCATCCCAGAAGGTAGTAGTTGTAGTAGCACTAGCCAATGTTGCTCAGGGCTAATTTGCAAATTATTCCACCCAGTACCTGTTACACGTTGTGTATGGTGTCCTGGACCCGGAGACACTTGTGGGTTTTTAGATCCATGTTGCCCTGGCTACTCTTGCAATGGTTTTTTTAGTGGTACATGCAGTTAAGCTATGTGTACGTTTGTGATCGTGTTTCAATAATGCATTAATATGCAACTTTTGTAACTTTGTATTGTCAATTGTGTTGTTGTTTGTACCCAAGTTTGATCTTATAAGTAGTGGTTTAGGACGGTAATTTATATTATTGTCTCAATCATCTGTTTATAAGATTATATCAATTATGTGTATGAGTATGATTGAATAAATGATATTTAGTTGTATACTTTCTAGTTGATGAAAGTAGTAAATGTCGTTTATTTCTTCCTGTTTAAATAATAAGAGTGCAGTAATGTTTTTTATATGCAACTTATGTAACATTATATTGTATTATTGTTAGTACCTTTAATCTTGGAGAAGATAATTATATTGTCTCAACCATTAAGTATATATCTCAAGTTTTAGATACAAAAAAATAATTTATGAATTAGTGAAAAGCATTAACTCATATAGATAGCTGCTAGTCTCCTGAGAGAGCGTCTTTTGGAGAGACATCTCTCAGGCCCAATCCATTAAAGCTTATTGCCTATATTTACTCTATATTTTTTCTAATGGGCCAACCCAATAGAGATGGTCTCTCACAAGAATTTGTGTATTAGGTGCTCTCTTAAGAGATCGTCTTTTGTAAAGACAATTCTCAAAAGTCCAGCCCAAATCTATATTTAGAGTTGTAACAATATATATTTAGAATTGGACTGGGCTTTTGAGAGCCGTCTTTACAAAAGACGATCTCAAGTAAGAATTTGTGTCTGTGTATAGATATTTAATTGCAAATTAATTTGAGATTTTTAAGAAAGATGTATAATAATAAGTCTACAGGGATAAGGCCCAACCCAAAGCGAATACAATCATATTTAGCGCTGGCGGGCCAAACAGTATATAATGATCACAAATTGTTATGATGATTGATCCGTTTCTAAAAAAAATAAAAATATCCAGGGTCCTCAATTATAAAGCTCTAGACTTCGGAAAAAAAATGGCAGAATCCATGGAAAAAAATCCATCAAACTTCGAAGATCTATCGTCTGTTCAAGCAGTTCTAGTCGGGGCATTAGCTCCAGGAGTCAATGTTAGTTTATTTTACATTAAAATTCTTCATTACATACAATTTTTTAATTACTTTTATCACTGGTCATAATTCAAAAATGTCAAATTTAGTATGATTTTGCTAAAAATCAATTCTTTTTTGCAGGCTCCAACATGGAGTACCCTAAAATTGGTGTTTGTGATGTTGGGTATCAGTTTAATTTTGATGCTTGTTTTGGGATTTACTTATAGTGAATCTTCTTTGGTTCTTCATGCTGGGTTTCTTCTTTTCCTTGCTCTTACCCTCTTTTTTCTACTAAGCAGGTAATTTTCTTACTTTTTATAGTGATTATCATATGGGAAATCAAAGTAAATAACATAGAAGTATATTGATGTGCAAGTTATTGTGAAAAGTGAAAACCCTAAAACAATTAACTGGATTTGTATCATATTTGATATTCGATGATATTGTACTTTCTATTGTTTTGGTATGACTGTTGATTGTGTTGTTTCTGGGTTTTGATTAGATTTCATGTAATTGATTGTGAGAAGTGAAAACCCTAAAACTATGTGATAGGATTTAGAAAATGGGCCTGGGCAACCCAAACAATGAGCAGAAGTAGTCCACTCATAAACCCAAAGAAGGTTCACTACTAAAACCAATCGGTAATAGTAGGAGTTACTCCTTGAGTATATAAAGTGATGCATACTCTTCACTTTCTCCGATGTAGGACAACTTACATGTGGGTAATACATGGACACTTCAACACTATGAATTGTTTGTGACAACCATGATCATGAACAAAAAAACATTTCTCGTGGGATGCCCTCTAGAATTCACGTGGATGAATATTAGAGTTGATCAATTGGTTCATATAGCGTGCTTTTGGGATTAAGGCTTCGGCGTTGTTGACTTCTTGTTGTTTGTTTGCAAATTGAATATAAGTTCCATAGACAAGGGTAACGTGGGTCTTTCTTGAGCCAAGGATCTTACTGTGCTTTGATAAGGGTATGGTCTGCTGTTCCTCCCTAATCATTTTTTATGAGTATGATAATCGTAATTTGCCAATTTCTGAGCGAAAATTGGTCGAGATTAACTGTATGGTATGTTTTAAAGAAATTGATTACTGGATTGGTAGTTTGGTACTCAACTTGCAAGAGTATAGTTTATTGATATGGCTTAGAGCTAATTGATCACCAAGATATCCATTCATTATAGACAAATTATGTTTAGCGAACGCTTTTAAAGTTTGAATGTGATTAGCAAGTCAGAACTGACAAGCGTATACATTTTGTGTCTTCAATCATTTTGTGTCTTTTTAGGACAAGCTTTGCGTTGGGAACATTGTCTACTCCTTTCCTAATTCCTTTGAACTAGCCTGTGGTGTGAGCTTAGTCACCTTGCTTTTGTTTGCCAATCTAAGTTTACTAACCCTAGACTTTTAAAAAGGATGCCAATGATTGAATGTATAGGTGTGCATTCGGGTCATCGGGAAAGGTTTCAGGTGAGTATAGTGTGTAATAGTTGGTACAATCAAGTATTTCATTTTTATGTTCCTATTGTTTCGAATCACTTCTGTTTTAAGTCCGTTCAAGTTCTGACCTACTAGGTCGTGCCTGCTAGATACTCTTAACAAAGTCTAGTTCAAGGGGTGACATGACGAAAAATAGTAAAATGGTAACAGGGGGAGGAGGGGATGCTACTAAGGGACACGAGACTTGTGCTACCATTTTGTTTATCACTGGGATAACGTTGTAGGATATGTAGGGAAGCAATGATGGGCGCACCTAGAGCATCAGACAAGGTGGCTTTTGACTTTCGGTGAGGGAGTTTGTCATGTGTTGATAGTTCTCGGATGTTGGATTGCAGCAAGACCCATATGAGGCAATTCCTACGTCTATCTTTTGGTATTAATGCACTCGTCTTGTGTTACTTATTGCTTGTGTTTAATTCATTATATTGTTTTTGTCTATTTACACAAGTAACACAACTGTTATGACCTTGAATTCTAAATATATTTGTCGTGTTGCGAACTTGTGCTGTTTCCCTGCTTTCATCAGACCTTTCTCTGTCAATGCCGTGCCATATGGTGCTGATAAGCTACTTACCTTTCTCACCCTCATACCCTCCTCCCTCCATTCCTAGTTTGACTAATTAACTTAAAGAGTTATCTTTCGTTGTTCTAAATCTTTGCCCACTTGTACGACTTCCCTGTCTTAATAATTTTCCGTGTTTTGTCTTCTTTGCAGTTTTCTCGAACAGACTGGTTTAGTTTCAGTTGAACATCAAATGCAAGAAATAGGCCTGGCGCCAAAGGATAGCAAAACAAACCCCAAAACCGAGTGAATAAGAGTTTCAGTTCAATCACACACATAACAGTTTTAGAGCTAACACTTGAGAAAATCATATGTTTCATCCAATTTTGATGTAATTACAGTACCGTACATAAAAATTTCTCATTGTGAAATGGCATAGAAGCTGAAAGGGCTTAACCGCTTGCCTGTTCAATGCTTTGCCTTTTTGTCGTTGTTGGATGTCATGTAACAGAAACACGAGGACCGTAGTGGCTGTAATTCGCAAATGGTGTTCACTTTTAAAACATGATGGTTGTAATTCGCAAAAAAAAACATGTTCGCAAAACGCATAAACATTAAGGCTGTAATTCACAATTAATTCTATCAAAAATCATGATTTTCACTGTACAATGTTGATGTAGGAACTCATAGGTTACATAATAATATATCATAAGGCTATAAACATATCAATTGTATAAAACTTCTAGTTAAGTTGGTTATCTAACATGTATTAGAAGTGACTAAAGGTATCAAGGATTCGAGGTTAATCTGAGGCATGGTACTACTGATTCAAATGACCTCTCAATCATCTTGTTAAATTTGCTTATGAGGTTTCTTTACATTACTTTCAGAATCATAATCACTACCTCAAAAAAGTTAGCTCAGCTAAACAAAGTGATCTACAAGATTATTTGAGCAAAACAATTGATATTGCAATAAATATACAATTAGATGCAAAGAAAACAGAACGGGTAAGCAAGGAATCAACAGATATGCATATGGATGACTGTGAATCACTTCCAGAGTTCCTCCATTGGAATTCCACGCTCACGAGCGACATCACTAAACTGTTTCATAGTCTGTACTGCCAGAATTGTGGCTCTAGCATTGTTGAGGGCGTTGTTACTTCCGAGTTGCTTGCCTAACGCGTTCTCCACACCTGCCATTTCAAGCACGGTTCTGACTGCACCTCCAGCGATAACTCCTGTACCAGGAGCTGCAGGTCTTAGCATCACCCTTGCTGCCCCGTAGTCGGCCTCATTTCTGATATCCCGTTTACAACAAACACATCAACGACCCATGCATCGTGTTTTATTTTTTTAAGCAAAATATCAACATCTAAGGATAGCTTAGTTGAGAATCATGAGTTAGTTCAGTGGTTGACCTTAGGCCAGTTGCACAAAATCGCAAAAGGAAGAAAACCACATAAGAAGATGTAAATGCAATACCTGTGAGGGAACGTCAAATACTTTGTCATGGGCACAGTTATGATATTCCGACGAGCATCGGTGGCTGCTTTCTGGACTGCAGCTATTACCTCCTTGGCTTTACCAACTCCAACCCCAACTTGCCCCTTCTTGTCACCTACAACCACAATTGCCCTGAATCTCATGTGCTTGCCTCCCTTAACCACTTTAGTCACTCTTCTAACCTGCATTACACCATAAACCACCATTTACGCATACACTTTGTATTTGATACCGGTGATACATGAAGAGAAACCAAGTAACGGGAACTGTTTACGGTTGATAACGGAAACGATCGAACATATTTTTTAAACACTTGGTAATGTAAATGGATTATGAATCTGTTTTTGACCCTCCATATTTCGGTAACCAACACCTTAAAATATACTTCCTCCGTAGAGTTGCTTTGAACAGATCCGATGACCCGATATTTACCAACCTTGAAACCGAACCCGACTTAACCCGGCTTCAATGTAAAAATCAATATGAACACAAGCCCGATTTTGAATCGACTCGAAACACCTAACTCGAAATTAACCCGTTAACCCGAATAAACATCTCTATTCCTCTATTTAATTATACCCTTCTCAAATTCATTTGCAAGAAAGAGCAAAAGAGGTACCAGTACCACTTACTATCAACCAAAAACTCATTAATCACTACCTAAACTAGAAAATTTGTGACCCAAAGCAAAAAAAGACAACTTCCAAAATCCAAACTTTATCTGAACTTTCCACATAACTTCAACACATTTGAGCTCAGAAACGTAACATCAATTTCCAACTAATTCCTAAGTTCCAATTTAGTTGCAACATATTCTTTTTGGTCATCCCAAATTAGTTTGGACTTGGCACATTGCCTTAAAACAAAATTTTACTTAACAAACCTTAGAATTTAATCTAATATAATCCTTCCAAGCCTACTTTAATGCACTAACATCATGTATTTGATTCAATCACCCTTATTTCAGGGAATTGAAACAATCCAATAAGGTTTGATTAATTCGCCTTCCCCTTTTGCATGTAGGAGATGATCCCCAGAATATCAAATCCTAATATTAATCCTTCAATCCTAAAATTCAAAATTAGAGCATAAAACCTAAATTAACACAAATAAAAAGTTTATTGGACACAAATTGTATTCTTTCTAGTAGTAACCAATTAACAATCAGTTTGAATCCTGCAAAACCCACCTCCCAAAATTCAACTCCAGATACAATTAAACCTAATTATTAATACCCCAAAAATATTTTACAAATTGGCATGAATAACACCTGCAACAGGCTTCAAATCAGCAAATTTCAGTCCTAAATATGCATCTAAATCTGATACGGCATACATGATCATAACAGAATGACTCAAAAAATTCAAAAACTAAAATCATTGTCAGGATATCAGCTCATACCTGAACAACATTCTCTTCAAAACCATCTCTAACTTTCTCTTTCTTGCCTTTAGAACCAAACCCAGTAGATTTCTTAACCTTAGAATCCATAACATAAATATCATTCCCAAGAAAAGTTTCGCCACTATAAGCAGGACCATAAAGCTCTTCATAAGCTTTAGCAACTTCCTCTTCAGACTCAAATGGAGGTTCATCAATGGCACGAGGTGGGATGAAACCTTCAGGTTTTTCAGGTGGGTTGAAGGTGATATCTTCATCTGGGTTTACTTCATCAAAGAAGGTTATGTCAATGTCAGGTTTGTTGCAGAAAGTGAGGTGAGTTTGAGAGGAACGAGTTAAGGAGAGGGAAAGAAAGAAGGGCTTTGAGTCTGAGAAGGAGAGAAATAAAGTGGGTTTTGGGAATAGAGAAAAAGGGGGAACGTGGATTGAGAGTGAAGAAGAGGAAGAGGTTGTGGTGGATGACAATGGAGTTGTCGCCATTGAAGAACAGAAGATTGTCTTCTGGAGCTTTTGGGTATAGATGGGCTTATCCGAAGGTTTTGCGTCAAATGAGAACAATGTTTTCTTAACCTATTTTACGGCTTTAACTTTTTTTTTTTAATTTGTGGATTATTATTATTATTATTATTATTATTATTATTATTATTATTATTAGTAGGGCGGTAAAAAATTGACCCGACTTGTAATTCCGCCCGAAATCGATTTGCATCCGACCCGTTGGTTGACCCGAGGTGCAGTGACCTGTAACCGTCGAAACTCGACCTGATGTTGACCCGTAACCTGACATGTACCCGATTATTTTAGACCAATAATCGACCGGTACCCGACTCGAGAACAATCGACACCCGAAATTGACCCGACAATGTGGTTAACTGAACCCGATTTGCACCCGACCTGTTACAACACGAACCTGTCTTTAACCCAATAGGTACTCGACATAATCCCACCCAAAATGACCCATAATCAACACTCGAGATTAACCCGATAATGTGATTAAGCGATATAATTTGATTTTTTTTTTTGGAAATGATATAATTTGATTTAACCGTATCAAGTTTAATTCAGTTAATAATAAGTTTGATTGAATTGAATCAAGTTTAGTTTAGTTAAAATTAAACAATAAATGTAGGCCCACAATTAAATTTATTAACTTTTTCGTAGACTAAACCAAATTTGTCTAACCGACAACTTAATTAACCGAATACAAGTACAACTCTTCATTCTCCAATCCCAAACGATTTCAACATAAACTAATTGAATAAAACAACCATAAATTTCATTCGACATAAAACTCAATTGAATTGAATTTTAATCGACCCGAATTCTGAGAAGAACTAAATGCACAACTCAAAAATGATATAATCGATCCAAAGTCAACCCGAACCAAAATAATCTGAATTAACGTTAACCTAAAACAAAAAATGACCCGACCCATAGTATAATCGAACTCGATTCGACCTGCTACATAACCGATTTGGATTCGAATTGTATTAACCGAACCCGATACAGATCCAAACTGAAATGGATATGACCCAAAACCGAAACCGACCCGGTGCGGTATTAACCCGACATAGACCCGCACTCGATTGGACCCGTAACCGAATCGACCCGATTCAAAGTGCTAAATCACCTGAGAAAACCCGAACCCGATGAAATCCGACCCAAAACCCGACCGAGTAACCGAATTTACAGCCCTAATTATTATTATGTAAATGCACCTGGTAGCATCGAACTTTCACGAAAGTCTAATGGTAGCATTTTTGTAAGATTTTTCCCCACGGTAGCATTCAGTTTATGTTTTATTTAACTATTGAAGCATTTTTCGTTAAATTTTTGTCCGTTTAATTCACCATTTTAACGTTTCTACTCTTATTAAGTGTTGGTTGTTGTCTTTATTATTTTGTCAAAATAGTGAATTAAACATTTAAGAGCATACAAATGTACACATCACTCAACATTATCATTATAATAACAAAAACGCGCTATCAAGAATGGATAGAATTTTCTTTTTAGTATCTTAAAGAAAACATTTTCTGGTTGATCATGTCACCTGTGTAACCTCTGCTATGTAGTAGGCTAAACTAATGTTCCTGAAGGAGGAAGGCCAGAAGTCACAAAAATTTAACCACAATTTTTCCAAGTAAACAAAAAGGCTCTTATTTATTTATTCATATTAAGATTGAAATAAAGTTTAGTTAAAGCTAAGTATAAATTAATTTAAATTAAATCCAAGCATAAATAATTAATCTAGTCTAGCCTACTGAATTTGTAACAGAAAAACTCATCACATTAAAGCAAAAAACCAATCATCTTTCATCTCTTGTGTATATAAATCAACCTCAAATCCACCCAATTTTTCAATCACTTCATCATTCTCCTTCATCAATTCATAATCATGTCAATCAATTATTCCATTTTAGTTCTCCTATTCATATCATTTCTAATACACAATACTTCCACAACAGCAAGAACCCTCCCCAATTCAACTAATACTAATAATTCGAGTATCTTAGACGATCTTGCGACTAATAACAATACTAATACGACTACTGATTGTTGGACATCCTTGTCGAAGCTAAGAACATGCTCGAACGAAATTGTGGGGTTGTTTTTAAATGGGTATACTGAAATCGATGAGCCGTGTTGTGAAGCTATTGAAGTGATTATACACCATTGTTTGCCTTCTATGATTAGTGTACTTGGTTATACTGTTGAAGAAGGGAATTTGCTTGCTGCCTATTGCACCAAGATTTCGGGTCCTACTGGTGTAACACTTATACATGAGTCTAAATCTACTACTGATAACACTCACGGCTAATTAAATCTTTGTTTCTTGGGTTGTTCTTTTCCAACTTGTTTTTCTTTTTTGTTGGTTTAAAAATGATCATATCTGAATAAAATTGGGACTCTTTGATTCCTTCTTTTGATGATCCTGCATTTTCTTCTATATTATATAGTTGTTATTTACGCATTATAATAATGCGTTTGTTAATTGTTTATTTTGATATTAAGAAAATATGCGAGATAAATAAAACAAGATACCACAATATACCACATATTTATGTTTTTTTCTTGTATGATATCCTCGATATATGTGGAACATTCTCGAGTTGAGACATTTTTTGGGTATGAGCTGTCGCCTTCCTTCTCTCCCTAGACCCTAATTATAGTTGCCTATAAGCAAGATCGATACAATGGTATGATGATGATAGCCTCAATATGCAAAATAGTGCAAAAGTTAGTTTTGGTGCAAGTAAAAAAAATGGAGGAAGTGTATGATTGTTTAATGGTTAAATTGTTAATAATAAACTAACTTTTGTTTGATCGGCTGAAAATAAACTTACATATTATTTATTTTAAAATAAACTGTTATTAGGTATATTTGATAAAAATAAATCGAAACTATTATTGATAATAATCTTCAAATAATTAGGAATAAACAAAATAGTTGAGTTTATATATCGAATAGGTGGATGTATTTAAAAATAAATAATAATCGAGTTAATTTTAGCAAATCGAATAATAATTGATTTATTTTTTACAATTTTTTTGTTTGATTAAGCCTAATTTTCACAGTTGAATGTACAATTAAGATAATAAGACTAGATTTGAGACAAAAATAGGAATTATCAAAGGATATTGTCATGGAATTAAGTGTACGTAGTGCACACCTAGAATTTGTCCATTATATGGACTATGAAGTTCCACAAGTTCACATACTACCAGACTCGTTTATGAGATTTTAATGGTCAATAGGTGAATTTAATATCAAACTTTAATAAAAATAAAAGCTTCATTATTCATTATTCTTGTAAAACATATCAAAAATATGCAAGTATTTGAACCTTTGAGGGATGCAAAAGTATAAGTGGCTTCCAATATCACCCTTGTTAACAAGTTTAATGGGTATGCTATGCAATTATTTGTTATGCTTTAACCTTTTCAATGTATTATTTTTTGGAAATGTCATTTAGGGTAATGAAAAATTATTTAAAATTTTTTAAATGATTAAGGTTTTATTACCAGAAGAATAACATGGTGTATTTTAGAAAAAATTTAAACTAACAATTACTAATATTTTTTATTATTAGAATTTTATGGGTTTATTATACAGGTTGTCTTAATATTATACAGGCTGTCTCATTATGTATTCCTGATAAGAATAAGTAATAAAATAGGAAAAAAACTATATAGTCAACAACAAATTGCATTGATATGGGCAGAAATAATTGAGTAATAATCAGGCAGATAACCGTTGGTGATTCTTTATGATTATGGAAGATCACGAGGTGATTGTTATTTCCTTAATAATATTTTTATTCACTTATTTTCATCTTATTTTCTACTATTGTCTAAGTTTAAAAATTATCAAAATGTTTTAGCATAGAACTCATACAATAATAACATAATAGAAGTGTTTGGCAAATTAACCGTTGGATAATTTATACTTATTTATGTAGATATAGAGGGTAGAGTAGACAAATCATCTTATGCCATTGTTTGGTGAGTTAGCTACTTGAAAGAGGTTGTTATTCTAAATTAGTTAATTTAAACTAGTTGTTTCTATCAACACGTTCAATATTAGCTGGTCATATCAGTCAAATGATCTATGAAGCTGTCAATTATTAGTCATCATCTATAATTCGTTTACCAAGAGGTTGAGAATGAAAAAATGGATTTGAGAAACCAAAAACAAACACATTTTTTTATAACATCTGATGTAAAACTACGCACGCTAACAGCATTATGCTTGTCAAAAGAAATTAATCCACAAACCTAAAAAATAAAATGTTTTATTATTATTTTAGTCAATATACTTAAAAAAAAGGAAATATTTTTATTATATATATATATATATATATATATATATATATATATATATATAAAAGAATTATTTGATTGATTTTTTTAATCATATTTTTCAGATTTATAAATAATATATTTTCTGTGTACATAATAACTTCTACAATAAAGTGTTTTTGGCTCGATCATGACTTGAGATTTTTTTATTGCGTTGAAATCAAGAGTGTAGAAGGCTTCTTATCCTTATTATTTTGAATATTTTTTATTGGATCCCTTTCTCTCTCTCATACATATATATATATATATATATATATATATATATATATATATATATATATATATATATATAAAAGTCTTCGAGAAATGCTTTGAGACGTCTCGTACAATTATTAAAACTTATTGCTACATTTACTTTACATTTTCCTTGATTAGTCAACCCGATTTGATTAGTCAACCCGATTAGAGATCGTGTATCAAAGTGATCCTCTTTCACATGAATTTGTGATATATATAAAAGACTAATGAAGGAAAAGGTCTGCAAATCCTTAAAAAATTCTATAAAACTCGCACTTGAACAATACAAAAAAAGAAGCAGCAACCACACTCAACCACCACAAACCTTCTTTATTTTTTCAGATTTTCTCTCTCCTCACCGTCACCACCGCCGTATACAAACGGCAGCGTTGCTGTTTTACGGTGGCGGAATTTCTATCGTTTTAATTCTACAGATTGTCGCACACAATGCCAGCGCAGAAACGGTCGCACAATGAAGATCTTCTTCTAAACGACGCCGTAAATCACGTCGTACAAGAAGAAGAAGAACAACAAGAGGAAGATGATGAAGAACAACTTCAAGAAGAAGATGGAGATGGAGATGGAGATGTAGAGGAAGAAGAAGAAGAAGAACAAGACGATGACGACGATGAAGAACGACAACAAGATGAGGATGAGGATGAGGATAGAGATGAAGGCGATAAAGGTTACTTTCGATTTTGTATTTTTTTTTTGTGTTATTACATTTTGTTTGCTATTTAATTGAGTTGTATGAACTTATTACATTTTAATTAGATGGTTTAATTGAGTTATATGGATTGTGTTTTCAGAGGTTGATCGAAGTGTTTCGTATGAAAGTGATTATGAATATAATGTCGACACAGAAGAGTATGTAAATTATATCTTCTCAATTTGTTTTCTTTTTTTATTTGGTGAACGACTTTGATTGATGATTTATGATGTAGAACAGTAGATGAGCTACCTTCGTGTGTAATTTGCTATCTATGGTATGATTTTATGTGTTTTTAGTGTAAACGAAGTGTTTGGCTGCTTGATTTATCTGTTTTTAGCTTTTGCGAATTGCGTTGATTCTTTTCATGCATTAATTTTGGTAACACGTTGTTTTTGGATTATGTTAAGATTATCACCTGATCAATATACCACAGGTGAATCGTTAACCGTTTGAAGTCAAACTGTCAATCTGTTATCTTTAGGTGATTTTTAGCGTTTTTTCTGTTCATGTAAGTGAGTTGCGTTTTTGTTTGATCATATTTTGGTTTGATGCATTAATTATAGGTAATTGTTCTGTTGAAATTATGGTGTTGGTATTATCTTTTTGAATGGTCTGGAACCAGTCAAGTTTCTGTCAATTTTCTCAATGATTTAACAGTGTTATTTGTCATAGATTGCGTTTGGGTGATAAAATTACTCCAAATTAGTTAAATCTTTTGCGTTGTCAATTTTGATCGCTGTAGACTTGTGCGATAAGTAAATTCTAGCTGATACTGTTGTTTTTAATGGTGTATGAAATTCCATTTTTTTTTCTGAACCACTGTATCTGTGTGCTTGTTGCTATACTCTCTTAATAAATGGACTAAAATGAGGGTGGTGATTTTTGATTGTAGTGCACATTTTATGTTGATACATTAGGTGGTGAGTTTGCTAGGTGAAAAAGTAGAAATGTATTCAAGCTTCAAATGTTGGAATGATGGCTCTACCCTGTCCTTTGAGGAACTTGCTTTTTGTGTTTGCTTATGGCTTATAGTAGTGTGCACTGACTTTAGCTTCACTATATGGTTTTTCACGTCGCAGTACAACCTCTTCAATTCATGGTTGTTTGTTCTTATTGAACCTTGTTTTGGGTTGGAACTTGAATCATTTTTGCTATTAGAGTTATTAAAGCGCTGATGAACATGGTTGTGAGCTCACTACCTCTTAGGGAGACTTCTCTATTGCTCCCCCCACACAGAATTAGGTTGGCATTTGGGGTCATTCCTATTAACCTCCTACCATGTAACTTGTTACTTAAGTAGTAATGATTGATATATTGGGAAAGTTATCCATAAAACATTGCCAATTATGGAAAGGTGGTAACTTTTTTTCATGACACCTAAAAAGATATGTTTATATTAATGGAGGGAAGTAGAAAATATCTAATGTGCAACAATTGTATCTTTTTTTGCTTTTGTATAAGTTGTTCAGTCCATTGAGTACCTGTAATGCTTGCATCTCTTCCACAGACCCATATGATCTAGAATCCAAAATTTGGCAACTCTATTGTTGATATTTGCTTGATTGGTTACTTATTAATCTTAGTGTGATGCTCTTTTTATGTCCTTGCAGTTTTGTTTTAGTGAGATTGTCAGATATACGCAAAGAAGTTCAATGTCCAATTTGCCTTGGTAAGATTCATATATCTTTTACCAATGATTGCAAATTTTGTGATGAAAATTGGCATCTTAAGACCAGTTTAGTGTTATCTCTCTTTGTAAATGCTGTGTAAGCATTGATTTTTGTGATGTTTTTTTTTTTGAGATTTGAATTTGCCGAACTGCATTTGCTAAATCCAAAGGGTAGACACAGCATATGTGACAATTGCATTTTGGATGAGGATACAATGAGATTGACGCCATATTGAGTACATATAGATGATACTTGTTAGTCAATTTCATTTCTTTGTTGCAACCTAAAAGTTTGCAATATGTTTTAGATGGATACTAGCTTAGTTGCTCAAAATCTTCACTCGCAAAAAGGAAAGCTTAGAGTTCTAACTCAAAATCAATGCTTTCACACACTTAGGGTTCAAATTTAGTTGTGGGTTTTAAATTGATTGAGGGGGACTTCTGTCCACTAATTTTTTACTTAATGTATACAAACTAGGTTAAGGAAAGTGGAGGGTTAGGAGAGAGAATCGAACCAAGACCTTGCTTAGGAAAAGTGATACTTGCTCCAAGTGAGATAAAACTCGATTCTCCTCTACATTTATTAACATGATATAATCTATTTCACCACCCAATATAGAATTTGGACTAGTTCCCATCACCAATTAAAGGGAATCTGCTGTTTCGAGGACCTCTTAAATACTTATTTATTCCATTTGCATATAGGTCACATGTGATCCGGCTGCATAATGCTGAAAATAAAGTAATTTTGCCTGTTAGCTGTTAGGTCTCAGATTTTACTTAGATGAATAACCTTTCCTACACTAATTTTAAATTTTAAAGGAAACTAACAAAATTCATAAACTAGTTAAGTTAATTTCTTAACCACAGAGCTGTCCAAAAGTGTGCCAAATCCATGTGAAGGTTACTTGGGGAGAATTTTCAATTAAAACTTGTGCTGTAGCATATAATTTTCTGCACAGCTCCTTGTGAAGATTTTCAGGAGTGTGCAGAACTAGGAACTTTGGAAGCTTCACAGAATGCCAATTCACTCTGCAATAGCATGCAGGATTGCATGAGGTTTCAATCAGACCTCCCAAATTTGATCTGGGTTGTTTATGTGAGCTATAACCACAGTGTGAGCCTCATGATATTGCAGAAATCATGAAATTTTCCATTTGTTACGTGCACTTGATTGTTGGGGATTGTCCGCGACGGAGTACAAACTACAAACCTCTTTTATATTAACATTATGTAAAAGTGTAAAGAAACCGAAATGGAATAACAGTGCTAATTTTTTTTTCATTTTCCTAGGGATCATCCGGAAGACAAGAACTGTTATGGAATGCCTGCATCGCTTTTGCAGAGAATGCATTGACAAATCAATGCGGATGGGGTATATACGGAGATGTTACTACCTTTCTTTTTGCTTTTTCACTCTTGCTTTTTAGGGTTCAGCATTGTGTATCTCCAATGAGCCGAATGATGCATCATTCTTTCACTTTTGATGAGAATGGCCTCAATCAAAATGGCACTAAAACTATTTGGACAGTTGTACATTTTATTTGCTGAAAATTAGCTGCTAGTATTTGGTCATATGGATATTAGCCTCTGCTTTATTTCTGGTGAAATTTTGTGCAACACCATTTCCCATTCCCTTATCAGTGGACCCTGAGTAGGAGCCTCTTTGAAGGCTTTGGTGATTGCTGATGATGTTATGAATCAGCAGTTTTGTTAAATGGTCTAAAGTACTGTTTCTCTGCGTATGGCTGCTTGGTGTGCCAGCTTTAAGATTGTTTCTGTGATGAATGGACAGGAACAATGAATGCCCTGCTTGTCGAACGCATTGTGCTAGTCGGAGGTCTTTAAGAGATGACCCAAATTACGATGCACTGATTTCTGCTATATATCCCGATATTGACCAATATGAAGAAGAGGTATGTTTTTCTTGAAGGTTTGGTTTGAAGTTCATAGACTACTTGATGCATTTTTTTTTTTTTGGAAATTAGACTACTTGATGCATTGGAAGCTCTTTTGTTGCTAAATATGATTGTTCTTGTGACAGGAGCTGGCTTTTCAGGAAGATGAAAGAGCTCGAAACAAGCAGGTGAGAATTATTCTTGTAGGCTAGTGGCTTCTGTTCCCTTGTGCTTGCATGATGTATTTGTTGCACCATTGAGCTACATTTAATGCTGGTTATGAGTTGCTTTTTTGTTAATGCATACAACTGAAAATAGATCCAAGCTGCGATTGCGCAAACTTTTCGTCGGCAAACAGAGGCACTTAGCAAGAAAAGGAGAAGATCACAGGGTACGTATCGAAGAAGAAGAAACTATCGATCGGAAGAGGACGATGATGCAAATGGTCATGATGGTGGAAAAGAGTCATCTTCAGCGGATGAACGCTGCACAGAGCCCAAAGCTAAGAGAACAAAGAGGTGGAGGGGTCCACCATTGCCGACAGCTGCTAGTGGAGATGGAGGTGGTGAAGAAAATGATCAGGAGGTGCCCAAGGAAGCTGGGGTCTCACCTGCAGGATTGGTTGGAAGCGCAGAAATGCTTGCTTGGGGTAAAGGTGGCATAAGGAGTAGCACTAGATATGGCAGTGGTAGTGGTGGTAATGGCAAGCATTCCCGTAGTCGCCTTGCAAAGTTGAATGAGCATTTGCGCAATATCAGTGAGAATGATGACGAGGTAATTCGGTAACATAAGGTTGCATTTTTGTGAGAGGCAGTTCTCATATTTTGAGTCTTCTGTGGTCAAATTGAACTTTTATTAGTAAAACATTGTTCTATGCAGACAAAGAGAACTGTTGATGTTTCTAATTAGAGGTGTTCAACGGGGCGGGTCGGATCACATTTTAACGGGTCATTAGCGGGTCGAGTCAATAACGGGGCGGGCCAGGTCGGGTCAGATAATTATAAGAATTAATTGCGAAAAAAAATTTGCCACTTTTTATTTTTATTTTTAAATGATGTTATTATAAATATGAGTGGATCGACCCAACAGGTCATAAAATATAATAAAAAATTGTTTTTATTAACTTTTAAAAAATAGGTCAAAGTGGGTCGGATTTAAACGGACTTGACTCACCCTGCTTAATATTTGACACGACCCGCCCCATTTAAATTTTGACCCGCCCCGTTGAACACCTCTACTTCTAATTAAATGTTTATCAATTGTATATAATATGTTTATGGCTGAATTTTGAGTCTTTTATGTTCAAAAATTGAACCTTTGATAAGGTGCTGAAAGAGGATTCTTGTGGGTGCAGCTGGAGATACAGGTCGTCCTTTTTTCTCTTGACGAGCAGAAAAATCCGTTTCTGCAGCACTCCTATCTGTGTGGCAGGCCAGCCTTGTCCGTAGGGCAATTATGTCAAGTATATAGTCTGATCTCGATTTCTGCTTATTCCCCAACCCATCACAAAAACTGAAACCTTGCTTTTCTTATTCTATTTTACATTAAGGGCATTTATCTTTGTGGTTTCTCGTACTTCCATTCTATTTATAAAGCAATGTCTGTATATGTTTGCAGTTCATTGCTCTTCAGACCTCATTGCCACCTGAAAAAGTAGAAATTTTGGGATCAAGAGGCCCCTGCTCAAAGTTGAGCTCTCTATCATCTATGCAAGTCCAATCATCAAGTTTGGCTTTTGAAGAATGCAAAGATGAGTTGCAAGTATTGGATTCTGAAGAAACACTAGCTGGACTTAAAGCCGCATGCTCTTTTGCTCGAGGGCGCTTGGTAAGGTTTCTCTTCATTGAAAACTGGAAGTTTACCTGTACAAAGACATTCCATTGCCTGTACTTCTATGTATAATGCCTATCACAGCTGCCTAATTTAAAAGAAGTCACCTTTCTGTTATTGATTGCAGATACTGGCATACCGGCAAAAGTTATGATTCGAGATTTCTGAAAGATTCCGTACACAGAAATAATGCTGGCTGTCACAAGGAAGTTAGAAAGTCAATGGATCACTTATTTGTAAAGGATACAGAAATATACTCGTAAATTAAAGGATTCAAATGTGTGTAGATTACAAAATTATGTCCTAGTTTGGAGTAAGTTTTCGATATATTAGGGTTTTAGCTATGTATTGTGATTGTTTATCGTCTTCAAGACGTGTCTAAGGTATGTGAAAGGTGCTGATGTTGGTTGTTTTACAGTAATTTTGGCAAATGGAGTTTTTTGGATCACTTAAATTGAGTGTAAATGAAAATATGCATTATCCAGGACATACTTGGATGATTTATCTAATGTTGAATTAACATGCTAATCTTGATTTCTAGTGATTTGTGCTCAATTGCCTATGACTGAAACTTCTCTGTAAATTGTCGTGGAATGATCTGACGGTTTTTCGGCTCAACGGTTTTTCGGCTCAAGACGTGTCCGGTACCTGAGAATATGAAGTTTCTCTGTTAATCGCCAATGGGTTAATGTGCGATATGTCTCTTGTTTATTTAGACGTCAAATGTGACATGAAGATGTTTCACTGCACGCTACACACTACTCTTTACCTGTTCACATAATGTGCACCTTAGCATTTTCCATTTTATTATTTGTACGATGTATCAATGGTTTGTGGATGATATAATTTTAACTGGGAATAATTTTTTTACTATTCAATCATTGAAATCTCATCTCACTACCATATTCAGCATTAAAGACTTGGGAAAGCTCAGTTACTTTCTTGGCCTTGAAGTGTCGTACTTAACAACTGGTATTGTGCTTAGTCAACGTAAGTTTTCTATTGATCTCCTTCGCGAATCCGGTATGTAGCCCTTTAAGAAGGCTGTAACGCCCCTACCTCTCCAGCTTAAACTTCATGCTCATGATTCTCCTCTATATTCTGATCCAACCCAATATAGGAGTTTAGTTGGGAAATTAAATTTTCTTACACACACTAGACCAAATTTATCATTTGTTGTACAAGTTCTCAGTCAACATATGCAACAACCAACAGAATTACATTTTCAAGCCTTACGTCATACTCTCAATTATGTTGCTTCCACATCTGGACAAGGCATCCTTCTCCACGGTAGTGATGCTCTTCATCTTCATGCGTATAGTGACTCTGATTGGGGAGCTTGCCTTGATACTAGGAGGTCGATCACTGGTTATGTTATTTTATTTGGTGATTCTCCGATCAGTTGGACATCCAAAAAGCAGCACACCGTTTCAAAGTCCTCCTCCGAAGCCGAATACCGTGCCATGGCAGTCGTGGCCTCTGAGATTACATGGCTTGTCCGCCTTCTTGAAGATTTTGGAGTTGATAATCTCCGACCTGTTACATTGGCATGTGATAATCAATCGGCTCTTCACATCGCTCAGAACCCGGTTTTTCATCAGAGGACAAAACATATAGAGATTGATTGCCATTTTACAAGGGAAAAGGTCATGGAGGGATTAATCCAATTACAGTATCTGCCTACTACTCAGCAACTTGCTGACATTCTCACCAAGACCGTCCCTTCTACTCAC
Organism: Amaranthus cruentus; assembly: GCA_019425755.1. Classification (NCBI taxonomy): domain Eukaryota; kingdom Viridiplantae; phylum Streptophyta; class Magnoliopsida; order Caryophyllales; family Amaranthaceae; genus Amaranthus; species Amaranthus cruentus. The sequence continues at coordinate 519,391 of CM033459.1, read as the reverse complement.
CTTCAGTCCATTCTCTCCAAGCTTGGCATGATCGACACCACGATAAGCTTGAGGGGGGATGTTGAGAATATTGGTTAACCCCAGTTATTTATTCAGTTTATCTTTTTCTAACCAATAGTATGTGTATAGTTAGTTTGGTTAGCTGGCTTTCTTTGTTTCTTGATATAAGCCTTGTATATATATTCCTGCTTCCCTTTGTAAATATTCTTTTTTTTTTTCATTCTAATAAAAATCAACATGTCTCTTTCTTTTTTCATCTCCTTTCTATCATTGCTACTGGAATTTACCATTGAATCACAATTATCAACATGTATGAATGCCTATTCTAACTCATTTTTTTAGTTTGGTTTGGACGGAGTTATCGAGTCAGGTTGTGTTAAATTAGGCTGGACTTATTGTGAATGCCAACAATTATCGGAGAAAACACGAGGTGCACACACTTCACAAGCCAAGGAGATATATGTCATTCCAAAACCATATGGCAATGGGAAGAAGGTCTTCAATAGCTTATAAAGTGTGCACACCATTTTCAATTTGTCGACGTGGGATATCTCATCCCAACAGTCTAAAAATACTTTTGCAATTGCCTACATTTTTATTTTTTTTTTTTTTTTTTTGAAATTTCCATGTTTAATTGATATCCCTTTTGGTTATACCTTTAAAAATATAAGGTGAATATATGTTTTCAAAGAGTATATATCGATTCATACATGGTAAAAAATAATAATGAGGTTAAAAAGTACTAAATTTTTTTAGTTTATATGTAAAAAAAATTATTGGGCGATTGGCTAAGTATAAATAAGATATTGTGCTTTGACGAATTTTATATTTTGGAATCCTGATTCAAATTTGGGGAAATTTGATACTCTTATGATCGAATTCTTTTTATCCACTCTAAATAAGTTTGTGACATACCGTAAACTGCATAGTTACCACTTCCACTCCTTTTTGTAAAAAAAATCAAAATAGTTGATAGATAGTCAATTATCACTTTGTCAAATAAACTTTCTTTATTCTATCCGGCCATAGAAAAAGATAATAATAGGACTAAAAGAGTATTTATTTGCCATTGATAATTAATAAAAAAAATTAAAATCCTAAATTTCTACAAGTATTGGTGCAAAAGTTTTCTTATGTTTTGAAAAAACACTTAGATTTGGAGATCATTAGTACAAACAAAGTTTAAAAGGAAATTTAGCCCTTTAACAAAGTTGAATTTTTAAGATTTTTTATTTGATTCGGTCCAACTCTTGAGAAATTGTCTTTATATGCCCCACCAAGCAGTGTCGAACTTTTTTTTAGGTTCGCAGAATTTGGTCTAATGTTAAAATATATTTTTAGTATTCAAAATTTTATTCAGTTCCTCTAAATTTTTAATTCTTTGGCTTTTGTAATTGGTTTGTCACCTCATAATAAGAATGACTCAAAACGTTAATTATAATACCACCATTGTATACATATAGATTGAAGTCTACTTTAACGATTTACCCAATTTATTTCTCATATTGATAAGTTATTTTTAACAATAAAATTTCTTACAACTCCATAATTATAGTTTATAACCCTGAACTTAATTCCATAAGAAAGCTTTTTAAATTTCTTTATGTACTCTATGAAACTACATATATACAAGGTTCAAAACAATTGACTTCTAAGTAATTCATTAGCACAAATTCTTACTTGAGACCGTCTATACAATAGACGTCTCAAGTTTTGGGCTGACCCAATTTATATATTTAAAAAAAAACTGATTGGTGGTTTTATAAGTTAAAAGGGAGATATGGGCTAGGCTTTTGAGAGACGTCTATACTATAGATGGTCTCTCAAGAGAGAGCCTCGTTCATTAGAACCTTCAACATTGATTTGGGCTACTTGTCTTTAGTTCTTGTCTTAGTACGGGCCGTGTTATCCTTATGCTGGAAGGTGGTGGTCCATCCGTATGAAATATAGTTAGCAAGATCCATTCTGGAATAATTGACTTCTTAATCAGCTTTGATTTACCAAAACTGATCTCTTTGAAGACCCTTCTTGAGTCGGGGGACATCTTGGGATTATTTACTAACACAAATTCTCAAATGAGATGGTCCTACGGTGAGACAAATTCTATTATTGTTGGCCCATTTGAGTTTTGATGATGACTTAACTTTTATAAACAAACAAATTATTTTTGAGATTGTTTTGTAGGTCAAATATCCGATTGTCATAATCGTCGATGATACCTAATAAGGTTGTGCAAAGAGCATTGTATGTCGAAGTCAAAGTCAAAGTCAAACAATTGAGTCACATGGACCAGTTCTAGAATTGATGAAACTGAAGTCAGTTCAGACGGAGACAACGCAGTGTTCCCAACACAACGAGTCAGAGAACTGAATCAACGAAAAATAAGGAAATAAATTTTATTTTTATTTTTCTTTTTAGTTGGCTTGTACGGTTGAAAAGATGACTTGCACAAGGGTTTTAATTGGCTAAAAATAACTACCTATTTAAGAGGATTAAAATATCTTAGATCCTATTTAATCTCCACAAAAATAGGATTTGCTATTCTTGGAAAAAACCCTAACCGTGTACTTGGAGTAACCTCCAAGTTTCTTACCCAAGATCCCACGTTTTAGGAACATGGGATTAAGGCTATTTCTAATTCTTGTGGGCTTATAAATACTTGAGTATCCGGCTATTAAACACTTGCCGAGTGCCCCCTTCAAGAATTAAGGGAGATTAATTCAAGAAAAGGAAAAAGATAAATTGTTCTTAATAGCCAATTAATTCAATCTAATTTTCCTTGTGCAATTCATTGTTTTCATCCAATCTTAGAGAAATTCTTTGTATGGTTTTTATTGAGTGTGTAAACTTAGACTTTGGGAAGTCTAAGGGGGAATTAGAGAATCTTGTGTAAAGAGAGAAGAGAAGTGAGAAGGAGAATTCAAGAAGGAGAAGTAGAATAGGCCTAGAGAAGAGAAGAGAAATTTTATGTAATAAAGAAGTGTAATTACATAAAATATCAATAAGAGAAGTTGAAATCCCTAGTGGGTCGTGGCTTTCTTTCTTTTAAGGCCAAGAAAGTTTTCCACGTTAAATCTTTGAGTTCTTTATATTTTCTCTTTATTGCTTGAAGTATTTTTCATTAAATAATTCCGCAAGAAACAGGGCGAAAAATACTACTAAAGGCGACACAACAATTCACCCCCCCTCTTGTTGCGTTCTATATCTCTAAGTGTTTCTACAATTGGTATCAGAGCCCTGTTCCTCATTTGATCAGGAAACCCTGAGAGCCGCATCTTGGTGTATTAGAGATGTTGAAAATGAATGAACGCATGGAAGAAGGTTATTCCACTCAAAGACCACCTATGTTTGATGGAAAATTCTACACGTATTGGAAGAATAGGATGGAAATCTTCATCAAGGCCGAGAACTATCAAGTTTGGAGAGTCATCGAAGTTGGAGATTTCGAGGTAACAACTACCAATTCCAACAACGAGACTGTTCCCAAACCGATAACAGAATATGAGAAGGAAGATTTCCAGAAAATGGAAATGAATGCTCTTGCAATCAAATTGCTTCACTGTGGGCTTGGTCCAAACGAACACAATCGCATCATGGGTTGCAAAACAGCAAAACAAATTTGGGATCTGCTGGAAGTTACCCACGAAGGCACGAGTGAAGTAAAGCGTTCCAAGATTGACTTGCTCATGTCAAAATACGAAAGATTTGTTATGGAACCTAGAGAAAGCATTCAAGAAATGTTTACTAGATTCACGAACATCACAAATGAGCTTGTCTCTCTTGGAAGGTTAATTCCCTCCGATGAACAGGTACGAAAGATTCTAAGAAGTCTTCCTCAAGATGATCGCTGGAGAGCCAAGGTCACAGCCATACAAGAATGCAAAGATTTCACAAAGTTCAATCTGGAAGAGCTGGCTGGTTCCCTTATGACTCATGAATTACATCTGGAAACAACTGACAGTTCCAGAAACAAAGGGTTGGCTCTGGCAGCGAATGAACAAGAAGAGTCAGATTCTGATGAGGAAGAGGCTGCAATGTTGGTCCGGAAATTTAAGAAGTTCTTCAGGAATAACCGATACAATAATCAAAGAAACAACAAAGAAAGAGGAACTTCAAATTCCAAAACCAATTATGAGTGCCATAAATGTGGAAGTACCGAACACTTCATCAAAGAATGCCCTCAATGGAAGAACGAGAAGGGTAAAGGGAAAGCAAGAGAAACAGGAAGACAACCAGCAAAAGGAAACTTCAATAAAGCGGACTTTCGCAAAGCCATGATAGCTGCATGGGGAGAATCCGAAAGCGAGGCCGAGACCGAAGTTCCCAATGAAGAAGAAACAACCAATCTCTGTCTCATGGCTACACATGACGAGAAGTCCAAAGAGGTATTGACTTCAAATTCATTTCCTGATTACTTATTCAAATTGGATAAACATAAATTGATTAAAATGATTTTAGAGACTCACGAAAATCTAGAAAAAAGAACAGTCATCTGTCTCCAAATAGAAAAAGACCTTAAGGCTAGTAAAGACCAAATATCCTACCTAAACTCTTTTAGGTCCGATGTGCAAACTCGATTCTTTGATTTACTTGATAAGAACGTGATGTTGAAAGAAGCTATAGAAAAGGTTAAACAAGAAAACATCATGTTTGTAACACCCCGAGATTTTCTGACTTCATTAATTAATATTTTAATAACTTTTAGAGATTTTATAATTATATTAAATTAATTTTAAAGAAGCTTAATAAGTTTCGTTTGTAAACGAATTTAAATATTAACATATGTTTATATTAAAAATACAACTACGACTTCTAAAATAAAGAGGTTTGAGTCAAATTATTATTTTATTAAAATGTGTGAGCTTATGAATCTAGAGAAGATAATAATAATAATAATAATAATAATAATAATAAAATTAATATTAATAATAATAACCAATATAAGAGTACTCATAATTTCATAAACCCTAGCAAGAGCCGTCATTCCATTTTCTAAGAGACAAAACCCATATCTCTTCCCTCTCTCTCACATGGACCATTCCAAGCTCCCTCACCATTGAGCAGCCAAGACCACCCACGAGCAACCACCGTAGCGCCTTCCTTCCCCACGGTATCGCGCACCACAAGGCAGGCGGCTCGCCTCCTCAGGTCCTCCAACGCTGGCCAGCATGTGGCGCAGACACGCTAGTCCCAACCGATTGGGGCTTCTCCACCACCATTTACCTCCTTCTCCCTCTTCTCTTATTTCCCCATTGTAAGCCATGTTTTTTTTATTCTCTTTATTAGCAATTTCTTACCCATTTTTTTTACTTTACATTAGTGGTGTGATGATTGAATTGGATAATCTTATAAATTGTCTTAAGACTTAGTTTGGTTGATTAGGATGTGTTGGTGATAGTTGTTGATGGGTATAATTGTTAGCCCACATAAGTAGTGGCTATTTTTGTTTATGTACCATTAATTAAAATAATGTAAGTGGAATTTTGGTATCTAGTGTTTTGAATAAAATGATAATAATAATTACTAAGAAAGATTAAGGTTGCGATTGTCATTAATGAAAGTATTGTCGTGGTTATAGTCGTTTGATGAGGTAATTAGTTTTGAGCTTGGTCGTTATATTGATATGTTTAATGGTGATGCTAAATTATACGACTTTGACCCAAGTTATACGAATCGTTATTAATTCGTCAAGCTACAAATTTAATTTATTCTTAATCGTTTTATTCTAAAACCTTGGAAAAGTAATAAATCATCACTACCATAAGTAATATGATTGATGATTTGGTGTAATATCATATATTATGTGTCCCTAAACTTTCCCATTAGTAGTTTGATTAAAGCACAAATGTAGAGTCGTGTTAGTTCACTTGAACACATCTTTGTGTAGAATTCATTGGACCCTAATGTTATGGTTTGATTGGAATTGATGATAGTTCATGTGTGAACATGGGTTGAATTTATTACATGAGTGTGTTTAGAATGCGCATTAGTTTGAATTGAAACTTGTTCGGCTAATAGTGTAGTTTGTATGGAGTCAGTGCTCCTTGAATGATGTGAAGTAGGCTTATTAGTCTTACTTTTAGCGTGTATAGGTGCCGGTTCATAAGAGGCGTAAGAACCTCTTTCGAAGTGAGCTTTGCGACTTGTTATCTCTGGATAGTGTAAGTACCTGTAGCTAATTCTTGCCTCATAAATATGTTTTCGTATGTACCAATATTATGTGAGTGCGTTGGATTTATTTTGCTATTTAATATTATTAAGTCGATGTTACAAGTGTGAGCGTTATAGAAATAGTAGAGAATGGGTGAGGATATCACAAGAGTAGAATGATGGAGTATATGAGATGAAAGGGAATGACTCCCTTAGTGAAGAGATACTAAGTTGGATAATAACTGTGACTCCACTGGATTGGTACCATGGATTAGTTCGAAGGCATGGACCATCTATATATGGTGCTGATCGGGTATGATCATACTTTGCCATGGGCCGGCATGGCCGTCACCGTCCTTGGTGAGGTGTTGCCATGTGGGTCTTGCAAACCCCAATATGGTGGCCTCTAGTCACATAAGAAGATATATGAAACTTATGAAGAGATGGAATACGGTGAAGATATCGAGAAGTATATAGAATTGAGAAATAGATGGAGTTGGTGCTTACACATTGGAGTTTCCTCCCTACCTTGTTTAGTTGAATTTAATCGATGGTTACATTTACATAATTTATGGTTAGTTCTTGGCGTGTATCTTGTTTGTTTCTTTGTGGATGGCTTATCTTTGATGGCCTCGCTATGACCGTTGGTTATGACCTTACGTTGGCATGGGGTCTCATAGATAGCACTTGCAGGTTTTGGAGTTTTCTTTGCATTGCATACGGGATCGAGTGAGAACCTTGACGCGTGTCATGTTCTAACTGTTTTTGACAACACATGTAGTTTTTGAATTGTAACTGCGTATATTTTTGGTTTGAGGCGAGTGCCCTCCTTTTGATGTAATGAGTTCCGCTGCAAAGTTTTATTTCGCTTTATATTTCGTTATAGTATCTTGAATGGCTTGTTTAGCTGATTATGTTTTTGGAAAACCTAAGTGTTTACATGGGAACCACGATCCATGCTTAGCATGTCGACAGAGGTTTTGGCGATGATCTTTCCGCCGTGATTTTATTACAAGGCTATTAATGCCTCTTCTCATGATGGTTTATTGTTTGTTTGATTCTTTTGGTGCGTTAAAATTCAAGGCAGATGCTGCCGAAATTTTCATAGGATTTTGTTTGAAAGTTTTCCATAACCTCTTTAATCAAACTTAAACCTTATCCGCTATTTTATTTTATTTTAAATGTAACACCCGAATTTCCTCCGTTCTCTTTCGGTTTTGGTTCCGTTCGAGGGATTGAAATTCAGGGGTGTTACATGGTGTTACCGAGCCGATGGTTCCTATCTTTCTAAAGCGCTTCGTGTTTTCTCTAATCTTGATCTTTGTTTTGTTTTCGAAGTTAAACTGCTTTGAGAGTTTGGGTAGATATGGGATAGGTGCATATTACATTGTTATGCATAATGAGTATCATTGCACGTGAATAGATAAATAAACAGTTTGTTTAGTTTATTTTAAGACTTATTTTCATGTATGTTATTTTTTTATAATTAAAAGTTATGATTGTGGTTTGAATGATGATATGATGCTAATCAATTAAGTAGAGGTGATTTATGTGTTATCCGAGTACTAATGACAATTGTTACATATGTTGGACAATTCATGAGTTGCATAATAGGTATTAATTATGACAAACAGTGTATGAATAATGGACTTATAGAGAAGTTGGTTGTAACCAGTATTTCCTTTTGATGGTAAGGATAGTATAAACTTTGGTCTTATGTGCTTGAACATTTGTTCATGTTAACTGTTTTCGCAAAGCTTATGAGTTCGATATTGATCTTACACATAAATCCAATGTTTATTTGTTTGTTTGAACATTTCATTTGTCAAGTACATTCGTTCGTCATTACAAAGAATGTGGTGACCATAATTCTTTTGAATATTGTTAATGATTGCGCAAGTATGATTGTATGTAGTGTAAACACGATTACACGAATAAGGATGAGGAATTAAAAAAAAAATAAATAAATAAATAAATAATAGGATAATATTTACACGTGATTGTAAATGAAGTTGATTAGTTAGATAATTGATATGATAGCCTGTAAATAAAGTCTTGATCATATATTAAGGATAATATTATAGTTTTTGAAGTCAAGCTGGTGATTTATGTAAATGAAGTGGTAGCATGAGTGTGAGTTTTTTTTATTTTATTTAGTGATGCATCGAGTCATGGATTACAATCAAGAAGTGATGTAAAAGCTTAGAGTATGTTTTAAGTAAAGAGATTATGTACCCGATAATGTGAAAGATTAATTATTTAACTCATACAACTGCACGAAAGTGTCAAGTACAGTTCGGAGTAACGTCTAACCAACCCTAATATGTTATATAAATGATTTTCAGTTAGATTTTGAAAATGTCTCCCAAGTGTGAGAGTCAGGAAGTGATGATGACCATTCTACATTATGGTGGGTTTGACCATCGATCACACCAATTTTTCGTTGTATATCTTTTTTTTAGTTATCAATAGCATTAAGTATCATATTAATATAGTACAACGGATTGGCTTGTGTCGTGTTCCTTGGATTAAGTGCAACGACTTAGAGAATTACATGTTTATCGTAGTATGGATCATTTTGAAGACATATATTGGTTAAGTTGATAATCCAATTATAGTACTAATAGGTTGTTACGATTGAGTTGAAGGATTTTATAGATGGGATAGTCATGAATGTGGTGATTGAATCTTTATGAATACTCTATATTGTTCTTGTCCAAAATTTTATTGTAGAATGTCTTCCTAAATGTATATCTTAAATAATGATTCAGTTGCAGAAATAAAGTTCTCATATATATATATAAAACTCACTAACATTTTAAGGTAAAGTGTTGAGTCTTTGATTGTTTTTCTGAGATATAATTGTCAAGCTAAAATAAGTAATTCAAAAGTCAATGGAGTTGCTTAAATATTAAAGTGAGGTTTTTTCTCTTTTAAATAGGAGTTTTAGTAGTATACGAGTATTTCCTGAAACTTTTCTATATATATGAAAATGTCTTGAAATTGACTTATATCATGTTATTATTTACTAGTAAAAGTTATAATATATGTCCATCTACTAGTAGGCTATGGTCATTAAACACTACCTTGAATGATTTTACTACCATTACTATATCAACTTCATCCATGCCTTGTTAAAACATTTGAGTATTGGTGTTGAGTTTTTGTGTGGCATAATCGTGTCTACCAATAACGTTTTCCAAACTCATACAGTGATTGAGACTGATGCTTTAAATTGGTGGATGTAATATATAAATTTTTTTTTTTTTTTCCTTCTTAAAGACACATGAGTTTGACTATCAATGGAAAAACTTGTTATTCGCAAATTCTTTGGTTTTAGATTGTATTTCGTAAATACATAATATATCTTTTCTTACACAAATTGGTAACTTTATATTAAGGTGGATAGTTAAAGAATAATCATCATAAACAAATTGCACGTGAAGGACCTATGGATTGATTCGAGAGAGCACTATTGACGAGTAAAGACTGATAACTAAGTCTTAATAAATACTTATATGCGTGATATTTTTTTTTTATCAGATGATAATGTGAAGAATCGTGATGATTTTTAAAGCGTTAACTAAATAAAACCATAATTGAAATTTTTTTTTATATAAAAAAAAAATAATAAAAAAAAGAAGAAGAAGAATAGATTCAGTGATATTAAAAAAAATATATATATATATATATATATATATATATATATATATATATATATATATATATATATATATATATATATATATATATATATATATATATATATATATATATAAATATAAAAAAAATTCCTAGTAAGAGGATTACCGTCCCTTAAATTCCAAAAGAATGAAGTATGTGATCCTTGTGCTAAAGGAAAACAAGCAAGGTCATCCTTCAAACCTAAAAATGTCGTGACCACCTTAAGGCCACTTGAATTAATTCATATGGATCTTTGTGGACCAATGAGAATCCAAAGTCGCAGCGGTAAGCGATATGTATTTGTTATAGTTGATGATTACAGTAGATTTACATGGACTTTATTCTTATCTAGCAAAGATGAGGCTTTTGATGAATTTGTTGCATTTGCATCTAAAATTCAAAAATCTAGTAACAATCAACTTGTCCACATAAGATCGGATCATGGTAAAGAATTTGAAAATTCAAGATTCATGAACTATTGTAATGAGCATGGTTTAAGTCACAATTTTTCCGCACCTAGAACACCACAACAAAATGGTGTGGTAGAACGTAAAAATAGAACCTTAGAGGAAATGGCTAGAACCATGCTAATAGCGAGTGGTTTACCTAGAAATTTTTGGGCCGAAGCCGTTAATACTGCATGCTATATATTAAATCGAGTATTAATTAGACCGATCACTTCAAAAACCCCCTACGAACTATTTAAAGGAATTAAACCTAATATTTCATATTTTCGAGTCTTTGGATGTCGATGTTTTGTGTATGTAAATGGAAAAAGAAATATAGGTAAATTCGATGAAAGAAGTGATGAAGCAGTATTTCTTGGCTATTCATCCCACAGTAAAGCTTATAGAGTTTATAATAAGAAAACTATGTGTGTTGAGGAATCTGTTCACATTATATTTGATGAAACTAACTTTATGACAAGTGAACAAGAAACAGGTGATTTTAAAATAGGTCTTGTTGATCTGAACGATGAAGAAAATATACAAAAGGAGCAAGATCAACAAGAACAACAACAGGTCCAGAATGCTGAACCAAATCAAGTTCAGGAACAACAGGCAGATAAGGAACAACCTGCCGTTCCTAATCCGGATATCCCTAGAGAAGTTCAAGAAGAAAGAATTGAAGCTGAAGCAAATGAGAATCAAGTCAGTGAGCCTGCTTCCACATCTGTCTCCACAAGAGACTTTGTTCCTAAGCCGTGGAAACACCAAACGTCACATCCACTAGACTTGATTCTAAGCGATATGGGAAAAGGCATACAAACAAGGTCCCAAATGAGAAACTTTTGTGCACACTTTGCATTTCTATCAACATTGAAGCCCAAGAATCATGAAGAAGCTCTACAAGATTCAGATTGGGTTGTTGCTATGCAAGATGAATTGAATGAGTTTGAAAGAAATAAAGTGTGGCGCTTGGAATCAAAACCGAAGAACAAAAAGGTAATTGGATTAAAATGGGTATTTAGGAACAAGCTGGACGAGCATGGCACAATAGTCAGGAATAAAGCAAGCTTGGTGGTTAAAGGATACAATCAACAAGAAGGTATTGACTATACTGAAACTTTTGCTCCAGTAGCTAGATTAGAAGCTATTAGGATTCTTATTTCATTTGCTGCTTTTATGAATTTTAAATTATATCAAATGGACGTAAAATGTGCATTCTTAAAATGGGTTTCTAGAAGAAGAAGTATTTGTGGAACAGCCGCCTGGCTTTGAAAACCCAACTTCTCCGAATCACGTCTACAAGCTTGACAAAGCTCTTTATGGGCTAAAACAAGCACCTAGACAATGGTACGAGAGATTATCTAAATTTTTGATCGAAAACAAGTTCATAAGAGGTAAAATTGATAAAACCTTATTCTTCAAGAATAAAGGTTCGGATATTTTAGTTGTTCAAATATATGTTGATGATATTATCTTTGGTGCTACTAATGAATCGTTATGTAAAGAATTTGCTGACCTAATGAGTGCTGAATTTGAAATGAGTATGATGGGAGAATTAAATTTCTTTCTCGGTTTGCAAATTAAACAAACTGCTAACGGTATTTTTATACATCAACAAAAGTATATAAAAGAACTTCTAAAGAAATATGGACTAGATAGTGCTAAGACAAATCATACACCCATAGCCACTAACATAAGATTAGATGAAGACTCTAACGGAATTAATGTTAACCAAACTATGTATAGAGGCATGATAGGATCACTACTATACTTAACTGCTAGTAGACCTGATATATCCTTTAGTGTTGGTTTGTGTGCTAGATTTCAATCAAATCCTAAAGAATCGCATCATACGGCTGTGAAAAGAATTCTAAGATATTTAAAGGGAACTGATGACTTGTCCCTATTTTATCCGAAAAGTGATGTCTATGACTTGAAAGGGTATAGTGATGCAGATTATGCAGGTGATCTTGTGAATAGAAAAAGTACATCTGGAATGGTACAGTTTCTTGGCTCTTGCTTGGTATCATGGTGTTCCAAGAAACAGAACACAGTAGCTTTATCCACTGCAGAAGCTGAATATGTAGCAGCAGCAGCCTGCTGTTCCCAAATGCTGTGGATAAAACAACAGCTAAGAGATTTCGGTATTAAACTTGAATGTGTTCCTATTTATTGTGATAATACTAGTGCCATTTGCATTTCAAAAGATCCGGTGCATCATTCTAGGGTTAAGCATATACATATTAGACACCATTTTCTTAAGGACAATGTCGAGCATAAAAATATTATTGTTAAACATGTCAATACTAGTGATCAAGTTGCAGATATTATGATTAAACCACTTCCAAGGGAACAATTTGAAAAGATGAGGTTGGAGCTAGGTATGATCAAGCTTCACTAAAGTTTAATGCTAGTATTCCTCCTCTAACCATCGTGAAAATTGGAAGGGTTAGATCAACCACAACAACCAAGATTGAACAATCAATCATTGCGAGATTTAGGTACGCATCTATTTAAGTATGTGCCATAAACTTTGTCTTGATTGCTTGCTTAAACTGAATAGACCATGTAGCATAATTTATTTTATTTTATTATTATTAACCACATATTATAAAATGAAAAAATGAAAAATTTATTATATATATATATTATTATTATTCCACATAAAATTCCAGCATTTTATCTATTTTCGATGAGTCAACTTAATTTGAATTGGAAGACGGATCATTGGGGTGTTCCGAAAATCAGTTACTTAAACCGCTACATTCAACGAACCTATCCTTAAAAACTTAATAACTCCTCGTTACACCTCCTAATACACATGCAAAACCGTCAATTGGAAGTTGTACAAACCCCTCATAAACCGTACCTTCATCCCTTTAAAGCCCACTTATTCACGTCTCATCCATCCCACTCTCCATAATTACCAAAGTACAACTTCATTTCAATTCACCAAGAAACCGTCCATAAGCTATATTCTCTTTCCTCCAAAATCCCTCATCTTCATCTCCAAACAAAACCATGAAATTGCCAAGATCATCATCAATCAGCAAGGGAAAAAGCCCTAAATTCGTTCAACATTTTATCCTCTTCATAAATTGCTGTATAACATTGCTAGGAGATTTATCTTACCACGTAGATCAAAACGTAGTGAGGTGAATTTAAGAGATGCGACTTTGATTTACTACTTAGCGAATCATATAAAAGTTAATTTTCCGTCATTGATGATATCACATTTGGCGGATTACATTGAAAAGAAGACTATGGTTGGATATGGTGGCTTGTTAACCCATATCTTTAAAAAGTTTGGTGTGCTTCTTGAAGGCCTAGAATTCCCAATGAGTGCTAATAATAAAATAGGTGCTAAGAGTCTTAACAACTTGCATCTTAAATAGAATGACAATGGGATTCTAGAGGATATAGAAGAAGATGTTGAGTATGTAAGTTCCGGTGAGGAACAAGAGGAAGAAGAAACAGAAGTAGATGGGGAGGATTTGGAAGAAGAAACGAGACTGTTCACCGCCCACCGAGGCAAGAAAAGGAAAGGGGGAAGCTATGAGTGGAACAATCGAGGAAGAAGAAGTAGAACGGAGGAAGTAAAGTCCGTTAGGAGGCAGGAAATGAATGTGCCTCTCAAGAACATCAAGAAACAACTCGCTCAAGAGCGGAGGTTAGGCTCCATACATTCTTCGTGCTTAGATGATGACATGACCTCCGACTCCTCCATCACCAAAGCCAAACGCACCTACACCATCCCATATTCCATCGCCACCACCATCACACCAATGGTTTTGATGATGATCAACCCGCATCCCCTCCTCCTATTACCCTCGATTTCTTCTACCAAATTTATTGATTTATCTTTATCACTTTTGTTAGCCTCATCAACCATTTCTCCAAACAATTTTTTTAATATTTATCTTTATCACTTTTGTTAGCCTCATCAACCATTTCTCCAAACAATTTATTATCTTATTTTGAGTACCTAGCTGGGGTACTCCAATCTGTATAATTACTAACTATGCTACTACTTTATCACTTTTGCATCTTTAGTTTATGGTCTATGATGTTGGTGCTTGCATTTCTTGATTAATGTTTAGGCATTTGCTTATTTAGTTTGCTACTTACTTTCTCAATTTATCTAACGTTTGCCTTAGTGCTGTGAATTGATAAAACCCTTACTTTTTGATTGATGTCAAAAGGGGGAAGAAAGGCAAACAAACTTATGATTGATTCTTGAGAATGCTTATGCTTGACTTAGTCTTGAGAATGTTCTACTTAAAATATTTATGTTCTTAATATGGTGTTTGTTTTATGCTTCATGTTACTGCTTAGTATGTTTATGCTTTGGTTTTGGACTCCACTGTTTGGTTAATTAATTGTTGGTTATCACTTATGTTTGACTTAAACTATTCTCAACTTAATATTCTTGAAGTTCTTAAACTATTGTGTTTCTTATTTTATATGCTTATTGGTTTATATTTTTAAATTTTTTATCATAGGTAATTTTGAAAACTTAAATCATGTTTAACCACATGATTTTTGACAAGTTTTTAAACTTTACTTTATTAGAGTAATACGTTTTTTTTGGAGTTTAGTAAATTATTTGTAACGATTTGATTTACTAAATATGTTTGAACTTGTGATTAATCTCTAGCATGTTCAAGGTATTTGTTTTACTCTATATGTTTTACTTAAGTTTGTTTATAAAGTTTGACATCATCAAAAAGGGGGAATTTGTTGGCCCATTTGAGTTTTGATGATGACTTAACTTTTATAAACAAACAAATTATTTTTGAGATTGTTTTGTAGGTCAAATATCCGATTGTCATAATCGTCGATGGTACCTAATAAGGTTGTGCAAAGAGCATTGTATGTCGAAGTCAAAGTCAAAGTCAAACAATTAAGTCACATGGACCAGTTCCAGGATCGAAACCAGTCTGATGACGAGACAAGCGTGTTCCCAACACAACGAGTCAGAGAACTGAGTCAACGAAAAATAAGGAAATAAATTTTATTTTTATTTTTCTTTTTAGTTGGCTTGTACGGTTGAAAAGATGACTTGCACAAGGGTTTTAATTGGCTAAAAATAACTACCTATTTAAGAGGATTAAAATATCTTAGATCCTATTTAATCTCCACAAAAATAGGATTTGCTATTCTTGGAAAAAACCCTAACCGTGTACTTGGAGTAACCTCCAAGTTTCTTACCCAAGATCCCACGTTTTAGGAACATGGGATTAAGGCTATTTCTAATTCTTGTGGGCTTATAAATACTTGAGTATCCGGCTATTAAACACTTGCCGAGTGCCCCCTTCAAGAATTAAGGGAGATTAATTCAAGAAAAGGAAAAAGATAAATTGTTCTTAATAGCCAATTAATTCAATCTAATTTTCCTTGTGCAATTCATTGTTTTCATCCAATCTTAGAGAAATTCTTTGTATGGTTTTTATTGAGTGTGTAAACTTAGACTTTGGGAAGTCTAAGGGGGAATTAGAGAATCTTGTGTAAAGAGAGAAGAGAAGTGAGAAGGAGAATTCAAGAAGGAGAAGTAGAATAGGCCTAGAGAAGAGAAGAGAAATTTTATGTAATAAAGAAGTGTAATTACATAAAATATCAATAAGAGAAGTTGAAATCCCTAGTGAGTCGTGGCTTTCTTTCTTTTAAGGCCAAGAAAGTTTTCCACGTTAAATCTTTGAGTTCTTTATATTTTCTCTTTATTGCTTGAAGTATTTTTCATTAAATAATTCCGCAAGAAACAGGGCGAAAAATACTACTAAAGGCAACACAACAATTCACCCCCCCCCCCTCTTGTTGCGTTCTACATCTCTAAGTGTTTCTACAATTATTAAGCTAGTCCAATAACGTATACTTACTGTCTTAAAGTGATTACTTATAATCAAAATAATCAATAGATAATGGGCTAATTATATGAGTTTGTCTCATCTCATAGTAAGACGACCTCATACAAGATTTGTTATGTTTCTAGTAAATAAAACTTGAATTGTTACATAATATATACATAAAGATAACATAGTTTTATTATTTATTAATTTTCATTCTCCTGTCTAGTAAGATTTTGAGAATTGAATGTATGTAATCTAGTCTTTGTTATGTCCATCAGTGATACTAGTTAAAGATGTTATGTTTGATCCAATCAACCCTTGTAGCAAAGACAATATGCAATAACGAAATTTAGATGAATATATGATAAATCATTTTAAGATAATAAATGATAATTAAAAGCAAAAAAATTTAAAATAATAAACTTCAATAAAATAAACATATTTACTTGCATGCAATATTCTATTTTCTCCTTCTTAAATGAAGTATCATCTTTGTTATTTTACAAGTTATAAGAATGAGGACAAAATGAATTAGAGTAGAATAAATTATAAAAATAATAAAATGAATTAGAGTAGAATAAATAAAAGAATTTAGGATAAAAAGAATGTATTTCACATTTTATGCAAAGTGATGTAATATTTTCCAATATATACCAATTACTATCAACATCTAATGATTAAATTCATTCAAGCCACTCAAAAAGAGAGACCAACAATCCAACATCCAAATTAAGTCAGTCAGAGAATCAAAAAATGATTTTTATGTATAAAATGTAAGCAATATGAAGTACAAAACTTGAAAACCCAAGCTAGAAAAGTTAGCAATATAAAGGAAAAAAAGGTAAGGAAAGATAAAACTTCTTAACCCTATTTCAAAAATATTTAAGATTATAAATTTACTGGCCGGTTAAAAATAGAAAATTTATCACTAGTTTGATTTTTACTTTTCGCTTAAGTGTTGGTTTTAATTGGTAAGAATGGTAATAGAAAAAAGTGTAACTTTCGTTCAAACTTTGTCCAAGTCTAATGAATCTCAAAAAATAAGTCCAACATGTTAAATCAGATCGAATTTTAAAGTAGGTCTAATAAATTATATATTGGAATAATAACAATGATCCCTACATCAATTAGGGTCTCATTAATCGGAAATGTATATATTATTATGATAGTTGAATCTTATTACGGAGTAGGCTGAAGGAAGAGGAATGCAAGGTGAGAATCGATCCAATGAGCTTTTTTAGAAAATATACTTGGTCTCCAATTGAAATGAAATTCGATTCTCGATATCTGAATAATTGAATAAGATTAATAACAGGATGGATCAAAGAACTACACCAAGAACTAGGTAGAAGTACTATTAGTAGTAAATTATACACTAAAACATTCTTATTAATTAAAGAGAAAGAGAACTAATGCATAACCCAAATAAGATGAAAGTTTTAGTAACAAGAGAAAACTGTAAAGGAATAATATAAATAACAATGATGAAAGAATAGAGGTGCAAGATTGAGAACATCCCTTGGAAAACTACAAAATCCATAAATATTCTAAGCTTGGCTGCGAAGCCACATGCATCTACTAATAATCCTTATAGTACTACTATTAACCCATAATGCTTTACTATTTAATTACTTTTCTGTCCCCATTTGATGTTTTCCTAATAGAATATTCTCTATTTAAGAGAGAAAAGCTTATACTTCACATGATTTTTTTTATATATATTTCAAAGTTAAAACATATTTATGACATTAAATTTTATAGTAAATTTTTAAATAAAACTTACCTAGAATAATATAACTTTTTTATGATTTTCCTACAATAATTCAACCTATTGATTAACCATGAATAATCCCAGCTTTAAGGGGTATTTGCCTAAAGTAAACTTGGATATCCCAATGACCTGCTATAGTAGGTAATTCACCAAAAAAAGTAAATTGAAAATTAATGTAAAATTAGAAAAAATTTTGAAAATTTACTTAAAATATTATGAATAATAAAAAAAAATCAGAAATTTTTTTTCCAACATTATGTATTATTTTTTCGATATTTTATTTTGATTTTTTTTTAAAAAAATTAAAAACTTGCTATAGCAAGTCATCAGATTATCGGGTTTACTCTAGAAAAATACCATTTAAAATTGAGATCATGGTTAATCAATAGATGAAATTATTGTAGCAAAATCATGAAAATTGGATTATTCTAGGTAATCTTTCCAATTTTTTATGAAATATATATATTATGTATAGTCAAGGCCGTTTCTGACCATAGGCAAGATATGCATTTGCCTAGGGCCCAGAGTTAAAAAGGACCCTAAAATTATAAAATGACAGTTAATGAAAGTACACACATAAAAATTTGTAGTTTATGAGTAGTTTTTTTTTCACATTTAAGACTTATATGATACGTCTATATTTTTAATACTAATTATAATATATAGGGTTCATCTTTGTTATTTTTTCAAATACCCGTTTAAGTTCAGAATTGACCCTTCATAGACCTTGAGAGGGCCCACATCTCTCAGTTTGCCTAGGGTCCATACGATGCCAGGAACGGCACTGTGTATAGTGAATTTCAAACACGTATTTTGAAAACTCTGTAAAATATAAATAATAATATTGGGAACAAAGGGAATATTTTCTTATTATTAATCTCAATATTGATTGGTTAAAAAAGAATTGCAAGATGAAAGAAAACATGTATATGATCTTCTGACAAGATCAACAGTTGTTAGTTGCTAACCACTTAACCAGAAGCTAAGAAGGATGGAAATTCAAGATAAGAGATGGGAATCAAGGAATATATTAAGGTTGGAAAAAACATATAGAGGAATCCAAAATACTATAATAAGACATTTATTTTTGTATATATATTAAACCAATTTAGCTATGGAGTATTTCTATTTATTTATGCTAAATTATAATATTTAATTAATAAATTTTTAATTATATAATTTCAATCTCAAACTACGGCTTGAGCCAAAATTAAAAAAATAAATAATAAAAAAAGACAAAAAGACATATATAGTCAAAGTAATTAGTAGGAACCCTCACGAATAAAGCATGGTCTTTGAGGGGTCCTTAGATTAAAATGTAATGACTAATGACTTCCCATTTGTGATATGCTCCCTTTTGTCGTTTTCTCTTGGAGTTTTCAATAGTGATGTTCTAATTAGTTTCAAATTATAGTTTAAAATATAAATGGTTTTTTTAGATTTGAGTGGATAATGGAGAGTGTATATACACTACAAAATATAGATAACTAGCTTGAAACTCTAGCCATGCATAATCTAAAAAATATTTTAAAGTTGTCTTGTGAAAAATTATATTTGACCCAAGAGAGAAATTTTTAAGTAATGCTTAATTTTGTGTGTGTAATTTTGTGTGTAGTAAGTAAATTGGTTGAATAACTTATATATAGCGTAATAATTATATTATTATAATTTTTATATATACATAAATTTAATCTTGTAACATATCTATTGCTCACAACAATAGAACATGCGATCAAACAACAAATAAGATCAAAAAAGATACTCCTTTCAACTCAACCAAGTTGTCCCATTTGGGTTGAGCACGGTTTTTAAGAGTGGAATGGTGTGGTATTTTAATTGATTAAATTAATTGTAAATGTGGTAGTTGGGTATTGGGAGTAGTAAAAGTGGGGGTAGTTGGGTATTTTAATTGATTAAATTAATTGTAAAGGTAGTAGTTGGGTATTGAGAGTAGTAAAAGTGGGGGTATTTAGGTAAAAAAATCATTGCCAAAAATAGAAATGAGACAACTTGAGTGAATTGCCCATAAAAAAAATGGGACAACTTGAGTGAATTGCCCATAAAAGAAAATGGGACAACTTGGTTGAGTCGGAGGGATTATAACTTTCAAGCTTATCGTGCTTGAACGAGCATAAGCTCATTTTACGTGCTTTTTCAATTTTAAAGTATGTAATAATATATGTACTAGAATTAAGTCATCATCATCATACGTAGAGTATCTTATTCATAGATAACTATAGTCATGGTATGGGGAGGGAAGAGAGACAACATCACATACCCATAATAAAAAGTGCGGTCAAAGAGTCCCTCGGCTCAAGAAGGGTTTTCAAAACGAGCTAAATCTGCAACTATCCGAAAGCCTGCAAGCTGCAACTTACACTCATGTTAACCATAAATAGTAAACAACTAACTATATACAGTTAACAAATAAAATACGCACAAATAACTAAAAAATACTAGAATTAAGTATTAATGAAAATATAATAGTTTAGAGAAATAATTAAACAAAATAGAACTTGAATTGCTATTATCAATTATTCAAATAGCTATCAATTATCCTGATAGCTATTTTACATTTCCTTTGCACCGAGCAAAGACTACAGGAGTGTGGTATATGATAAAACGGTGGAAGTACTAAGAAAGAGATTTTAAAATATCGAAAGTGGGATTTGTTGTCTAATGTTCATCGTTTATTGGGCCTCTTTGGGATTCCCTAAATCTATTACTTCTCTATTCATCTCCAGTGTCCTATTTACTTTATACTCTCCATATTTTATCTAATGTAAAAGTACTTATTTTGCACATAATTCTATGTATATTTTTGATATTAAATTTCTTTATTTTCACTAAACGAAATACTATAAAAATTATAAATAAAAATTTTATATTATATAACAAAATCTTATATGACTATAGTATTTTTTATGCATGAGTCAGAATTACTGAAACAAGATTAATTTCTATTTAAATATAGCGAGTATTGTAGAACATGAAAAGTATGAGTGATGTATGTGACAGATAGAATATATTATATAATAATTTATTAAGTAAAGGAATGTTACGTAGTGATGTGTAGTGTCCTCTTATGTCTATGTATTCTCTTTATTAAATTTCTCTTTCTCGAACCCAGTGAGATCCATCTGTTATTGCTTATGCTGCTTTTTTTCTTGTGTCTTCTTCTTCGATTTTTGTATGTCCCCTCTTCCATTCAAATCTTACCCTTATGATTCCCTTTATTTTGATTCCTTATTAAAAATTTAATTTATTTACTTAACGCAAAACCATCACGTGAAAATAATTTTTTAAAAATAATTCCAACTAATAATATAAGTTTTTTTTTTTTTTTGAAAAAACTAATAATATAAGTTTTGCTCAAATCATTAATATTTAATTAAATTAATTTCTATCTTATCTTTAAGTATACTTGTGCTAGCTAGCTAGTAGTTATTTATTCTTACGTCATAAAGTTATATTCCACTTTTTAGTTATGCATTTATTTCTTTTTGCATATAGAGAAGTTTATAAATAACATTACTCTAATTATATCAAAGATTACAAACATGCATGTCAAATTTATACTTTTATGATCAATATCTTATCAACATTGAGACCCATGTTAATAAATCAATTTCGTTTGCTTTGTACTTTAGATCAATATTTTATGATCTTTAGTATAAGGATGCCAAATTAAATAAAAATTCAATTATATGCACACACAAAAAAATTCAAAATAAAAGTCAAATTATATATATAACATTGGGACGGGAGATTTTATTTCGTGATTAAAGTGTTATGTACGTGCAACTTTGTTTGATTCATTACTTAATATTGTTTAGTGAAATTTTGTTTGATTTAGTTCAACAAATATTTTTATAATATCAAATTTTTGTATTTTGAATAAATATGTGCAACTAATGATATAAAAGATACTCCCTCCTATTCACTCAACTTGTCCCATTTTCTTTTATGGGCAATTCACTCAAGTTGTCCCATTTCCTTTTTTGTCTATTCTTTTTTTACCTAAATATCTTCACTTTTCCAATTCCCAATACCCAACTACCACCTTTACAATTAATTTAATCAATTAAAATACCTCACTACCATCTTTTTGGTGGACCCCATCCTACTCTTAATATTCGTGTCCAACTCAAATGGGACAACTTGAGTAAACAGAAGGGAGTATATATCTATATTGATAAAACAAAAATGTGTATCAACTAATTATAACCAGCTGAAAAAGTGACTCAAATTAAATAACACTCACATATCATATCAGGAACCATCGTAACAAGAGGTGAAAGATTCAAATCTCAACCACCCCTTTATTTAAAGTAGAATATTTAGCACATGTGCGCATCCACACTTCTAGCATAGGCTCTCGTGTGAAGGGGTGTGTTTGATCAACTTAAACTTTTAATTGAGTTGGTTCCTTGACACAAACCACTAGAATCTAAATCAGAGCTTATCTTTAATGTATAAGTGTTAGTAGCTAGTATTTAAAACCCCTACATTCTCCTTACTACCTGTTATTTGTCTGTTTGCTTAGTGATTGTTCCTAGAGAAAGGAAATGGTGGGAAACTGTGAGAAAATGCTACTCATTTCTTCACCTTCTAATGAATGGTCAGAATTAGTATATGATGAGGTAGGTTTATATTTTCCTTTTCATTCTTTCTTCTCTTAGGAATTAGTTGGATGGAATTTCCTGGAATCATACACAAACACAAAATGCATTACATACCCACTAATACTATTTTTTTGGGTCCCCATTATGTTTTTGTTTGCTAGCATTTGGATTAGTATCTTATAAAACCTTATGTGGGTAATGGGTATTCACTTCCAACCCTAAAAATAAACACCCCACATAAAAATAGAAAAAAATAATTTTTTTAATTTTCTTCTTGTATTCTTCATCTTTTCATTTTGTTTTGCAGAATAAAAATCAATTAGATGATCCAAAAGGAAACTTAAACAACACCAACACCAACACCAACCACAACAATATGGCTTCTGTTGTTGCCGCGACTGATCAGCAACAACATCACCATTTTCAACAACAGAAACAACAGCAACAACAACAACGACAACTTCACCAACAACAACAAGCCTTAAAATGTCCTCGTTGCGACTCGACAAATACGAAATTTTGTTACTACAACAATTATAGTTTATCACAACCAAGACATTTTTGCAGGGCTTGTAAAAGGTATTGGACAAGAGGAGGTACACTTAGAAATGTTCCTGTGGGTGGTGGTTGTAGGAAGAACAAAAGGGTTAGAAGATCTACTAATACCTTTTCTTCTACTACTGCTAATACTAATACTAATACGACTAATACTAATAATAATAGTCTAGAAGCTTCTATTAATTCAGCTTCTTCTATTGGTGGTGCTAGTTGTAATAATGGGAATAATAATGTTCATGATTTGGTTTCTTCCACTTCAAATCATGTTAATTATCCACTATTTTATGGATTACCCACTAATCATTCACCAAATTCTGACATTAATTTCCCATTTTCAAGGTATGATCTTCAAAACCCACCTCAAATTAATGGTCTTGGATTAGGGTTTTCATCTGGGTTATTAGTTCATAATATGCACAATATGAATCTTCATCATCCTTCTCAAAACACTAAGCAAATTTCCCATGATTTAATCTCATCAAACCCTTTGATTTCTTCTACTACCACAAACATCACTTCTACTAACACACCTAGTACAATTTCTTCACTTTTACATCAAATTAAGGGAGTCAATAATTTTCAAACATTATTGAATTCTTATCATGATGGTGATAATAATAATGATCTTCATATGAAAAATGTGAAAATAGATCATCATCATCATAATTGGAGTAATACTACTCAAAACCAAATAGATCATCATCATCATCAAACTATGGTTTCATCTTCAGATCCATCTATTCTTTGGGGTAGTAGCAATGGAACTAATCTTTCTACTTGGCTTGATCCTTCCAATAATCTTGGATCTTCAGTTCCATCTTTGATTTAAGTCAGATTAAGCTTTTGGCTGAGTCGGTTATTTCTTGATTGATATGGTATAGAGACTACAACCATCAGCTTAAAACTTTTCTTTATATAATTAAGACCCTCAAATATTTCATCATCTTAATCTCCCTTTTTGTTCAATTCATCCTACCAATCAAAAAGATCACTTTGCCTATTTTCCTTGGAAATGCACTATGTAAGTGTTCTATTTTATTTTTTTTAGCTAAATATTGGCATTTTATTTACCATATACTAAGGGGAAAAAATTAAGGGTATATTGGAAAAAAGTGTGGAGGTGTTCGGATCGGAGCGTTCATGTCAGCAGCAATTAGCTAAGTTAGCTAGCTAGAGAAGTTTCAGCCTGTTTTAGAGTTTCTTTCTTTTTGTCTTTTGTTCAATTGGGTTGAACAACTCATTTGCGCTGAGAGGAACATCCGATCCGATTTCCAAATTCAGGATAATAATATAGAGTGAGTCGAACAGTCATCTCATCATCAGAATGTATGCGTTAAAACTTACACAATTCAAGATAAAAAGGGGTTTCAGCAAATGATCTGCGTCATGACCTAGGCAGATCCAGACCTAAATTGCCCCCTCACCTAGATTGAAGCTTGTCATCATCATCATCTTCAACAAATGATGCACATTGTGGGAACAAAAGAGATTATTCAATGGTGGGAAAGAGCTATACTTTGATGGTTTCAAACTAATGCAAATTTTAAAAGTTCCCAAGTTTTATGTGTTTGTTTTTTTCCTTTTAATTCTCTTTTTGTATTATGTATGTATATATATTTGCATGACACTATGCTATATATTCTATCCATTGTACTTTTTTTACTTTGTAAAAGTTTAGGGGTGTTGGGTATATTATGTTAGTGGTACTTGTTTAATTAGGACGTACATTAGATGATGAGGGACTTTGTTACATTTGATCTATTTTTCCTTTTGTAACTTCTCATGGATGTTTTTTTTTTTTTTTTTTTTTTGAGGGGAAAAGTTTGGTATAATGGTATAGTATAAAGAGGGAGAGATTGGGTATTCAATGTAGTTGTATGTTTTGGATTTGAGCTTATGGCTTTTATAATGATTCCTTTAGTTTCGTTATTTTAATTATGTGTTATTTGCATTGATTGCCTTTAAAGTCTAAACAATGGCTTAGTTCAAGGCAATAGAGTAGCAACTAAATTTGACCCATCAAAGGTTTCAATATGAATGCAAATTCTTTTATTTGGCTAAGTTATCATAATATTGAATAATCCAAAATTCGATTGGTCATATATCGTAATTATGTAATAGCTAGGATGATGATATCAACTTTGGGGTACACTCTTCAAATCATCATATATAATCCATATCAGTAATTATTTAACTTAATAGAAGTACTATATAGTCCTATAGATAAAAGTCTCAAAGTAGGATAATATTTGAAAAATATGACTCCACTAATCTTAAATAATAATGCTAAAAGTAGGATTAATTTAATTAACAAATAACATCATTATAATTAAGTATATTTTCATTATCACTTCAAATTTGCTACATAAAATCTTAACGGTCCGTTTGGTAGGTGGTAATAAATAATGATGATGGGAAGGACAAAATTAGTGTAATTTTAGTTGGAAAATCTCTTTGGTACCTTGATGGTCATGCTTGTTTCTTCATAAAATTCATTCAAATACATTACCATTGGGAGATGTGGTATTGGTGGTAATGAAAATTTGTAACTAAAAAAACTTTTGTGATCAAAGTTTCATTACCATGGGAATGATATGAAACTTTTGATGAAATTTTACACTTTAAATTATTCTCATTACCACCATTTAATATCACTAACCAAACGGCCGTAAAAGTACATATTTTAAAAGCTTGTCTAATGCGATGAATTGAAAAGGAGTTAAGAGTAAGATATCAAATGAGTATAATGTGGATTAATATGCATGGTAACGGATCTATTTAATTTTTCTTTTTTTTTGGAATATAACGGATCTATTTAATTCAATCGTCCTAATTAAATTCTTTAGACTATGGTAACCACATTAGATTGAGTAGAATCAAGTAAAATATTTCGGATAAGGCCCGGGAGAATATAAGATTGAAGATAACATTCCGTCGTCAATATTTAATTCTATAAGGATGAACTTTCACATTAATTTTATGAGAAATTCTGGTAGTTTTATTCCCATCATTATATAATTTTTAATAGTATGTATATATATAGGCCGATTCCCTAATAGCTAGTATCGATGATAGTTGTATTCTTAATTTTTTGAAGTTCTAGGCAAAATAGCATACATTAAGTTCTCAAATACAAATTAAATTGATTCTAAACCCGCAATCTGATGCAAAATTAAATAATCAAATTTTCAATTTTGATCAGAATTTGCATAGCGCTATTACCAAAGAACGAGGAAAATTGAATATATGACCTTACATGTAAAAAGCGTTATCTGTGGTATAATTCTCAATAATTATTTCTTAATACAAGCAATCTCCTTAAAAACAGACCCAACAATTGCTAGTTAATACATTTTACATGCTCAACAACCACTAAATTAAGTATAATTTGTTTGCCACTATGACCAGTTGATATTATAATTTAAATGGGAAGCTTCTATTATTTGAGACAAAATCAATGATGAAGGCTCTCGCTCTTTATCAATTTAAACTTTGTATAGTATTGGTCTTTTTTCACCTAGTTTGAGGCAATAATGAATAATTACCGCATTGTTATTAATTAAGTATTACGACCTAAACTCTCATCTAAATCATCAAATAAAAAGACCTGATAAAAACAACGATAAAAAGGCATTTTAATTTAATTAAATTAATATCGAATTTAGTTTACAGAATCTAGTCACACTAGAACATAATTTGCTTTTAGTGGGATATATTTAGTGACATTTGATTTAAATGTCGCTATTTCAAATTTCTTATAGTGTATATAGAGGATTTTGTGACATTTATTAGATCTATCAGCAGCATATTAAAAAGTCACATTAAAGCTTTTAGCGACATAGGATCTAGTGACATTTCTCACAAATGCCACGATAGACTATAGTGACAATTACATATGACACTAAAGAGCAAATTAAGTGTCGCTAAATCACTTTATGGTGGAACTTAAAATAAAAACCAATAATTATTATACTAAAAATATGAATCAGTGATATTTTTTTAATGCCACTAAATCCAATATCGTAAAAAGCTAAATTTGTTGTAGTGTCACTCCTTACAAAATTTTTGTTATTTGAACTTCAAAATTTATGGTGAAATAAAGTTTTTCCTATATACGTAGACTAAAATTTAGTTGGAACTAGTGAAGGTACCGTTGATTGGTAAAAAATAGACCGGTGAAAATATATCTAATAATAGTTATTGATAAATTAGTTGGTTAAAATAATTTATTTTTATAAATAAATTAATTTACAATAAATTATTAGTATAAATGTGTTCAAAATAGTTAGTCAAATCAGTTGATACAGTTGGATGACTACCATTAATTATGGACTCTTTGCCAAAGATGCACGGTACTTCTTTCGTTCCATAATACTTGCTACTGATTGTGATATTTCCCACATAACATGTCACACTCAATAGCAAGTATTATGAAAAACGGAGAAAATACTTCCTCTATTCCGTTTTAGTTGCACCATTGGGTTTGACACATTTTTTAAGGGTCGTCAAATCAGTATGGTAAAAGTAGGGATGATGTATGATTGATGGTGATATGTGGGGTAGAAATAAAAAAAAAATTATTATAAGTAGATAATGGTTGTGACTTGTGGGTATATTAAATAATTAATGGGATGATGTATGGATGATGGTGATAGTGGGGTAGGAATAGAGTGAGGATAAAATAAGTAGATTATTTTTGCCAAAAATAGTAATGTTGCAAGTAATATGAAACTTCCGAAAACGGTAAGTGTTGCAAGTAAAATAAAACGAAGTAAGTATGTTTTTTTTGGGGTGGTGTTAGATTCTGTAGTGAAGAATAGTGTAAAAAGCTGCAGAATTAAAGGTATGTATGTACATTATTTCAAGTAATTAATTGAATTGTAGGATCACTTTGTTAACATATGCATGCCTGACAAAAGAGCAGACATTTTATGTGCTTTCATTTTACAATTAACTTCTTTTATAGACTCCCAGTTTTTTCATGTTTGCTACTGTTTTTGGGAATCTACTGTTCTTTGAATAAATACTAGGATAAATAGTATTCCTAGTCCTAGTATACGTAGTATTAGTAGTATAATCTCTATTTATAAATTGAAGTTTTATTACTTGCACAAAATTATACAAGTAATAAGTAGTACGCTTTTAAATGGTGATCTGCTGAACCTGAACAATTAAATTTAGCACTAGAAAAGCATATAAAGTTTTCCCAAACTTATATTGTTATTCACATTTATCTAATTTTAAGGCCTTTTAGGTTATAGAATTAATTACGTACTACAATATTTAATAGGAAAATTTGCCCAGAATAATCCAACCTTTGTCTGATTTTCCTACAATAATCCCAAGTATTGATTAACCATGAATAATCCCATCTATTGATAGTTGTTTCCAATGGCATCCAAACAAGTAAAACAACCGGTTACAACAGGTCATTTCTTGACCTTCTTCTTCATCCAAGCATCTTCTTCTTCACATGAAATTTCCTCAATTAAAACCAGTTTACTTTCTTCTACTTCAAAATCATTATTTCTCTCATATACACTAATTTTTTTACTTGCTTGGATGCCATTGGAAACAACTATCAATAGATGGGATTATTCATGGTTAATCAATACTTGAGATTATTGTAGGAAAATCAGACAAAGATTGGATTATTCTGGGCAAATTTTTCTATTTAATAAGACTCATAATAAGGAAAAAATATTTTTTTTATTTCTTTTTACTTTCAATACTTTTTAAAAATATGCATTTCAAATAGTTTGATTGCTAAGATATTTCAAATTTTACATAATTAAAAATTATAAAAATTTAATTTACTATATCATGTAGTTTGATAAAGTACTCGATTTTGCTTTAGTGACGGTAGATATCATATTTCCAAGATGAAACATGAGTTTAATTTTCATTATCCCCTCTCACAAGTCACAACCTACTTTTTTTTGAAAGTCACAACCTACTTTATAATTATAAACATAATATTTTTTATAATAAATTTGCTATGCCATACATCATACAATAAAAAACTCTCACCTCATTTGGTGATTAATAGGCGTAGCAACAATAATAATAATAATAATAACAAAAAATTACCCACAATTATTCAACCTCTTACTGGTCTTTCTACAATAATTCTAACTTTTGATTAAACATGAATAATATCAATTATAAGGAGTGTTCGCTAAAAATGCACCAAAGTAACATCTTACCTGTACAACTCATTTTGCATAAAAAAATAATATAAAATTAAATTGAAAAAAATTGAAAAAAAAAATCAAGTAAGTTCAGTTTTTGATTTCAACTTTTTAATTTTTGATATTGTTCATTTCTAATTTTATTTTTCTTTTTTGAATCAATTAATCTGCAAAAATCAGTCAGTATCTCCAATTTTTTGATGATAAAAAGTTGAAATCAAAGATTATTATAGAAAATCAATAAAAAAGTTGGATTACTATGTAAATTTTCCAATTGATAATAATAGGATTATAGGAGTAGATTAGAATAAACGGCGTAAAATAAGGAGGTGTTTGGCATGAGGGATTTGGGGGAGGGAATATCATTGAGACTTTAAATGTCTTTGTTTGTTAGGAGGAAATGAGAATTTATAGGAGGGAATGAGACTTTGTTTCAAAAATATGTTCAAATCTTTGTTTGTTTAGGGGGAATGGGAATAAGAAATGGGATTAAAATGAGGGAAAGTCCCCAAGAAAAATGTCTTGGGGTTAGGGGTGGTATTTGGGTTGAGACTTTGATTTTATCTCTTTCTTTTAAATCCCTACCATAACAAACAAAGGATGAGACTTTTTTATTTTCAAAGTCTCAACTTAAAAGTCCTATCTTAAAGTCTCACAAGTCTCATTCCCTTATGCCAAACACCCCTTAGAGAGGTTGGAAAATGGGATTTAGATGGTAAAGTCCCAAGAAAAAATGTCCTTGGTGGGAGGTGGTAGTTGAGGTTGGGACATGAGATTTGAATAAAAAGACAGTTTTAATCTGTAAGTTTTACGTGGTGTAGGAAAATACAAGACATATATTCATTTTCATAAGAAGATAAAAGAGAAAGGATAAGAAGAAAGAAATCAAGTTCTATCTTATTTCTCTGTTGTTTTACATTGAATGAAGATGTACCTATATATAGGATATAAGGACAAAAGAAAGGCTAGCAAAGCAATTAACTAGCTACAACAAAACAGAAGCAATAAAAATAACAGAAGCAAGCTAGCACACGCAAACTAACTAGTCTTAACACCCCCCTCAAGCTTGGAGTGGGATAGCTAACACCAAGCTTAGATAAAAGAGTTTGAAACTAATCAGAGGGTAGAATCTTAGTGAGAACGTCAGCTAGCTGAGATTTTGAAGGAAGATAAGTAAGTTGTATTAATCCCTCCAGAACCTTGTCTCGAGTGAAATGGACATCCACCTCAATATGCTTCGTACGCTCGTGAAGAACCGGATTGTGTGCAATATGTATAGTGGACTGGTTGTCGCAATGAAGGGTAACAGGTTGAAGCTTGAAAACCCCCAAGTCTTCCAAAAGTCTGACGACCCACGTAATTTCAGAAGCAGCTACAGCAAGGGCTCTATATTTAGCCTCTGAGGATGATCGAGAAACTGTGGCCTGTTTCTTGGACTTCCAACTTATAGGAGAACCACCCAACAAAAGAAGATAGCCGGTTATGGAGCGACGTGTGTTGGGACAAGATGCCCAATCCGAATCTGAAAAATCTTGCAAGGATAATTTGTCTGAAGCTTGTAATAGGATACCTTGACTTGCCGTTGAGTGAACATAATGCAAGGTGTGAATCAGAGCATCATAATTTGCATTGGATGGGGCTTGCATATGTTGGCTTAGGGATTGGACAGTGAATGAAAGGTCAGGCCGTGTATTGGTTAGATAATTGAGTTTGCCCACCAAGCTTCGATATTTGGTAGGATCAGAAAAAGGGGAAGATGAGTCATCAAGAAGTTTAGCACCTAAAGGAAGAGGAGTAACCACTTTCTGGAACTTTGTTAGCCCACTAAACTTTCTTTGATGGAGAATGATGCCTTTGTTGACATGCTGTACTTCTAAATCCAAAAAGAAACTAAGATCACCAAGATCTTTAATACTAAAAATTTTATGCAAATGATCTTTAAGAGATTGAATTTGTTCAACATTATCTCCCGTGATAAGAATATCATCAACATAAATGGCCACAATGATTAAATGTTGATCTTGGCGTCTTGTGAAGAGAGAATAGTCATGTTTTGACTGACAAAATCCTTGATGAACAAGTTCACAAGTAAGTCTTGCAAACTACTGTCTCGAAGCTTGCTTAAGGTCGTATATAGATTTTTTGAGTTTGCACACTTTTGTACAAGAATTCAGATATCCTTCTGGAAGTTTCATATATACTTCCACGTGAAGAGCTCCATGTAAGAAGGCATTATTGACGTCGAGCTGAAATATTGGCCACTGTTTACTTGAGGCACTAGCAAGGATACATCGAATGGTGGTCATTTTGACAACCGGAGAAAATGTTTCAGAATAGTCTATACCGTACTCTTGGGTATAACCCTTTGCGACCAAACGAGCTTTGTACCTTTCAAGACTGCCATCGGATTTCAGCTTCACTTTATACACCCATTTGCACCCTACTGGTTTCTTCCCTTGTGGTAGATCAACAAGATCCCATGTGTTGTTCATCTCAAGAGCTGTTAGTTCTTTGTGCATGGCCTCTGTCCACTTGGGATCCTTTGAAGCCTCTTTGTAAGTCTTTGGTTCGTTCCAGCATTTTAAAAACACAATCTTGTTCTTGAGTGAAAGATTCGTAAGAGACCAAATTACACCAGTGAAAAGCAGTATAGCAAACATAGTCATTAAGATGAGTTGGGGCTTTGCTTGTTCTTGTAGATTTTCGTATGCAAGGAGTGGAATTTTTACAATTAGTCTGCAAAGTTTCATCCCCTGTATTCAAAGACAAGTCTAGGATAGAATCATTAGTAGAGTTAGTGTCTAAAGAAGAATCAAAAACAATAGGAGACTCCATAGGGGCAGCAGCTAAAGGTGCATTGTTATTAGAGTCTGTAATAAAAGTTGTCCTTTGATTCACTAAAGGACAATCGACATAGTGGAGATTATTTGGACCACTTTCCTTAGAGCATGTAGTGTCATAGTCAGTAGGTGTACCTTTAACATTGGTTCTAGCATTTTGGTTATTAACCCTTGGGCTATAAGGATTATCAGAAATAGTAAGAGTTGTGTCTATGGGTAAGAAAAAAAGCATTCAACCGTACATTAACATCAAAGTGGTAGGGAAAATGTTTTTCATAGAAAAACACATCTCTAGAAATGACAATCTTATGTGTAATTAAGTCATATATCTTGTAAGCCTTTTGTCCATGGGGATAACCTATGAAGACAGAAGGATTAGACCGGGGATGAAATTTACTTCTACCTTGTTTAATAGTAGATACAAAAGGCAAACATCCAAAAGCCTTAAGATTAGTATTATCAGGTTTTTTACCAAATAATTTCTCATAAGGTGTTTTATTTCCTAGAGGAACTAAGGGCATACGGTTAATGAGATAGGCAGCGGATAAAACACATTCACCCCAAAATTTAGTGGGGAGATTAGACTGAAATTGCAATGCCCTGGCAATCTCAAGCAAATGTTGATGTTTTCGCTTCACAACTCCATTTTGTTATGGGGTGTATCCACAAGATCTTTGATGTAAAATCCCTTTTTGTTGATAAAAGGTTAAGATTTCCCCTTCACACAGCTCTTTAGCATTATCAGTCCTAATAGTTTTAACATTAGAGTTAAATTGATTTTGAACAAAAGAAACAAAGTGAGTAAGAAATTTAACACACTGATTTTTGTATTTGATGAGATATAGCCATGTAGTGCGTGTATAATCATCTACAATAGTAAGAAACATAGATTCACCTGAAAAATTAGAAAAAGAATAAGGTCCCCACCTATCGACATGAATTATTTCAAAAGGTTTGGAACTTTTTATACAACTTTTGTTAAAAGGAAGTCTTTGTTGTTTTGCATTATGGCATACAGTACACAGGAAAGAATTCTTGAAATTAGAAACATTTATTTGTGGAAATAAGAGTTTCATCCTATCTAGAGGCATGTGGCCTAGCCTTATGTGCCAAAGCTTAACAAGATTTTTAGGAAAACCAATATAAGAGCCTTTTAAAGCAGTCGTAACATGAGATGTAGTATCTTGTGTAGGGTTCTTTTGGGACTGAAGATAATACAATCCTTGATTCCTTTTACCAAGAAGCATAGGCCTTCTCATCGAAGGGCCCTGCAAGAAACACAAATCATTAGTAAAATGTATAGATGCATTATTAGTATAACATATTTTTTGAACAGATATGAGATTGAACTTAAAACTTGGAACATAGAATACATCTGTTAAGAGAAGTTGATCAAGGAGTCGTACAGTTCCCATTTTTTCTACCTTTATTCTTGCACCATTTGGGA
This sequence comes from Amaranthus cruentus, assembly GCA_019425755.1. Classification (NCBI taxonomy): domain Eukaryota; kingdom Viridiplantae; phylum Streptophyta; class Magnoliopsida; order Caryophyllales; family Amaranthaceae; genus Amaranthus; species Amaranthus cruentus. The sequence continues at coordinate 485,830 of CM033459.1, read as the reverse complement.
TAGTGATGAAGTGATTAGAGTGAGAGACATCTTTGCAATTCAAAAATTATCAAGACAATTGCAAATATGGTCACTAGCACCACTATCTATTATCCATTGTGTTACCTTATTAGTATACATACATGAAATACCTGCAAAGTTTGAAGAGCTTGCTAATTCAGCATGGTGCATTGTGGTTTCTTGACTGGTTTCTTCCTTTTGTTGTGCCAAAAGGGACAGAATTCTTGAGAATTGATCCTTTGATATCTCAGGAGGAAGAGTTTCATCGTCTGAGCAAGTAAAAGCAGTAGATCTTTTCTCTTTGTTCTAATATGGATATCCATGCAATTTGTAACACTTAGTGATGGTGTGTCCGATACTCTTACAATGTTCACAGAATAAAGTCTTTTTGGTCCCATTATTTAGATATTTATTTTGTCTTGGATACCCTTTTGAAGAATACTGATTAGCATTAGTGATGGTATCCTTTTCTTGAACTTGTCTTTTGGATGAAAACAAGGCAGTGGGTTCAGTTTGATGGTGTCTGCTAATTTGTTTATGGGTTTCTTCTTGTTGCGAGATACGATAAACTTGGGAGATTCCTGGCAAAACAGGCATCATGAGAATATTTGATCTCACATGTTCAAACTTCTCATCTATCTTCATAAGGAAGTGTAGGATACGTTGATCAGTTTGGGTTTTTAGAACTTCTTTGCTTATCTGACAGGAACTACAGCAATCACAAGTAGGTATATTGACTAAGTTGTCTATTTCATCCCATATAGTCTTTACTTGGGTAAAAAATTCAGTCACAGTCATACCATCTGTGTGTTCTAGGCTGAAAAGTTTTTCTTGAAGACTATAAAGATGTGCAGATGAAGGTTTGCCATATCTCTCTTCAATTTCTTCCCAAATTTCTTGAGCCAATTTATGGTAAAACACACTTTGTGAGATGGAATCATCCAAAGAAGATAGAATCCAACCTATAACAATATTATTACATCGTTCCCATGCCTTAAGGTCTTCCGGTTTGGCAAATTTTTTAGAGAAAGTGCCATCTACAAACCCCATTTTATTTTTAGCACTAAGAGCCAATGTCATAGATCTCTTCCATTTTCCAAAATTTTCTCCATTGAAGGTAGTGGACACAAGTTTATTATTAGCTTGATCGGACGGATGAAGGTAGTATGTACTAGCCGAATTCTGTGTGGCATTTGTGTAAACATTTCCAGATGCGTTATTTGTCATGATGATAATCCAAGAATCAAACAAGAAAAAGAACAAGATGGGTTATTTCTTGACAGAAGAATGGCTTCCAAACTTCAAAGAAAAAGGAAAGAGAAGAGCAGTTATTTAAAAGATGTATGGAAAACGTTTGAAAAATATTCAAAGAAAGAAAAAAATAATATGGATATTCCCACAGCTCTGATACCATGTAAGTTTTACGGGGTGTAGGAAAATACAAGACATATATTCATATTCATAAGAAGATAAAAGAGAAAGGATAAGAAGAAAGAAATCAAGTTCTATCTTATTTCTCTGTTGTTTTACATTGAATGAAGATGTACCTATATATAGGATATAAGGACAAAAGAAAGGCTAGCAAAGCAATTAACTAGCTACAACAAAACAGAAGCAATAAAAATAACAGAAGCAAGCTACCACACGCAAACTAACTAGTCTTAACATAATCAAGTCTCATCTTTTACCAAATATTTTATCTTAAGTCTCAGTTAAAGTCTTTAACATAAATCTCAGTTCTAAATCTCACATTTTCTACTCCTTTCCACCAAACACCTAATAAAAGTTGGAGAATGTGAAATGTTTTTGAAATGCTATGGACAAACATAGTTGAGATTAAAGAGAAAAATGTAGTTCTCCTGGACATTGGGCAACAACACTTGCCAATTGCCAATGCCATGGCAAAAGCATTTCTTAGCGCTCACTTCCATTCTCTCCTTTTGTTTCTCTATTTTTCTATTTTAATATTGCTTACTTTTATTTCTTTCACAAAACTAACTCCTTAATTTTGATTTTGAGTTTTCTTCAATTTACAATTACAGGTGTGTTATCAATTTACTTTCTTTGTTGTCACTGCTCTTCTCAAGTTTGATAAAGTCACTGACTTTGCTGGTAATAATCTTTTGTTGCATAATTCTATACCCTCTTTCTTTCATCCAATTATGATTTTTTTAAATGAATTATCAAATCTTCATGGGTTGTTCTGTAATTGTGTTGTATGATATTCCCCATTAAGAAAATGAATGCTATTTTGCAGGTCTATAATATGGGTATTAGGGTAAAGTAAATGAAAAGTTGGACAATTTTCTTGAATGGATTGTCAAATGTTGATGGTTGGTTATGTAATTGTGTTATTTGATAATTATGAATGCAATTCTTTCAGAATTATAATATAGGTATTGAAAATTTAATGTTTGACAATTTTCTCATGCATTAATCATTACTCAACATTGCTATCAAGGGGTAATTGGAAACAATCTCTTCCTTGTCACTAACAAGAATAAGGTTGGTTGCGTACATCTAACCCTAAACCCCGCCTATGTAGGAGCCATTAATGGCTTAGGGTTTTGGAAAATGTTCTTTAAATTAATGATTGGTGAAATGAATTTAATAGATATTGTTTAATTATATCAACTTGCACTAGGGAACCCTAAAGAATTCTAGTATTTAGACTAAACCCTAATCTTGGTTTGGGTGGCACAGTATTGACTCTTGTTTTGTTTGGGGGTAGAAATTAGAATAGTCGATATGTATATAATTTTAGTACCCTTTGGAGTATTGTGCCTTGTGATGATTCGAGTGCTATCTTTATCTTATTTGAGTGATGGCAAGTAGAATTGGACTGTTATGGAAGGTTTGGGGAAGGGGGTGGGGGAAGGAGGTTGTGTAGTAGCTTTCTAGGCTATTTTCTAATTACTATCATCATCGTTAGGTTTAGAGAACAATGTATGTAAAAACATCGACTATATGGAGCGTTCGAAATATGTAAGCCAATGGAACAATGATAATCTTTTAGATTGGAACACATGGTCTTCTAAAACTTCTGAGGTGTTGCTTATTGTGAAACACTTTGTTTATGATTAAGGTTTCTAATACTCCTTTGTCCCATTACTCAAACTAATTGATGGGGAGAAATTGTGTTAGTGCTGTGAAGTGTTTGCTAGCAGTGGCGTGGCGTTTAGTTAAGATTGCCAAACGTGTGTATAGGAGATGGTTGGATCAAAAGGGAAAAGTTGCATTCTAGTCAGTCTCTTATACAACATTTTTTCCTTGTCACTACGAATGGAAGCAATTCGCAAGTTAAAGATTGCTAACTTACTGCAAATATAGGTTGTTCCATAGTTTCTGATTACCAATTTAGTTGATGTTTCGTGTGTCGAACTGATGTTACGTTCATTCCTTTATAAAATTTACTTCTTATCAATGTTTAGAATATCTGTTTAATAGGCCGTATATTACTTCTTACCAAATTTTAGACAGGTACTTGTAACTTTGTAACCCGTTCAAACCTGTCCGAACAACAAAGACGAGCAAGTTATGATTTCACTAATGTACAATGTCATCTATTTTTCAGGTAGTTTTGAGTTTGCTCGTGCTAGTATGGGGTCTACGTTTGGGGGTGTTTCTTTTAATGCGGTATGAGCTAATGTTTTCAACCAAGCTTATACCTTGGTATGTGTATAGCACAGATCTGGCTTATTGATTGGGCTTTTGTTCTTGCTATAAACCCGACCCTGATTGCTTACCTATGTTAAAATGACCGAACAATAGTCCAAATCCAAACATGTGCAACGTCATCTATTTTTCGATTCGTGCTTCCTGAGGAGATAAGCGAATAATGTGACACTGGGCTCTATGCACATTCAAGCTTGTGTTTCTATGTTTTCACTATGGTGAATATGACATGATCTTGGTTCATGTAGCCCGCCTCGTATTGTTTGGATTATGACTTTGACATTGTTGTGTTGTACCTATAAAATAATGTATGAATTTTTTATTTCGCTCACCTTAACTTTATATCCGAATTTTGCAATGGGGAGAGGAGTGTCGATTTGATAAGATGCGTAATAATTTGGGGAAACTGGCGGTATTCTGGATCTTTCAGGTAAACTTTTTAAAATATGTTTGTAACTGTCGCCTTTTAGCCATTCCCTAAGTTCATCTTATTTTTGATTTCAATTATGAGAATCTCTTCAATTTCTTTGTCGATTGACTATCAAATGGTGACAGGCTATGTGGGTATGGACTGTGAGCTTACCTGTGACAATCGTCAATGCTAGTGACAAGAATCCATCGATTCAAGCATTAGATATCATCGGATGGATTATGTGGTCCATAGGGTTTTCTCTTGAAGCTACAGCTGATCAGCAGAAACTTTCATTCAAAAATTTACCAAGTAATAGAGGCAAATGGTGTAATGTTGGAGTTTGGAAGTACTCATGTCATCCAAACTACTTCGGAGAGGTTAGTGTTTTTGTCTGCATGCAGTTTCATAAAACTCGCCTAACATGTAAGGAGTGTTGGAAAATAACCCACATGTGATCCCACATCGAAGAATTATAGAGAGGTTATTTGATTGGCTACTTCTCCTAAAACCTATTGGTTTCAGGATGGAACTTAATTGAGTTTATGTGCAGTCAACTCTTCTCTTATGTGGGTCTTGTATACAAGCCCAAAGTTATCACATAATCTAACAAAATCAATTTCGTCCTGGTTAGTATTGCTATTTTCTTAGTTTATGTCTTTTACTGAACATACCGACTCTAATATTGATAGATTTTTAAGCTCAATACCAGTTCTTGAGGTTGGTTTTCATTGGGCCAGTGTTCCTAACACTGCTGCTCCTTTTTCTCAGCGGAATACCATTGCTCGAGGTTGGTTTTCAGCAGTTTTTTTCATAATTGTTTCGACGAAACCATTCTCTTAATGCTCTCATTTTGTTCGTACAGGATTCTGCAGATAAGAAATTTGGCAATGGGGCTGAGTACAGGCTATATAAGAAAGTTACAAGGTATTTTCATCCCCTGCTTCTTCTCACGACACTTTTGTACATGTTTAGAGGATTTTGCTCCTCTGATTTCGTTAACTGATTAAAGTACTGAAATGAAACTTGATGGAACTTAGAAGTCTGCCTCAATAAATGATATTTCAATGTTTGTACAATATTGTGTAAAAAACTTTTTCTTCGGAAATTGAAGCAAAGGTAACTTTTCTAACCAAACATTTACTCTGTCCTACTGAGATTGCTATATTGCGTAAATCTATATGAGAGCTTTTGAGGAAAAATATAGCAATTTCAATGGGAATAGAGGAGTAAACTGACTAAAAGTAGAAAGATAAGATCACACGAAACAGAATGGTGTGTGATTGATTGTGTTAATATTGTTCCAGCCATCTCATTCCTTTGCCACTATATGGAAATCTGCCTTTGTGGTTCAAGAAGATTTTCCTATTCGAGTTTCCACTTTACAGTCAAAATCTTCCTCGAGAAAGCTTTGTGGTAAGGTCTTGCTTGATGATCAATGCTTCTGGACTTTGGTGCATTTACATACATGTCTTTTACTCATAGTGCAAAAATAACGCCAAACGTTTTTTAGTTTACCTTGACCGAAATATAGTACACATTGACCGCAATATCCATAATATCCATTTCGTGACACTGACTGAAATTGTATTTTTGCACTATGTTTCTACGTATATCTTGATTTAAAGTTACACATTGTGTGTTGGGTGGGTTGTACTTGGTCTAATTTTTGCTATGCTTGTTGCATTATTCCATTCACTAAGCAACTATGATGATTTGAGATGAAAGTATATTCACAAATCACATATAGTGTTCTCCACATGTTTTAGCCTATTTTCTGTAGTTAATTGAGATGTTTTATGGTTTGCCATTGGTCATTCACTTAGAACCATGGTTGGGATTTGGGAATGATATGATAGCATGTCTTCTTACGCCCATGCTGTTTAGGAAAGCACCTTTCTTCTTTTGTTCATTCTACCTTTTTCTTTCCAGGGAGGTGGGTGCTGGTAGGGTTAAGATGTCCATCTGTACCTAACAATACCCTAGTGCCATGATGTGTTTTCGGTCATGATTATGGTAACAGTCCAATTGTCGTACCGCTTATGAGATATATTTGAACGCGCTTTACAAAATACTGATGCATATTGGTAGTAAAGAGAGCTAAAAGATTCTAATTGGTAGCTCAAGATTTCGGAAATTATGTTTTTCAAATATTTTTTTATCAAATCCAAATCCATATATATGATACATCAAAGTCCTTTTTTTCTTTTCTCCTTATCTTTTCCTTTTAATTATTTTCTTTTCTTACTTTTTACTAATTATACTTTTTTGTTTTTGTAAAATTGCATTTCCAAACTCTAAAATAATGCATCTCATTTTCGTTTTTGTCATAAATTTTCACATCCATTGCATTGTAAGATACTTGCAACACTTTTTAAAAGTAATTACTATTATTAGAGATGAGCAATAACTCGATTAGATTGCTATCAAGACCTAATTTTATATACTCTTAGAACATAAGAAGCTAAATTTCATTTCTAGTCTCTTTTCCTCTCGTCAACTTTGTGTTTAATCTTGTGAGTAGTATCTTTAGCCCCTTCTTTCGCCTTCTTGGCCGTATCCTTTGTGCTTTCTTTAGCATCATGCATGGTTTTCCCAACTCTTCTGGCTCCTGCCTTTGCAGCATTCTCCGCCGTATCTTTAGTGCTTAATTTCTTTAGCATCATGCAGCCTTTCTTCAACTCGTTGGGCCCCTTCTTGTGCACCGTCTTTCATGTCGTCCTCAGTGTGTTTGGCTTTCTGCTTCAAATCTTTGTATTTTCTCTCAACTTCTTCAGCTTCTTCGTCGTTCTCGTAAACTTGCCGGACTTGCCGGAGTCTATCAGCTGCTTTTGCATCTTCTCCTCCTCCTACATCTTCTCTAGCATGCTTATTCTGACCATTCAATTGAATCATTTATTGGTACATTCGATTCAAAACTCCATCTAACTGACTATTTATTCATACATTCAATCCGTCTAAGTGGATGGATGACTTTGTAAAACCATTTAGTAAATCTCCCAAGCTGACAAGCTGCATTTAGATGGATGAGTTTGTGAAACTATAAAGACACTACAATAACAAATGTTAACCCTCTCAGATGCGCTACACCTGTCTCAAACCTGCTCTAAATCCGACCTATATATTACAACCCAAAATCAATTTTAATTTCGTTCTAAATTTATTTTTAATTTATTTAGAAGACTTATATACAAGTCAAAGATCAATTTATCAAGATCCATTTAAAACCCGTTTAGGACTCTAGACTCCTTAGTTCGAGTATGATGGATCTAGCCGGTGTTAGAGTATGATTGGACCCGATCCAGACACGACCCATGTTACAGAATCTAGGCACACTACTTAAATAGTATTCCTAATCATTTGATTAAATTAAACTGAAAAATCTATTAAAGAAATAATTAAGAGAGGACAAATTAAGTACCTCACGAAATTTGGAGGTAGAAGTAAAACAAGCCCTTGATACTTTTGGGTTAAAAGAAAAAACTTGAGGAGGAAACAATCCCACTTTTGAAACCTTACGAAAGGTGTTCTTCACTACAAACATCGTTGAACCCATTGATATTCAATCCTTTATTGTTTTTTCTTCAATATTAGAAAAAGATCGATTGATGATTAGTGCAAACCTTTCTTTTTTTTTCTTTAATATATAAATTAATTGAAGTTTTAGCAAACTGTTTGTTGATGAAATGAGCAATGGTTTTGACTATCATATAAAGGGTATGAAATTAGACTACGAGAGAATTGGTGTCAAGTTATTTGCATGGCACGTATGATTGGATTTTGTCACGTGTTAGATTAGTATGTCATCCTAGGATCAAAAGGCATTGGCTTTATTTGTATTTTATGTAAATCAAGAAAAGAAAGAAAAGTGATAAATGTACTATATTTATGTCGAGCTGCCAAAAATATGTGGATGAGATGAAAATGTAACTTAATTATGTAGATAAGAATAAAAAAGGTGTGTGTAATGATCAAAATGAAAAAGGAGCAATTGTCCTAATTCTGAAAAGAGAAAGTTTGACATAAGTAATTGTTTTTAGTTGACTTTTAATTTTGAATTTAAAAGTTGGATAGTCTCATCTAATACCCTCATGTTGATCAATTGTCCTAATTCTGAAAATAGAAAGTCTAAGTAAATAACGATTATTTGTGAGATTAATAAATCACCCTTATGTGGTAGGATGTGATAGGATGAGAGATTTGTTATTTTAATTTATCTTTTTTGATTTTTATTATTTTAATATTATTCTTTTTGTCTTTTTGGGATGATTTGCAAATTACGGTTATTGATTAAGAATTTTTGTTCTGAAAATAGGGCAAATTAGTGTAAGAAGATTGCTTGTTGTCTTGTTAACAACGTCCACTGGTAGTATTTTAGACCTTGTCACAGATGAGTGTAAGAAGATTGCTTATTGACGCTGATAGTATTGTAGACCTTGTTACTGTTAGAGTATATAACATATTCTGGGCCTCAACATGGAAAATTTAGCGCCATGTATAAGGAGGGCATGTGCTACATCCACACTTCTAGCCCAAAGGACTCTCGTGTGAGGGGACGTGTTAAAGTATATAACATATCCTGGGGCCTCAACCATAAGCTTAAGTTTTTGGTTGAGTTGTTTCCTTGACAGTTACCATAGACTTTTTGAGACAACTAAAATATGATACTTATGGCTTAGAATCTTTGGATAAGTTCTGAGTGGAATTTGAAGGAAGTAAGCCTTTTGTCTTTATAGGGGATTTTAATCAACAAAGTTAAAAGTTGTTATTTCTACTCATCAAATCCTCAATATGAGAGAGATGAAGGGATTATTGGTATTCTTCGAGGAGATAAAAAAATTGCACAATGCAAGTTAACAGTTTAAAATCGGATTATCTTGTCAGATTAGCTCACTCAGACATGTTTCTCCAAAAGGGAAGTTAATCGGATGCTACATGAAAATTGAATAAAGAAATCTTCGAAGTCTAGTAGCAATATATAGATTGATCATTGAAAGGGGTACGCCAAAGCATGGAAAAATTAAATAGTGGATTTGTTGAACTTGAACATGACACAAAGATTTTTTTGATTCTACACTTTTATTACATTTTATACTTGATCTTCTAAAGATTTCAGTAAACGTCTAATTTCTTAACAAGAAATGATACTTCTTTCAACGATCAACCTATACATTATTAAAGTTAAAGATCCGAACTTTTTATTTTTATTTTCACATTTATAAATCAATTTGAATGACAAGTTAGTCCCAAATTATCCGGTCAAATCGAAATTGCTCATCATTTTAAAAATAAAGATCCTTGATTCATGAACTATTCTTACTTCCGACAACATGTAGATCATCAAATATAACTAAACATCTTAAATCCTAACCTGATCGGATCAGTCTACTTAGCTCGAACACAGATCATGCTATTCAAAGATTGATCTCGACTTTTAAAGCCAATATATAATAGAATGAATTGAATGATGATGGTTATAATTTAAAATCATGATAATCCATTAATTTTAGTCACACGAAACAATATGGAGTAAAGATTACTAGAAAGATCATTAAAATTTGATTACAAACAAGGTTAGAATAGAAATACAACCTAATTAAACACCAACTTATTATTATTATTATTAAAGCAAAACTCAAGTCACGACTTACTAGATACTACATCTCAGTTCTCATAGTGAAACTTAATATTTACATTCAATAAGTAGTCCCACACATTCATGGACCCATAACAACATAACATAAGTAACTACATATTTTTTAAATACTCATAAAAATAAATACGATTCAGACATGCTTGCTCCTACTTTCCCCACTGTAGAGCCTGCAATATTTTTGAAAAATCAAAATAATAAGATCAAGTTTAAGATAAAATAAAAAACCAAAATAATTAAGAGCAAATTTCACTATTTTCCACTTTAAAATACTTTCTACCTTCAAAAATATTTTGAGCACTTTAACTATCCTTTAAAATAATTCATTTCCACATGAAATAAATTCTATTTTTGACTTTCTGTACATGCTTAAATAGAACAAAAAAAAATCTAATTTCTTATATATTTAAAATAAATAGATCTTAACTCAAAATAATAATAAGAATTGTTGAAGTGCCCACGTGTTACCACATGTGAGTTGTCCCACATCGGAAAAAGAGAAGAGTACGCATCACTTTATATACTCAATGAGTAACTCCTACTACTACCAATGAACCTACTTTGGGTTTATGAGTGAACTACTTTTTCTCCTCGTTTGAGTTGCCCAGACTCATTTTCTAAATTCTATTAAGAATAATAACTATACTAAAATTGGTTTTTTTGCTAATACAAGTATAATTATTGGTTTTTAAAGGCGGAACAAATATCGATAAATTCTTTAAAAGTCTTGTATAGATTATAATTTCAAAAACTATAAATTTTTTGGATCACTTTATATCTTTAAAGACTTGATATACTACGTCCTAATTTTTTTTTTTGAAATTTTATCGCATCACGTTGAATATGCTGGGAAGTCCATCATCAGCAACGAAATATAACTGTCCACTGTCCAGGGTCAATCATCCATCATACAACGGCATCTTCTGTAGTACGTATATGTATAGTATAGATCAAGCCGTATTGTCCATTATAGGGAAATATTTTTGTAGTATAGTCCAAGCACTTTATTGTGAAATTTTTGTGTATTTTTTTTAGTAATAAGTAATATATATGTGCAGAATGATCAAAATATATAAATAATTTAAATTAAAATAATAATAACAAGAATAATTAACAAGGTAATAAATTAAAATAAAATAATCAAGGATAATTACCAGTCATAAACAGTAGGGGAGGAAGCTTGGGAAGGCTTGTCAAAGATCTGATTTCCAATAGTACGAGTGTTAAGGTTGCTCCCTGGGTGGAACACACTCCTCCACACGTTGTCCCTCCGTGCCGAGTTCGGCGTTGTCGGTGTCACTGGCGAGGTTGGTGTCGTTGGGCTTGCCGATGTCGATCCAGGCATCGACACCGACCTCTGATACTTCCCAACATCTCCATGATCTACACCACACCATAATAAAAAAAAGAGTTATACGACATTTACAATAATTTATGGTGGTTTAATAAGATAGTTAATTTAATCATAATATATAATAAACCTGTGTTAGATAAGTTTTGTGTTTGAAGTTTCCTGAGTTTGCCAAGACCACGATCGGGCTGAGGGCCAGCAACAACATCGTCCCAAAGTTTCTCTAGGAGCACCATTTTTCCTTTTTTTTTTAATAAATAAATATTCTCTCACTAGAAGTTTGTAGAACAAGTAGGGATCAAAAGAGGATAAAGAAAAGCTTGTTTTTATAGACAAATAAGTTGGTAAGGAAATATCTATATGGACTATGGAGAGCGGAAAGATAATATAGAAATTAGATTATTTTATTTTATCCTAATTTAGAGTAATTGTTTTATTTGATTGTTCAATATTTTTTTTGATTATTTTTAATTTATATTTTATTTTTAATCTAGCTTATTTTATTCGTATCAATATAAATTTTATTGATATTAATTTTTTACAATTTTAATTATACACTGAAATTAAATTAGTATATTAAATGAAGTGTTAAAATTAAATATAGGGTGAATTAAAAGGAGTATTATATATTAAAAATTGAAAATAAAATAATTTCAAGACAAATTGTGATCACAAAAAATTTGTGTGAGACCGTCTTTTTGAGAGATCATCTTTAATTTGGGCCGACTTGTTATATATTTTTTAAAATATTATAAGTAGGTATTGAGAATAAATTAAGTAGATATTTAAAATATTAAAATAGGCAATAAAAATACAGTAAGTAAGCATTAAGAATAATATAGTTAAATATTAATCTAATGGATTAAACTTAAAATACATTATTTTGTCTTGTGCATAAGCTATTCTTATTTCAATCTTACTCACCCCAATGAATTTGCCAGTTGTCACTCCTTGGTATACTTCCTCAGCTAAAGACTAAGAATATTTTGGTTGCTACTTGCTACCCATAGCTATAGATAAGGATTAAGGAGTCAAGGAAATATTTCCTTTATTCAATATAATAGTTATATACTTCATCCGTTTCATTACACTGGCTATATATGATTTTTTATGCAGTTCAATGCGTTATTTTGATTATTTATATATTGAATTATACACGTCTTAAAATTATAAAAAAATAATATTATTAAAGTATGCAATTAAACGATTCAAACAATAGATCCCATTTGACTATATTTTTTCTTACACTTTAGCCGCAATATATAAAATAAACTTGAACGATGAATAGTGTCGATAACGAAAATATAGCGAGTATTTCAGAACGGATGAAGTATGATATTTTACATTGTTCATCAAGTTTTTTTAATTTATTTTTTATTCTTAATTTATAAATTATAGTCGTAATTTAGTCAAGTGTGATCTTATTTGATACGCTTTAGAGGACCTTTTTTGATCTTTCTAGAGCCAGAGACTCTTTGGCCATATTCTTCTTTTTGAATATGAGTTATTGTCTTCCTTCCCTCTCAAACCATGATCACAGTTTCCTTTAAGCTGGATACATCGAATATGATGACGATGAGGAGAAAATATTTAATTTCACGCCAGTTTAATTTTTTAAGGGTTATTTGGCACATGAGATTTAGGGAAGAGAATGGGACTTTGTTTCAAAAAAAAAAAGTCCTTGTTTGTTTAAAGGAAATAAATGAAAATAGGAAATGGGTAAAAAGAAATGAGAAAGTCCCTAAGAATTAAGTCTTAGGGGGCGGGTGGTAAATTGTGAGATTTTTATTTTCATCTATTTCTTCTAAATCTCTGACATACCAAACAAAAAATGAGACTTTTATATCTTTAAAGTCTCATCTTAAAAGTTTTATCTTAAAGTCTCACAATTTTCATTTCTCTCCACCAAAGAAATATTTGCTCTAAAAAGGAGTAAAAGGATAAGGATGATGAGATGGTGGTGGGACCCGCTTAGTAATATCAAATGTTAATTTTCATGGAAATGGATTGCCCTCCACCTGTCGGGTACTGAGTTACAATTATTGTCCTCTTCTATTGTGGGTCCCACCATGGTAATGGGAATGGTCATGGCTTTGAAAATGACAATGGCCCCCATTTCTTGGATATGGAATCTAGTCTTGTGAATTTGTTTAGAAGGTGTTTAATAAACTAGTTTATTAGAAAGTTTTAGCTTTTTTTTGGATGGTAAACAATACTCCCTCCTTTTTTTTTATTGTTTACTTTCTCTTATTTGTTCAGTTCACTCTAATTATTTACTTTCTATTTTTAACAAAATTTCTTTACCTAAATACCCCCAACTTATATTATTTAAAATACCCCTCCTATCACCTTTTCAATTATTATAATCACTTAAATACCCCAACTACCACCTTTACAATTATTATAGTCACTTCAAATATCCCACTATTATTTTTCTTAATTTGCGTGCCCACTAGAAAGTGGACAATAAAAAGGGGTAGAGGGAGTATAAGTGAACAAATATTTTTAAAATACACATCATATAAAAGTATGCAAATATTAGTATGTATAGTGAAGTATATTAAGTAGTTGTTTTTATTTATTTATTTATTTATTAAGATATTAGACCGAATCTCAAAAAATGATCTCTCTAGGAGACATTTTTATTCAACAATTTAAAAAATTATTGTCCTATGGGCAAAAAAACTCTAGGTATGATGATGATAATGCATTTGTGAAACATTATGATCGATGAATAATGGAAGATGGCCCACAAATTTCTTTAGGTTCCCGGCTCACTTTTTGTGGGCTCATATGCGACAGCCCAAAGTGCAAGTTGATGAATGCAAAATTAAATTTATTTTCAAATGATCCTTTGTAAAATCCAACAAAATTGATCACGAACAAGCTGTTACCCTAGCTTCTATCTAATTGTTTCAAATAACTTTATAATTTATTGCCAATTGAATACTCATCCGTTTCGAATTGATGTTGATTATGGTTATAAATACAAATTTTTGTATGAAACGGTCTCATCGTAAAATACACTCTATAAAAAGGTTAGTCCAACTAATACAAATTATTAGCATATAAGTTTTGTTTTGAGCTTATCTCACCGAGAGCGAATTAGTCACGATCAGCGACGACTATAATTGTATTCTAATGCACTTTCATTTAAAGAGGTGACATTATTATATCTAAATAAAAAAATTATGATCGACTTTTTATCACCGAGAAAATGGTATGATACATTTGACGAAAATTTACGTTATAAAACATTCTGATTACCACTTTTTTAGTACCAATAACCAAACAGATCGTTAGTAAAACTTAATAAACCAACAAATATGTACTACATTACTATCAGAACTTTAGAGCATCTAAAATAATTAATCTTAACCTATGTAAAGAAATTCAATGATGAAGACATGAAGAGATAAGATATTTGAGTGGCTATATATTCTTATGATTATAAAACAAGCAACTCCATCGTTTGGTGGTACGTCTTTGTCTCGGCCTCTTTTTTCCACCCAAGCTATGATTGATTAAGTTACATAAAATAGCTGCTAATTTATGTTGGTATACATAGGACTTCTGACTTTGTCTTTACTATATACCTCTCTTATCCAGATCACTTTTGTAAATCCGTGTCTTTGAATTTGCACCATTATCAGTAGTTTACAAACATAACGATCAAGGAAAATAACTTAGTGCATCGTTTTTTTATTTGCTCATTAAGTTCTAATAAATGATCAACGGATCAACCCAACTAAATTATTGGTCTAATACATAGGTTTTCTGCCACCACCATGATCAACGGATCAACCCAACTACCCAAGTCACAAACGAGAACCATCAACGCTATCAATTTACTGTTCTAATAAATGAGACTTATCCATCTATCCTACTAGAAAGTAGAATTGCTGTAATCCAAAAAAAGGCGGATGAGATGGAAAAAGAGTGTACGGACAAGACAAAGAAAGACACTATGATCTCACAGCCAATTCTAAATATATAGCAGAATGAATGTGAGGTTATGATACACCCTATATCTTAATCAACCCATCATTGCATGTTCATCATGTATAATAGTGGCAAATTTTTTCAAGAATAGATCACAGATTAGAAAATCTTACCTTTTTCTGTAATAGTCCTGGTAATTGATTTTCAACATATGATGTCCCTGTTCTTCACTTTAATCTATGAATCTGCATATGGAAACTGATGGAAGCTCATCTGCCCAGAAAAAAAAACCCGCCATCCTCAGGCGTAGGAATCTGACTTGTGAGATTGTAGCTTCTAAGCAACATCTGTTTTCAAACATTACTCCAAAGTTGCTAAACTGCTTTTACCACAAGATTTCTATTACCAATATAATGCATTAGTCCTTAAAAATCATAAAGGAACTTAATTCCAAACTTCCATCATAACCACATTTCATCAAGAACAACTCCATATCTTTTCAATGTTTCCAAGCAAACACAAAATGAAAAATAAACAAATAAATAAAGTAAAACTAGCTTGCCATACTTTCAGCCAAAGCTCAAAGTATTCCACAAGCATGATACAACATTTCCACTATACTGATGTCAATGAATGTCTCCAGCTAGGTAGGTGGGTCTGAAAGGATAAAATGTACACAGCCTTGCCCTTGTAGAAACAAGGTTGTTTCGATTGATCTTTTACTAGCAAATGTTATCCATAACCTCACAGTAAATAAGAAATGCACATAATTTGGCCAATCCACTTCACTATAATCACACTGATGAACTAACAACCTTTGACTCCGTCAAGAATGGATGAATCACTAAAACTGAAGTTCTGCAAACTTATTATTAACCGACTTTATTCATTAGGTGATATCCTCAATACAATACTGTGTTTTCAGGTGAAAAAATTAGCCAAATTAATTTAAGCTTCAATCACTCAAAAAAGCAACTTATTCTAAGCTTCTTTAAGCTCTCTCCTTCTTTTCAGCAATGACTATAAATTCAAGTCTAAAAACTATCTTCACATTTCTGCATTCATTCATCTCCATTAATACCATCAAGTTTATCATTTCAACAAATTCAAGCTACGTCAGTTCATCACAGAAACTGCACACGTCGTAAGGAGGTAAAGAACCATTCTTTTAGTCCCCTCTCAACAAAAGGGTTCCACGCCTGCATGCACGATATTCTTTTGATTAAAGGCAGACATAGAAACATCAATGGTTTGCATGGAATTAACAAAAACTGAAACAAAATCTCAGTCTCACCTCACCGTTCCCCACTCCCACTCGCTCTTCTCGCCTCAGCTTTCCCACTTAGTTCTTCTGAATTTCACAGTACTCAAGATCATTATTTTTCACTATTCTAATAAATGCTGATCATAAATTCAGTCGTTTCAGAAAGTTCACGTCTCTCTTCAAAACAAACTTTAAACTCTCAAAGTTAAACTGTATTAGCCTAACGCTCAATCACTCTACATACAAAAAAAGAAATACACATCAATAGCCCTTCAATTTTCTCTAAAATAAACTTGACCTTTTGAAGTTCTTGCAATATACTAGTATGCATAAGGACAGGCAAAGAAGAAATTTGAAGAATAGAAGATGCTAGGATTTTTGTTCTAAAGGTAGGATAACCTTATCGCGCAATGTAAAAGCAATTCAAAAACTCATCTAAAAAAAAAAAAGAAAATTGCTTGCATAATGCACACAATCATACATGCCAAAGCAAGAACATGAAAATATGAAAATTGCTTGCATGATACGAGTGAAGAGAAAGAACAAGCAAAAGATGTATGCTGAAGATACAGCTCAGCAAAAAACAATGCCAAGTTACTAAAAATTAGAACGAGTCAAGTGTCTCAAGTTGAGTACATTGCAATGTGTTCTTCAAAAATATTTTGCTAGGTCGGAAATGCGCCAGAAAACAGAGGAAATTGGTGCAGGTATTATCATATATATACTGAACATGAAAGATGCTACAAAAGAAAAGCTAGATGTACAATGTTGTTCATATTCTTCCTTTAGTTGTTGACTAAAGAGTCAAAGTTCTGATTTGCAGTGCCCTTGACGCCTTGACATAGCAGAATAGACATTTTCAGAAGTATCTATTCTGGGACCTATAATTCCGTAAGAATCCCCATCACTACCCCTTGAGGCCTTGATATAGCAGTATAGACACATTCAGAAGCATCTATATCGGGAACTATAATTTGGTAAGAATCACCATCACTACCCCTTTGGAAATGATATTACAGTAAAAAGATTAGAGCAGTAAAAAATTTAAATTTTGTGTTAGTCATGTAAGAAATTGAAATTTTGTGTCCCTAGGGTTTTTCAAGAGGTATATAATGCATTGTATGGTGCTATAAAAGGTCAATAGGGAAAAGAAAATAGTATGGATTGCCTCCATGAAATTCCGAGAGAGCATAAAGGAAAGACACCATTGTTGAAGCGGAGAATTTCTAAGAATTCTAGTGAGAAAAAACGAATAGAAATTGCTCAACTGTTGCAAGGATTACAGAGAACACTAAATGAGCTTTGAGAGCCAAAAAAGTACTGCTCGATTGTGGAATTACATAAATAGAAGCTATGTTTCTGCTGTGGATCTGTATCCTGTTATCATCCCCAGTATCCCTCAATGTAGAGCTGGAAATGCTGGAAATCAAAAGCAGCCAAAAGTTCAAGAGAAGTGCACGGGAAACCTTAAGTCCTTAACCATGCAATAGCAGTTCAAATAACACTTACTGAGCAAAGAGTAGTCAACTTTACAAAAAGTTATTGTTCTCACTTCTCAGCATGATACAGCCAATAGTGCAATGGTACATGAATTACACCAATTAGATCAGGAAAATTAGAATATATTTATCATTTCCAAAATATCACAGATCATAATTGAGGGTTCAGAATGGCATCTCCTTTTAAACCCAAAGGAAATCTTCCAGAGCAGACATATGTGAGAGATTGTCTCTGTGCTGCTATGAAAACAGGCAGCCAATCGAGCAACAGTCGTGGCAAGTAAACACCGCAACAAAAATATAGGTAATCAAGCAAAGTCTAAATTAGTTTTAAGAAGATAAGCAGATAATTACACTTGGACAACGAGAGAACAAGGACACCAGCTACACAGTCGCTTCATTCGACTAAGCGGGTGCTGCTCACTGAAGTACTTCCTTTTTAAAAGAATCTGCAAATGTATCGATTACCACTGTACTGTGAAACAAAGTCTGAAACATTTAAGTATGAAAGGTGAAGCTGGACTGTAAATAAAAAATATAACACATCAATGACCTCACAAGTATCTTCAGTAATACAATAACAGTTCATACACTAAAGACAAAAAAATATAAAAAGCGATGATAACAAAAATAAATATAAAAGGTCATGACCTCACAAATGAAGTCTAATACATTACAAACATGCCAAAACAAGTAGAAACAAAAAAATTTATCGATTGTCTCGAAAACATGTAAGAATACATATTCAGTAAGCTCTCTGAAACTTTTGACTACAATTCAAGATAGTTATCTAGTCCTTAATTGTTAATAGTACTACCTTATTTGACCTAATTGAGTGTCGTTAAAATTCTACTTCATGGAAACTATGAATGTGTGCCCTCATTCACAGATGTTTTCTTTCCCACCATTCAACTCAATCCTTGAGCTCATGTATTCACATTGTTGAGCACACACATCATCTTCACACATGAGCACGATCAAAGTGTGTACAATCTCAATTGTACTCTGCTTGTAGTCCACGCTTTACGGTAAGATGGGGTTCTAAATCATACAATTTTCAAGAAAGCATTGTTGCAGATGATGTTTGCTATAAGGTTCAATCGAACCACCTCTTTGTTATCACTGCAATCGGTACAACAAGAATAGGTCGTGTAAACTGACCCCCCAACCCCACCTTAGGTGGGAGCCACTTAATAGAATTGGGGTTATGGAATGTTGTAAAAGACATCAACAAATCTCTATAAATACACCCTTCATCCCCAGTTCAGGTTCCACGTATAAAAACCAAGCCTTCATGAAACTTAACTTAGTTTTGGCTAAATAATTAAGGCTCTTCAACCTGTAAATAGAGGCATTGAATTCTGAAGCGTGAACAAGTTCAATCCTAGAAAATACCATAGAAAAAACTTACACCAGATTCAGAAAGTTATGTACTAGTTTAAGATTACTCCACAAGAGTCTCATACAGAACTCAGCAATTAAAAAAACTGTACAGTAACCAGGACCCATCCTTAGCTTCTAATATCTGCCATATTTGTCAACGTAAGCCTGCAAAAGGTGTTAATAATGTTAACTTTGGAAAATTTTAGTTCTCTCAAGTCTAATCACCAGATCCAAAGTCTCACCTGAATGAGTTTCCAAATTTTAGAACGGGATGAGGACAGATATTGTTTAATAGAATCTGTTGAATTTGGCACTTCCGTCGGTTGTAAAGTGCTCAGTATCTTATCCTCAGCCTTTTGAACTATTACTTTATATACATCCTTAGACAAGAGGCCTTCATGCCATATTGGTCTCATCAACTCTTTAACATATTCAATGAGAGCAGCACGAAAACACCTTATTGCCTTAGATTCTTCATCGTCTAATTCATTGCCTAGCCGTCCATTATCTACCTTTAAGTCCCTTGGTCCTTTAGAGTTTCCATCATTGTTGCTTCTACTTGCTTTAAGTAGAGCTTTGATACTGCCAGGAACCATAGGGTTCTCCTCTTCAGTCATGCTTTTATTTTGAGCTTCACTAGCAGAATTTGCAGCAGACTCTGCCTCAACTGCAGGGACAGCTTTGTCATGGCCACTGTAGCTCTTATCAAAAGCACTAATTTGTGATCTTATATCACACTCAAGAAGGTTTTGCCCAGAGACGCTTTGTATATCTTGAGTCTGACCATAAGAAGAATGCTTCAAGGATGCACGCTCAGGTTGTTCAATGTCACGAAACGGATCATATTGAACATCTGATCCATTTACCGGGGGAGTAAAAAAGGAAGATCGGAAAGGGACAGATGGCTCCCAGTTATAAGGAGTAAATGTCGTCTTATACTTTTCTGAATCTGATTTCGAGAAAAGGGAGGAGTTCTGCAGTAAAGTACTTTTCCAGCTCGACGTATAGTAAGATGGCACAGAACTCTGAACATCCAGCGAATAGCGCCTACGCATAGCAGCCGATTCCTCTACTAGCCTCGAGATAGATTCGGTACCATACGAAACACCATATTCCCTCGATGAAGATCCGTACCTAGGGAAAACATTATGGTGCAGCATAGAACTTTCAGCAGCTGACAAGCCATGATTATCAAATGTGTGATTTTCGTTGAATATATTCGCTTCTATCCCTCTAAGTGTTGCAGTGGATCTGAAACCATCTTTTCCAGAAGATGACTTGTGGGAATCAATAGAAACACGAGAAGATGATATTGTTCTATCCGCAAACAGAACCTTGTCCATTTGTTCATATTGACGAGACTTTATGTCTTCTTCACGTTCCTTTTGAATGCCCTTTCCTGCTGTTGGATCAGCCATACAATCATTAACATTTTGCATCAGGGGACCTGGTTGATTGTCAATAAGTAATTCTGACTCCACCGCATCATCTCCAGAACCTGCTAACACAGAGGTGCTTAATATAAGTATCAAATTAAAGGAGTGCTTCGCTTAAGGAAACTCCTTACAGACTCAAAAACAACCTCTATCCGACCGAAACTCACTTTTTGCTGGCAGTATACCTTCCTCTACTAGATTTCCATGATCTGTCTTATGAAGAAATCTACATGAACTTCCTTTAATACACCAACCTTTAACAAAATACTCGCAAAGAATTGCAGGTCGTTTATTTCCACCCTCGCCTTCAGCCCCAGGTGACAAGCTCCTTCGCTTCACTTGGGGAAACCAAGATCTGGAAAAACTAAAGTATTAGCAAGACAAAAGATTGGTACTTATTATAGCCACTGTTTCTTTGACGAAAGAACACAGCATGACTATCAGTAGAAAATGTTACAAGATTCAAATCTGCACACCTTGATTCCTTTAGATCCATGTCTTGTCTTGAGGGAGAATGAAGGTCAGTCTCAACTGAAAGGAGCTTAGCCTGCTCAACATCAGCAGTCTTACCAAATTGACCACTCACAGTATTGGGAGTAGAACCATGTTCAATTGAGGAAATCACAGTCACTTGTTCCACATGGTCATGTTCATCTTTCACAGCATCCAATCCATCATTAGAAGGGCCAGCAATATGTTCAAAGATTTTTGGAGATTTAGAACTTCCATCATCTACTGAACTGATCTCTTTTCCATCTCCATTCTGCACTTCAGGGGATGAGCCTCCACCGTCAGCATTGATATCATGTAGAATACTTCCCTTAGACTGCATAACACTTATATATCTTGATATGCCCTTTGATTCTACATCATTGCTACCATCTACAAGAAGAAGGAATGCGAGAGAATAAATAAATGAGGCAAACTTCACTAGATGAAATGGTTGTAACCCAAATATTAATTTCTAATAAGATTCTCTTGAAACCTAGTGAATCAACCATAGCAACAAATAGCCAAATGAGACGTTTAAGAAAAGCAAAACAGAATTAATCAACCTCTTTGACTTTAAATAAAGTCCCTCGAGTACATCCGGTGCATTATACATTATAAAATATCTAAAACTACAATGTACTTTGATACCACA
This sequence comes from Amaranthus cruentus, assembly GCA_019425755.1. NCBI lineage: Eukaryota > Viridiplantae > Streptophyta > Magnoliopsida > Caryophyllales > Amaranthaceae > Amaranthus > Amaranthus cruentus. Next base: position 464,074 of record CM033459.1, on the reverse strand, counting down.
AATGACACCATGTGGCACGAAAATTTTGTCATACAAATTTGTGCACTTTTGGGCATGTCCTCAAAGATTTTGTCCCATCCAATTAGCCTTCTTCCATAGTGCAAAAAATACTTGCGTTGCGGCAATGGTCGCATAACGGATTTTGAGTTCAATGCAAATGATTTTGCGATTAATGCGACCTATATCGCATTAAATTCAAAAAACCTTTACAATACAGTGACGCAACCTTGTTTTCGCACTATACTTTTATCACATTATAAGATCTGCAATCCAAGCATCATTATAGAATAGCATTTGCACGAGGACAAAAAAGTATATTGTCCTCAGTGAAACCATAAGCTCAAGACTTGTGATGTTCTTATTCTTAAACAAAGCCATAAAATTAGCGCCATGCTTAGCAAATGATTTTATGTTGCTTTTTCATAAAAAAATAATGCGGGTAATCAATCCAAGTATTTGAGACCCATATAACATAATTTAGAAAATATCCTTGCACATATTGAATTCTTCAATCATTGTGATCCACAGAAATATATTGTGCTATACATTTTTACTCCAAAAAAAGTCGATAGCTTAACTCATACTCCCTCCAACTCATTTCAAATGTCCCATTTCCTTATTTGGGCAATTCACTTCAATTGTCTCATTTCCTTTTTTGTCTATCTTTTTTTTACCTTAATGCCCCCACTTTTCCAATTCCCAATACCCAACTACCACCTTTATAATTAATTTAATCAATTAAAATACCCAACTACCACCTTTTTGGTGGACCCCATCCCACTCTTAATATCCGCGCCCAACTCAAATGGGACAATTGAATTGAGTTGGAGGGAGTATTAAGCAAACCTTCTTGTAAAAGTCTCAAGTCGTCGTCGTACCGCCAAAATTCGACATAAATGATGAAATATCCCTTGAAGCGCCCTAAAATCCCTTGAAGCGCCCTAAAATGAGATTTATTTACAGCTTTAAGATGCAAGTGGTACCAGTTCGATGAATTTGAAAATCTTAACAATACAGGCAATATGTTATGATCCAACCTTGTTTTTGAACTATCGTCACACCGGTTCCAATTATCCCAACTTGTTGAAGTCCTAAGCAAAGCTACGGCCTACCGAACTTGATCCACCATGTGAATTCTCAAGTCACAATGGTTCATATTAACCCAACTTCTTGAAGTGCTAAAGCAAAGAAAAAGCTACCAAACTTGATGTACCTTGTGAATGCCAATCAAGAGTATGTTAACTCTTGTTCGCCCCTTCACCTTGAGAAAATGAACGGACTTTGGTTCATGTTCCATACATTCGGCTCAATTGTTCTCTAGCGTATGTTAATTGGTAGACAATCTTCCGCACAAATCGACGTTAACATGTTATAATACACCTTGGGAGACGCGAAAGGCATTGGATCCTTCTACATGATGGAGGAAAACAACAAAGGACAAAGAAGCTAACTTCATAAAAGTATACGGTTCTTCGCAGCCAAGTAAAGAACAATAAATCTTAAAGTCTTCTTTGCTTTGTGTCCCAAATTTGTGTCTTTTCTTCTTGAAGCCACATAGAAGTGTACATGTGACCACCTTCATTGTGAATCTTATCTTTCATTCAATTGTCTATGTATTTGTTATTACTTTTCTTTCACTTTTACTTTTTACGGATATGTTTGTCAATCTTTGAACATTGAACGTGAACTATAGCTTCTTAGCAAGAGTGGATTGTTATTTGAATAATTGATGAAAATTGTAATATATTCCCTCCACATTGCATGTTTTACTTATTTCAATGTCTTTCATAATTTTCACGTTCATGTTATAATATTTTCACACACTCTCATACTTCAAATCTTTCCCTAAATTTGAGTACATGTTTTCCTTATTTAAATGTCCCTAATACTCTTAGATTTCACTATATCCACTACCAAAGTTTTTACTAACAAATAAATTTAATTCTTGTTTTCACATATGAGACAAAGGGAATAACATTAATCACATGTTTTTCTTTTGGTTTCTTGCAACATTTTTTTATTAATTTTGGACTTATAAGCATTAATGGAATATCTTAAACTATATTTCTCAATGGGTGGTCAATAAAAATAAATCATTAAGATAATTCATATGAACAAACTGCTTTTACTGTACACTATAAAACTACTCTATCCAACACCATGCCTCCTTATAAAAAAATACTAGCTTTAAGACTAAATTAAATCATAAAGTTCTCTACACAAAACAAGTATTGTTAGACACAAAACACATAACAATGAACACCTCCAAATTTAACACCAAAGAGAAATCAAGCACTAAGACTCCATATCAAACTAAACCACAATACTCGAACGCAGAAAAAGGCGCAATGCACATTATTACCCAAGCGCAAAGAATAAAAAGAATAAATAGAACAAACGGGAGAAGTCACCAAAAGACTAGCTTAGTAAAAATTCAACATTTTAGAGCAATAGAAATATCAAAAACGGCAGATCAACAAACAATACAGACAATGAAATTTGTAATCATATGTGAAATAAACCCTTAAAACAACTTTGATGAAAAACAACAATTACCGGCATTGTCGATAACAAGAGGGACTGCAAAGTCAGATTTGGCACCATCAAAGCCGGCACCATCCCCCTCCGCTGCTCCTTTATCAATGCTGGACTTCATGACAGCGATACCAGAATCACTCGATTTCTTGACTACATTTGCATCACCGGATTTCATAGTGATAGCAGCATCACTCAAATTCTCGACTACTTTACTATCCCCCTCCGCTGCTCCTTTATACATGCACGACTTCGTGTCAGCGATACCAGAATCACTCGATTTCTCGACTACAATTGCATCACAGGATTTCGTAACAGTGATAGCAGCATCACTCAAATTCTCGACTACTTTACAATCGCCGGGATTTGTGACACTGATACAAGCTTCACTCGATTTCGCGACTCCATTTCCATCGCCGTCGACCTCAGCCTCCACCAAAGTATCATCTTCTTCATCAGTCAATTCTACTTCTATTTCTTCCTCAATTTCTTCATATTCTTCAACGTCTTCATATTCTTCTTCAACCTCTTCTTCTACTTCCTCCTCTAGAACCTCCTCCGGATCTTCTTCTTCAACCTCATCCGGATCTTCTTCTTCAACCTCATCCGGATCTTCTTCAATCTCCTCCGGATCTTCTTCCTCTACTTGAACTTCTTCTTCGACTTCTTCCTCTACTTCTTCCTCTACTTCTTCGTACTCTTCCTCTTCTTCAACCTCTTCGTATTCTTCCTCCTCTTCTTCGCTGCAACGATGAGAATCGGAGGAAGCCATTGATGGCTTTCGTGCTCTCCTAATTTTCCCTAAACCAAATGTGTTAAATGGGAACTTTTTTCAATCTCATCACAAAATCATCTTATTTATTAGCAAAAAATCATTCATTAGGTTAACGCTTAGCATCCCTATTCCTGATTTCAACGCATGCCATTGGAACCGAGGCACGGATGAAAGTGAATTGGGCTGGCAGTACACTGCTCCGTCGAGGTAGAATGTGACTTTGGTCACGGCTAGGGTTGTTCAAGGCCCGGGCCCTTTGTTCGCCCGTTTTTAAAATAGTTTTGTATAGGTCGGGTTAAAAATGAATTGAGCCAAAAAGGGTTCTACCTCTGCTACATTTAAAATGGAACAACTTGTCTTATATGAGATCGTCTCATCATAAAATGGGTCTATGTAAATAGTTCATTTTTTTGGTTGATTATTTTTAGGAAAAATTGTCGGGAATAATCCAAACTATTGACAAACCGCTGTGAATAATCTCAACTATTGATTATTTATGAATAATCCTACCTTTCTATTTTTTTTGCTCGTGGCACCCCAGCACATCTATTACCTGCTATTGCAGGTTGGAGTTTCATTTTTTTTTATTTAATTTTCATTTTTCATAAAAATAAACAAACACTCACCAATCTTCATTCATGTCTCACCATCTTCCTCTCTCCTTTCAAAATTTCGAAAATTTGCAGCACCATCTTCATCAACCTTCAAAATCTGTCACGCCATAATTAACATTCCACCACCATCAACTGCAATTCCTCAAAAAATTAGGGTTTATTGGTGAAATTCAGTCACGAATTTTGGGTTTTCTTCGAATTTTGCTTCTATTATGGAGTTGGAAGGTGAAGAGGGAAGAACAAAATGGAAGAAGGAAGGTGAAGAAGGAAGAAAATGGAAGAAATGGAATAAGAACAATGGAGAAGAGATTGAAATCAGTGGCTGGGTTTTATAAAAAGACAATGGAGAACAATGGAGAAGATGACCTGTATACAATTGATAAAACCTGCTACAATAGGTCAAATTTCGGTTGGGGGTCCCACGAGCAAATAAACTATAAAGGTGGGATTATTCATAAATAATCAATAGTTCGGATTATTCACAGCTGTTTGTCAATAGTTCGGATTATTCCCGACAATTTTTCCTTATTTTTAAAATAATAAGTGATCGTTTTAATATCATAAGTAACACTCTAAGACTACTCTAAGACTACAAAAAGTGATTATTTTAATATTGTAAATAATCACTTTAATGTTATGAGTGATTATTTTAAAACAAAAAATATATATTGGGCTAGCCCAATGGAGCTGGTCTCATCATGAGACCGATTCAGAAAATTTGAAATGAATAAACAAAAAAATAAAAAAAATTCAAATAATGACAAAGTTTTAAAAAAAATTCCAAAGTAAGCACTTTTCTCCCAGACCTGTGGTGTGGTTATGTTCGCCGTTAATAACAGCGAACAAATAGGACTGATCAAAAAAAGTCAAGTCCTTTGTTCGCTGTTAGTAACAACAAACAAAATAAAATTGGTCAAATAAAAGTCAATTTCAAATAATGGTGAAAAAATAAAAAAAAAATAAAAAAAATTGTGAGTTCGCTGTTTATAACAGCGAACTAATAAAGTCATCATCACCATTCACTGTAATCTCCCTTCATTGCCATCACCATCATCCTTCATCCTTCATCATCACTTTATTATGTTAAACCATAAAATCTTGTTTAGCTTTTCTTTCAATCCCATGGATCTTAGTTGAATACCATAAAAAGTGCAGGATCATCTTGGAAAGTCAGTTCCAAAGAAGCCTCATCGTTACAGACCGGGAACCGTGGCACTTCGTGAAATCTGTAAGTACCAAAAATCGACAGAGCTTTTGATCAAGAAACAGCCCTTTCAAAGATTGGTTCGTCAAATTCACTTTATAAACAGCGAATGGTGATGATGAAGGATGAAGGATGATGGTGATGGCAATGAAGGGAGATTACAGCGAATGGTGATGACATTGATGAATCTATTAGTTCGCTGTTATAAACAGCCAACTCACAATATTATTTTATTTTTTTATTATTTTTCCACCATTATTTGAGATTGACTTTTGTTTGACTAATTTTATTTTGTTCGTTGTTACTAACAGCAAACAAAGAACTTGACTTTTTTTGATCAGTCCTATTTGTTCGCTGTTATTAACAGCGAACATAACCACACCACAGGTCCGGAAGAAATGTGCTCAGTTTGGGAATTTTTTTGAAAACTTTGTCATTATTTGAATTTTTTTATTTTTTTGTTTATTCATTTCAAATTTTCACCGTATCATTTAAGAATTAGTGAAAATGGAATTGACTTATACAAGGGCTTAATAAAAATCGAAAATGAGCTTTTGTAAATAGAAAAAGGGCTCTCTTCTTTAAGTGTGAAGTCTTTAGTAGTATATCCAATTAATATAATCACGGAAACTTTAATTGGCAATCCGAATTATTGTGTTCGTCTTGTTAACGACTTCTTATATCTTTTTAAAAAAACCCAAGTAACATTGTCTTTTCACACACAATAATGCAATTCTTTAATCGTGAATCACTAATATCTTTAATTATAAAAATTTGCTCATAACGAATGAAACAAGATCTCACTCAACTATGTTTTAACTTATAAATAAAAATAAAATGCAAAGTTAGTTGTGATTGATAAATAGTGTCAAAACAAACACATAAAAATTTACAATTGAAACAATGATAATATAAATATACAAATGTTTAAATACATAAACAATAGGTTTACAATATAAACCATTTCCTTAATGTATTTCGAAGTGGTAAAATATTAAAAAAAAATAGATTAGCACGAGCACGATATGATGGCACGTGAGTGACCTTGAGCCATGGAGGGCCTCTGTTTTATGGATAAGTACGACACGACAATGTTTATGGCACAACATGACTTAACACGAGGCACAACAAACTGTCACAATAAACCACCACCGCCACTGTCGTACTCTCTAGTCATCAATCAAATTTCTATCTCCTCACTACTTTGGAATATATTCCGCTCGGACATTCACCCTTATCTTCAACTATCTCCTTACCCCTACCTTTATTAAATATGAACAAAAAATCGTCAATATAATTAAAGTTAAAAAAAAAACCCATAAATTATTTTACCCAACTCTCAAAATCTAATTAATTAAACTACATACATATACACAAGTAAACTACATACATAATGAATTAACAAACTACATGCATAGGTAAACAAAATACACATATAAAATAATTAACAAACTAAATATAACAACTTGAAAAGAATGTAAAACTTAAAAATTAAAGAACTTAAAGAACTTAAATTAAGAACTTGAAGAACTTTAAAAAATGTAAAACTTAAAAATTATCAACAAACTAACAATAACATCAAATATATAAACACATAAACATATCAAACAAAATCAAAATAAAAATTATACCTTGAATTTTCGTGGGTTTGGGATTATGTAACCTATACAATGAAAAAGCAAATCAAAATTAGTATAAAAAAACTAAGCCCTAAAACACAACGAAGATTGAACAACTTAAAATTAGCTTTAATTATAAAATTATACCTTGAAGAAAAACAAGAACTAAGCCCAAATCTTCGTGGGTTGAGGGATGAATAAAACAACAAAGTTTCGTGTGGATTGAACAAGAACGAACACGAAATTAGAAGCAGCAAGGGGTTGAAGAAGAACGAACAAGAACAAACAATAAAACAACAATTTCGTGTAGTTTTTTCGTGTGGGTTGAAGAAGCAACAAGTGGGTATTTTCGTGTGTTGAACAAGAATGAAGCTTGAAGAATGATGATGAACAAGATGAAGCAGCAAGTGGGTATTTTTCGTGTTGATGATGAACAAAATAAGGAGCAAGTGAGTATTTTTCGCACAGCAAGATGAAGCAGCAGAGAGCAAGGAAGAAGAAGGGTCTGAAGCAAATAAGCAGCCTTTGTTTAATTTTTAGGAAAAATGAAACAGTAGGGTTTAGGAAAAATGACGTTAAGAGACGCGTTTTTTGAAGACTTATTGGTTGCGGACAAGGGAAAACTGCAACCTTTGTGCTTTTTTTTTGACCTGATTTGAAAAAAATGCTTATTGGCTGCGGGCAAGGCTTAAAACCGCAGCCTTTGTTAAATTATTTTTTTTACCTAATTTTTATTGATCATATTAGCTACGTATATCTTAAAACCGCAACTATTAAGCAGCAACAAATATGTTTTTTTCCACTAGTGTTAATCAGACAAAACTTGAGTTTAATAAGTATAATAATATCATAATCATATGAAAAAATAGGTGAAATCCTCGACTCACATCACCAAAAATCTCTCAAAGCTAGCATTTGGTTTGACTTGAGCAAAAAAGTAAGTTTTGATTTACTTTGTATTTGCATGTTGTTGATTGGGGCAAAAAAATAGGAGTAGAAGCTAATCAAACATTTGGGGATGGGCGTAGTAATCGTGGTGGACAACGATAAAGCCTAATAAAAATTCTAGTGAGTGTGTACATGGTTAAGGGTTTGGGTCTGAAAATTGTTGGGCTACATAAGGATAAAAGGTTGTTGACCGGTGAGAAGAGGAAATGACGGAGTCATGGAGGTCTAGGGAAGGGAAAGGGGTGGGCGAAGTGTTTTTTCTTTGTCAAATTACCTGTTATTGCATGTTACATTGTTACCTCTAGGAATGATGTCTCGAGTGAATACTGAATACCCTTAAATCTATTATTATTCATAATTAATCAATAAATGAGATTATTATAAGAATTTTTTTAAAATATTAAATTATTCGAACTAATTTTTAAAATTTTTAAATTAATTACTTGTTATTTATTTTGAAATGAGAATTTTAAACCGGACTTATGAGCGAAGATCCTTGGTCAAATATCCAAGGGCCACGGCAATCAAAAGCCCAGTAAATGTTGTAATAATGTCAAGCAACGAGAAACCGCCGTAATTAAATGTAAATTAGGAGTAGCTCATTAGTCTATCCCAATCACTCATTTCACGGGTCAAAAGGAATTTAGACGCATAACAATAATTTCATAATTCCACTTCTAAGAAATTGGAGTATAAAAAATTCTGCTCCCACCTTTATACCTGCACCCACGATTCCCAGTATTTCCACTAATAGTCTATAATCTGATCCCATTCTTCAATACTTCAATCAATCATCAATCCTGCAAAAAAGTTATACAGACTAAAAGGAGTATACAATGAAGTTTTAATCCAATAAAAAGAAGAAAAGTTGGGCATTTCATGCTTAAAAATGCTCAACTACTTTCTCATTTTACTGCTTTTTAACTTCTTCTGTACTTCTCAAGCAGCAGGTAAATGGGAATTTTTTCTCAGTTTATGATTCCATTTTTTAAGTTTTTTTCCTTGATGTGTGAAGTATGATGGTAATTTTATATTGGTATGGTTTTTTAAGCTGTAAAGTTTGAATCTTTTTGCAGTTTTTGTTGATCCAAGTACATATGCTAGATAGTAGATTGTTTTTTTTGCCCCATTTTTGTCGGGTATTTTGGGTTTAGTTGAATGATATGTACAGTTCATTTAATTTGGCTGATGGGTTCAGGTTGAGTTTATTTGAGTTCTCTAGATCTGAAAAGTTAGATGATTGAATTGAAATTAGTTTGAGTTTGTTTGATTTGACCAAAATTGGTTTAGATAGATAGGGTTTTGGATTTTGTGAAATTGGTAGCATGAGCTGATGCTGGTTGGATGGTTATATATATTCCTTTTTTGATTCTGGGGTAAGAAGATGAATCTTCTATGGGTAAGATGGGACGGGAATTGACAGGTGGTGAGAATCGAACTCCTATTAAGTGCGGAAGTAAGCATTTTGTGCTTACTTTTTGATGGGTTAGTGTTTTTTGCTAGGATTTAGTTCATTGAAAGTGGACTTTTTTAATAATTTTATCAATGTGAGAAGATTGCTGATATTTGTTGTTGGTAACTTGATTCTTCGGTTATATCTTGTACAAATTTGTCTCGTGTTCAAAGGATCAACTACTGTTGTAATTGCAAATTTACACTTGATGTAGCAAAATGCACTTGACCACTCTTTATACTTATGAATCCTGGATTTGTAAGTCTATGTCCCGTCTAGATGTGGGCTACTTTAATGGCATCGGGGGCATTTGTAATGTTCTTCTTGTTGTTTTTATGGATAAACATAAGGTCCAATGATTAGGGTTTAGATGCAGAACTTGAATCGGACATGTAGGAGCGTCATTGATTAAGTTTTTGATATAGTTTTTGGCTTTTTAATAAGGATTTAGTACTGTGTAATTTGCTGAAATGTGAAAAGTTCTGCCCAATACCTGCATTGTACATGTTCTCATTTTTTCTACATGTTAATCGAGAACATTTTCTTTGTTGTTCAGGGCGGCCATATGCTTTGCGGATAAGCTGTGGATCAAGGAAGGACATCCGTAGTGCACCAACGAATACATTGTGGTATAAGGACTTTGCATATACAGGAGGAATACCTGCTAATGCAACACGCCCTAGTTATCTTACCCCTCCATTAGGAACCCTCCGTTATTTCCCTTTATCTGAGGGTCCCGAAAATTGTTACAACATCAAACATGTGCCTACTGGACATTATTCTGTGAGGTTATTTTATGGTCTAGTAAAAGATCCTAACTTTGACAATGAACCACTTTTTGATATTTCTATAGAAGGAACTCTGATCGATTCTTTGAGTACTGGTTGGAGTACTGAAGATGATCAAGTATTTACCGAAACATTTGTCTTTCTTACTGATGACTCTGTATCCATTTGCTTCCATAGCACAGGTCATGGTAATCCAGCAATTCTTTCTATAGAAATTCAACAGGTTAATGATAAGGCATACGATTTTGGCCCACAATTCGGGAAAGGATCAATGCTAAAAACAGTTAAAAGGCTTAGTTGTGGTCAAGGGAGGCCAAAGTTCGGGGAAGACTATGGGGGTGACCCATGGGGTGGGGATCGGTTTTGGAACTCACTACGGACTTTTGGGCGAAGTTCCGATAAGCCTATTTCTACCGAAAGTCCTATCAAAAGAAGTTCAATTGCTCCGAACTTCAACCCACAAGGTGTTTACCAATCAGCGTTAGTTAGCACCAATGTTGACCCTCAGCTAACATTTACAATGGATGTGGAACCTAATAGTAACTACTCGATTTGGTTACATTTTGCTGAGATAGATTCTTCCATCACCAAAGCTGGTGAAAGGGTCTTTGACATCTTGATAAACGGTGATATTGAGTTCAAAGCCGTAGATATCGTTAACATGACTGGGGATGTAAAGACGGCGTTGGTATTAAATACAACTGTTGCTGTCGATGGTCGGAGTTTGACAATCGATTTGAAGCCTGTCAGTGGAAGTCTTGCTACAATTAGCGCCATTGAAGTCTTAAAGGTTATTCCAGCTGAGGCTAAAACTTTAAGTGTTGAAGGTACATACCTTACCATGTCAATTGCCTTCTTTCTTTGAGATTTGACATTGTTTTATGCGTTTTTGATATTGATGCTTGATAATCTTATGGTAGGTGATAAGATAGCTCTAGACGTGTGCAAGTAGCGTATTAACATATTGACTATTTGTAGAATTTTTTTCAACAAACATGTCGTGGACAAAGTTGTTTTTAATAATTATAATCAGTCTTTAAGAGGTAAATAGCTTTTCCTACGATTTCCTAATTAGGGTGAAGGAGCTTTAAGGTGTAGAAGCCTTTTTCCTTCGCAATTAGCATTTTCATAGTACAGTAAAATGCTTGATAAGCAAAGGCAAAATTGACAAAGTACCTACGGCCCGTTTGGTTAGTGGTGCTAAATGGCTGTAGTGGGAATAATTTATAGTGTAAAGTTTCATCAAAAGTTCCATATCATTCCCATGGTAATGATACTTTAATCACAAAAGTTTTTTTGTTTACAAATTTCCATCACCACTTAATACCACCTCTCTCAATGGTAATGCATTGGAATGAATTTTATGAAGAAAATGAGATGATTGAAGTTGAACAAGCATGGCCATCAAAGTAACCAAGAGATTTTTCAAACAAAATTACTCTTGTTTTTCATTCTCATTACTACCGTTTATTACCACCTACTAAACGGGCCGCTAGAGTAACTCCATTATGTGCATAAATATAAACATATATCGATGTACACAATTGATTCTTCATATGCATAGGATTACTCGAACACGACACTATAGCTAATGGGAATAGGAATAGCTGTGCTATGAAACAGTAAGCAAAACAAAAATTTGTTGAAGTGCCCATCCATAAGAACGGAATATTCTAATTTCTACAACAAGGATGTTTCTACATAATCAAATAAATTCAGTAAAAGAATCAGTAGACCTGAATAAATCAGAAGCCTTCGTCAAACTGCACTTACCTATCCACATCAAAAACACTGGTTTGATCACAACAAACCTCCGTCGCAGCTTACTATTCTTTGGTAAGATTAAGCTGTGCCTACAAGAATACTTCTCATGGAATTAGCTGGAAATGAGACCTATAGAAACTTGAAGAAGAGCAGCACCAAATCGGCAAATCGGACCGTCATTTCTTCTTTTCTCCATCATGGAGCTAGAGTGCAACCTGTATTTGTAATCCTACTCCAAAAACACCCTTTTTAGCAAACCTGGTTTTCTTTTCAGCTGTTTGACAATCTTTAAAAATAGGAATCAGTTGGTCTTCCAAAACCTATCGAGTACAACAGTTCTACCTTTTCCTCATTCAAGCAATTTGCTACACTTTGTAACTGTTTGATGGTTCATTTTTGTGGATTTCTCCTTCTCTCAATCTTACTCGGGGATGGAATTGTTTGTGTTACAAAATTTCTAAATGGGTCCTAGTATTTGTAATGAAACTTAGTTGTATTGAATTACGTCATTTTATATGATATGAAATTGACTTCACCAATGGTTTGTGGAAATGTTCGATTTCTCTGGTTAGGTTATGGTGAACCCTATAGCTTTAGGGTAAAGAAGGAAGCATTTTCTAAATGCAGTGTTTCAGTGGCCACGTTTCATGTTTTTGCTAAATTATTGTTTGTTGAATAGTAATACAGAAAACTATTGATTGTCCTTTTCTATTTCCTTTAGTTGGCGCCTTGCAATCGCTCAAAAAGGCATTGCAACTTCCTAATCGTCTTGGATGGAATGGTGATCCATGTGTCCCTCAACAACATCCATGGAACGGAGCAGATTGTCGTTATGATAATACTAAAGGAAATTGGTACATTGATGGGATGTAAGTTCCTTAACCATTTGGAGGATTTTAATTTAATTTATTTGCCGAATCTTAGGCATGGCTTATTAGCTAAGTTTGCTGTGCTATGTCACCAAGAAATTGCTAGTTTTGCTATTCACTAATTTCGTTTCGAAATTAGTATTGCATTAAAATAGTATAGTATGAAATGGTAGCATCGAGCATTTGTGATGATTCCTTAGGATGTTCGTCCTTGTTCATACTTACCTCATATCTTGGGATTAAAGCTTTATATTGTTGTTGATCCTTGATGATGCTACATCTATCTGCATTTATAGCGTTAAAAGTCCCACCATTTGATGAAATTTGGCGAAAGGGAGGGGATTTTAAAGCCGCTGCTTTGAACGTTCCATTCTACATAAAAACTCTAAGCTCCGCTTATCCAAAACCTGTATTAAATTACTAAAAGTTATTGACCCTTACCTGAACATTTTTGTTAAACAAGTTAATCATAATAAAACTTAGGCTATGTCTAATATTGTCATGGACATGTGAGGAACTCCGATCTTGAGGCTCTAATAAATTCTTCATTAGGAAATAAAATCATTTTCCCTGGATTAGTTTATCTGTAGTATTACTGAATTTACTTTTTTCTCAATTGGTGACTTTCTCTTTTCTGTATCCTCAGAGGTCTTGACAATCAGGGTTTGCATGGTTTCCTTCCTCGAGATATATCAAAGTTGAGCCATCTTCAGAGCATGTAAGTTCCGGACATTGCAGTGGCATACCCTTCCGCTGACAGTTGATGAATCACCTAATTTTGAAGTTTGCATCGAGTTGTATTATTCTTTTTGCATGCTTTAAAACTCTCCTCTCGTTCTTGAGGCATTCCAAAACACGTTAATATTGTTTTGATGGTAATTTTAAATATTTGTTCACAGAAATTTTAGTGGAAACAGCATTCATGGGTCCATCCCGACAACCATGGGAACCATTTCAACCTTGGAGATTTTGTAAGTGTGTTGCAAACATTGGAATTTTATATTATTTGCAATCTGTTCGTACTGCTCTTAATATCAGATTTCGGTCTTGTACTCCTAATAAACGAGTGTACATCCAAAAATTATAAATCTTTTTTCAAATAATTCATTAATCCTTTTATTAGCTCCAGTTGATCAAATTAAGAAAATATCAAGATAGTAGCAAATGAAATGAAAGATTTGGCTGAGTTGCTTTTCAGTTATACGTTAGTATAATCTTTTGAGATGTACAATTTTTCTTTATGATTATTTTATCTTTCATTCTGTCGAGTGGATTTCTGAATCGTGATTCGCATCATTCTTTTGGCAGGGATCTTTCTTACAACTTTCTGAACGGGTCGATTCCGGATACTCTGGGAGAGCTGCATTCATTACGAATTCTGTAAGAATCAAATGCTCTGGTTAGGTTTGCAGTTATATATCCTTCTATTACAAGACTAATCAGAGTCGTCCTCATGATGCAGGAATCTCAATGGAAACAAGCTATCCGGCAGAGTTCCAGCTGCTCTAGGCGGAAGACTGTTGCACAGAGCTAGCTTCAAGTTTGTTTCTTGGCCTAGCTACTATCTTAAAGCATACAATCTCATGTGCCCATTCTAACTATGCAGCAATCTCACCTTTTTTTTGGTGCAGTTTTACTGATAATGCAGGACTTTGCGGTATACCAGGCTTGCCGACATGTGGGCCTCATCTTTCTGCTGGTGCTAAAGTTGGCGTTGGCCTCGCCGTATGCTTAGCATTCCTTTTACTTGTTGGCTGCTTTATTGTTTGGTGGAAAAGACGACAGAATATTCTCCGGGCTCAAAGGCTTGCCGGTAAGAAAATACCTAAGAAAAACTTACATTGTCATTTTTTATTACAACAATCTGTAGCGCAAAACAAAATTACACAATAATTTTTTTGGCGCTGTTTATTTTACATTCTCTCTTAATTTGAGGCCTAAAAGCAAGTAATTAAACGAAATCGAAGATGCGCCTTCTACATGCCCAAAAGGCCATAAGCACCCCGTCAATCTGTAATGCAGAATGAGTCTTCCAAATTTAGCAACTAGCTGACATAGATTATTTTCTTCACATTTTTATTTTACATTTTTTATTTTTAGGGACGATAATTTACATTTTGAAGCTGATTACAAATGTTTGATTTGATAAATCGTGTCATCTTCTTTAAACAGCTAGATCAGAAGCACCCTATGCAAAGAAAAGAACCCATTTTTCGCGCGATGTTCAGATGACGATACATAATCAAGGTGCTAGGACTGCTTCTGAGAATGGTCCTATATTGTTGTCTTGAATGCTACCAGGGCCCTGCGTAAAGCGTCATTCCCAGATCACCAAATACACGGTAAATGTCCATTATTGATGAAGAGATACTAAAATACGAATCCTCAGCCATCTCTTGTTTCGAGGAGGCAGCTTCGTTGTTTGGATGACATTAGAAGCCATATTTTTTCGGAGCCATTCTTCATATGACGCCTGATTCGCAAATTTTGAATAGGGAGGCATCAATATAGTGAACGTTGTAGATTAGCACCTTCTTGTATACTAGTTTTTTGTTTTCGTTTCTCTTGTCCCATTGTTTCGCGGAGTAAGTATAATGTAACAATAGAAATTGATCGATATAGCAATTTGCATAAGGAAAATAGGAGTCGATTGGTACAGGCGTATATTCCTCTGTTGTCGATTCCCTTGAAATGCCGCTTGATCATCTCACAAGATAAGACAACAGAAACATATACTCCCTCCGTTCCATTTGACTAGTCCCATTTGACTAGTCACGGATTTTAAGGTAGGGTCCATTAAAAAGGTGGTAATTGGGTGTTTTAATTGATTAAATTAATTGTAAAGGTGGTGTAGAGTATTAGGAATTGGAAAAGTGAGGGTATTTAGGTAAGAAGAGGTTAGCCAAAAAAGGAAATGGGACAAGTAGTATGGAATTGCCAAAAAAGAAAATGGGACAAGTAAATTGGAACGGAGGGAGTATGTTATAACTGAAAAACGATAAGGTTGTCTGGCAAGGAATGTTGGCTATTGGCTTGTTCGACCGTTTGAAATTATAGAGTAGCTTTCTTAAATGCAATTTACCGAATGCTATTATTAAATTTTCACCGACTAATAAATCAAAATCAACTTAAAATCATTTACTAAACATAGTGGATAAAATTAGTTACAAATTTGTCTTTTACTCCTATATTATTAATGTAAGACTCCAATTTACAAAAATACTTGTAACTTGTAAGGGTAACAATTGATTCAACCACAAAAGTACCAATCATGCATTTGACTAATTGTACTTTTGTACTGTTCATGTAAGACTCAATTTTGTAAGTAATCAAAATAAATAAATAAAACTAGATACAAAAACACAATCTATTCATATTTGTATTTTATTCTTTTTGAGTCTAAATTTCAACTTTTCAGAGATTTCAACTCCTTTCTTTGTTTAAGTATCATACAATGAATTAATTTACTCTCATAAGTCATAACACAAATCTAAAATAAAAAAATGGAGTCATAATAATTTTTAATAATCAATATTCAATATACATTCCCTATATACAAGGACATTAAAATACTTCATATAAGTTGTACAATCTAAGAAAAATTCAACTCTATTGAAACTCTCAATTCTTCCCTGAATTTAACTCCAAAGATTTAATACTATAATTTAAAAAAAATATAGAATTTAGTACAATATTTCTAATGCAATACTAAAATGAAATACATCCGAATCAAAAACACAAATTTTATGTTTTTAATATTTTAGGCCATAAGATAAAAACGGCTTAATTTAGATTTAGAGGTTGTGTACATCGAATTCTTTACACATGTTTAAATTCACCTCTACTTGAATATTAATACCCTAAAATTTAATTTCCCTCCTACTTAATTTAAGGAAAAAATATCCTTACTTGGGAATAAAAAATTTCAAAGACAACCAGGTGGAGGCTCATTCAAGTCAACAGAAAGCCCACGTCCACTTTTCAAACCCAAGTCTAAGCCCAATCCATCAACCCTCCTAGACCCAACAACAGAACCCGACCCGGCCCGCAAATACTCAACAAACCGACCTTGGTAAGGCGAACCAGCAGCCCATGTAGTATTATTAGGACGAAGATTAAGGTCAAGCGATAACGGCGGAGATGGCGACGGAATATGCGGCTGTGGTGGCGGCGGAGGCGGTGGCGGAATCGGAAGAAGAGGAAAATTAGTTTTAGCTTTAATACCACGGAGTGAGCGTGCAGCACCATCGTATGCTAGTGCAGCTTCTTCTGGTGTGTCAAATGTACCTAACCAAACCCGGGTTTTCTTCCATGGGTCTCGTATTTCAGCTGCGTAACGACCCCAGGGACGCTTTCTTACGCCTCTGTAGTGAGCTTCTGATCTGCTGTTGTTGTTGTTGTTGTGGTGGTGGGTTGTTGAGGCGGACGCCATTTTTGTGTAGAGAGAGAAAGTTGAGGGAAATGGGGGAGACAGAGTTTGAGAAGAAGGGGAAATAGAGAGACAAAATAAAAGGAAGTGACTAGTGGGTAGGTTCAAGCTGGAGTACTGCTACTATATAAACTTATGAAGTTGGCAAATCTTGGGTGCCTTAGTATATTGTACTACTCTCTTCATTTCAAAGGTTTTTGTTTGCTCGTTTGTCATTTGCTTCATTTGACTTTGACCAATTATTAATCTATCTATTCACTAAATTCAAATAAGTTGTATTTGATAATCATGGGTAGATTAAATTAAGAACGAATTGAGTTAGATGCGTCTTTCCGCTAACCTGACTAGAGATAGGAAGATTTGGATACGTCAGATCTACGTTTTGGATCGCTAATAGGCTCTTTTTCCCTCATCCTTTTAATTCTCTTTTTATCTTTTTTTGTTTTTGTTCCTCTATAACCTTCGTTCTCTTTCTCTTTAAACAATTTTGTCAGTCGTTACTCATTTTCCTCTTATGCAGGGCTTTTCTCTTCTTGAGGTAAATAATAGACCACTTTCCTCTAATCCTCCCTCAAAGGGAGTACGGGAGTAAATTATTTGTTAACTTACCTCACCCAGACCCTGCCATGAACAGGATATTGGATATGTTGATGATGATGATGTATTTGATAATCGAGCCAAAATTATATAGATGAAATATAATAGTATGGATGAGAATTAATTTAAGAAAAAATAGAAATTTACTTAAAAATAGAAATTAGAAAATATTTTGAGCCACAAATTCATGTGAGAAACCAACTCTAATTGGATCGGCCTATAAAGAAAAATATAGAATAAGAGTAAGAATTAAATACTAATGGACTGGGCCTAAGAGACGTCTCTAAAAAAGACGATTTCTCAGAATACTTGCTGATTTTGAGCTAGTCATTTTAATTTCATTGGACAATAGATTAGAGAAAGGAGACTGTTCATTTTTAAAGGGGTGAAAATCAATGCATGTTACAAGATGAAAGATAAAAATGCCATAATCCCATAACTACTAAACTAAACCATGATAAACTAGCTAACCTTTTTAAATTTAGCTTTGAGGTATTGATATCGAAACTATTTACAATTGTGCTACAAGTTAGCTGAGATTAACATGCACATAGAAGAATTATTATTGTTCTTTGATGACTTAAGTTGGGAATTGGAATTTGGGATGGTCTTGAATCGAAACAAATCAAACTCAAATGTATGAAAAAATTACACATAAATAATTCAACATTTAGCTTATTTATCTAATTCCTATAATAATAATACTAACTTTTAATTAACCATAAATAATGCCGATTATAGGAGGTGAATCTTATAATATCTCTAACTTGTTAAAAACCACACTATAAGAAATTATATGACAAAAAAATCAAGTAAATTATACTCCCTCCTATTCTACCTATTAGTCCCATTGATTTTTTTCACTATTCACTTATCACTCTTAATTTGTATTTTATTCTCAATATATAAGTTAAAACATAGTCATGTGGGATCTTGTTTGATTCGTCTCAATACAAAGATTATTAATATCTAATTTTATAATTTTTTAATTAAAAAAAAATTAGAAATATTAAAGGTTCAAATATTATCTTGGCAAGTGTGATAATTCAAATGGGACTAATGGGTTGAATAAGAGTATCTAATAACTTAAAGTTGATATAATTCTAGGAAAAAAAACCTTTTAAGTTGGTGTTATTTATGATTAATAGAAAGTTGGTATTATTATATGAAAATTAACAAAAAGTTGTTTTATTTATATTGATTTTTCTCAATTCTAAATCTATTAATTTGTAATATATAGATCAATACCCTACTTAAATCTTTAATTTTACAAATTTTAGACTCAAATTCAGACTTTCTAAATTCTTGTAAAAATCATTAGTTGCAAATTTCTCTTATAAATACACTATAGTACCTCCTGTGTGTAAAATATTTAATGATTAATATGCAAATTTAACAAAATATGCAAATTAAATCTTTAATTTTACAAATTTTACACTAGTTGCAAATTCTTTTAAAAATTTTAGACTCAAAGGAATTTAAATGATTTTTTATGTGTAAAAGTTATCACATAGCAATACCACCAATCATAAAGTAATTTAGATGATTTTTTTTGTGTAAAAGTTATCACATCAATGATAAAACAAATAAAAGTTCTCACAACTTCCTAAACACTAATTTATATAGAATTTAAAAAATATAATTTTTTTAAGTATGTTAAAATATAACAAAATAAATGTCTAATTATACATTTATACAGCATATAATTTCATGATCATTGATATATTTCTATATATTTTTTGATAAATGTATAAAATAAAAAAACCTTTTACAAAATAAAAAATGTTATGGGATAAGTGTCAAGCTTGTATTCATTTTGGATTGTGGAAAATTTCATTTCATTTAGATTTTTTTACGAAACATTTGCATTTTTTGTTAATTTACAAACTAATGGAATACAAAAATTAGGAGTGGTCTAACAACCTAGAAATCTGTAGTTCATAGGAGTCGAAATGATATGTCATATGTTATCAGATGAGCTAATTGAACAGTAGATCTGAGATTGTCCTCAGAAAATATCATTTGCAGGCTAAATGGACACGTGTCACGTATCAGATGAGTGGTACGACAGAAATATCTCAGTTCTTTTGCATTATTTGGAGAAAACTATACTCGAGTCAATCTTCATTAATTTTAATAGGGTAGTCATATTCAATTTTGAGTTATGCTCTTACTTTAAAATACCTCTCAGAATTTTATTTATTGATTCTTCATCATCATACTCAGTGTATCCCGAACATAGATAGATTTATTTTTAGGGTCTAGGGAGGGAAGATAGACGGTGTCTTGTACCCATAAGGAAAGGACGGTCGAAATAGTCCCCCGGCTCAAGAAGGGTCTTCAAGAGAGGAATCTGCAAGAAAACCGAAAACCTGCATCTTACATCTTACGCCCATGTTAACCAAGCATAGGAATCAATAAACCCACAACAAAGTAAGAGACATACACAACAAAAAGAAGATGTACATGTAACTAAAAACGGTAAAAAGAGGTGGTAGAGAGCGATGGCGAAAAGACAAAGACCAACAACAAACAAGACTAGAAATCTCGGACGTGAATAAAGCGTCGCCAATTGGCCCTATTAATTTGTTCTCTATTTAACTAGGTGCTCTTTTATTTCAAAAAAAAAAAAAACTAGGTGCTCTTGCATTATTTGGAGAAAACTAGAATTACTTACTCCGTTCCACAGAATTTGTAACATTTGACTTTTTAGGTGCTCCAATGTATTAATTCCACTATTGATATCTTTAAATATGTATAATAAAAAATATAAAGAATAAATTAATAATATTTGCATTGATATGAAATCAATAAGATTTCACTCAATTATGTTTTAATTTATGGATCATAAAACAAATATAATTAATATAATGATGTCAAATCCTAATGTTTTAACTTATAGTGTAAAAATGATAATGTTGCATCTATTTTATTTAGAATGGAAGAAAAATCCTCTGTTTTAAAATACTTGCAATATTTGTTTTTCGCGTAGTTCAATGTACCAATATAATCGTTATTATCTTTCATTATGACTTGCAACGTTTGTTTTTCACGTAGTCTAATGTATTAATACAATTGTTCATATCTTTCATTATGTATAATAAAAAATTATTAAATATTAATAAGCTTTGCAGTATGACTAATCAAACAAGATCTCAGTTAATTATATTTTAATTTATAGATTAAAAATAATCACAAATTAAGTATGATGATTGATGAATAAATAGTGACATTTTTCTAAGTTTGTAAGTAATTTAAAAGAAAAAATATATACTTTCTTTGTTTCCTAATATTTGCTACATTTCTTTCTGCAAGTAATTTAATGTCTATTTTAATATTAGATATTTTTATTTTCACAAAACAAAAAATTATAAAAATTACATATTAAAAAACTACATTGTAAGACGAATAAAACAAAATCCCATATGAATATATTATTTCTTATGCATGAGTCGAAATTACTGAAATAAGATCGAAGATGAATAGCTTTACTATAGAAATGTAGCGGGTAGTACTTCCTCCGCTTCATATTAGTTGCAACATTAGGCGAAATGTCACTGTTCATTCATCACTCGTAATTTATGACTATTTTTTAATCTATAAGTTAAAACATAGTCAAGTAAGATTTTGTTTGATTCGTCTCATTACAAAGATTATTATTATCAAATTTTTATAATTTTTTATCATATAATTAGAAATATTAAGAATTAAATTAGTAAATTAAAGTGGTGAAAAAAAAAATCGCATCTAAATAGGAACGAGGAAGTATTGTTATGTGAAATGATGAAAAATGGGTAGGACGAATGAATACACTGAACAGTAGTAGTACACTCAGGCCCGGTTCTGGGCCCATTCCAGGTAGCCGACCGCCTAGGGCCCTCAGAAATAAGGGGCCTCAAATATTAAATAGTGGTATTAAAAACACAAAATGTAATTGGAAGAGTTGGTAGAAGACTCATATGTTTTATAAAGAGGCCTGGGATCAAGTCTTACCAAAGACAATTTTTTTTTTGGAAAATAAATTATGGTGGGCCCCACCAATAAATCACACCCAACTTTTTTTGGTAAATGCAATCAGTTACGGTACTGGAGTATGGTCACGCCAGTCATGCTTCATTTTCTTCCCTCTAAAGCTCTAACCTTTCCACTTTTCCAAAACTCTATTAATTTCTCCATTTTACAAAAAAAATTTTCTTGGGTAAATCAACTTTATTTAAGATGGAGAATTTTATTCATATCTCCAATTTTATAACTGATTTCTTTATGAAATCATTTTTTAAACCATTTAAATTACTTTATAACTCCATTTATTTGTTAAGATTTACAATTTCTAGAGCCCAAAGTTGAATTATCAAAGAAAAAATTACATCATATCTTCAACTAAAGGTATTTTATTTATTTAATTTTGTTTTTAGTTCTTTGTTGATAATTGATTATAACTTATAAGATTTAATTTTCTGAATATTTTTTATTTTATTAATCTGGACTTTATGAATCATGATTATTATTTTTTATTTTTTGATATAACAAAGGGCCCCATTTTGAAGAGGACGTGAATCGTGATTATTATTTTTTATCTTTTATCTTTTGATAATTAATTTGTTGATAATTGATTATAACTTATTTGAAGAGGTCGTGAATCGTGATTATTATTTTTTATCTTTTGATATAACGAAGAGCCCCATTTTGAAAAATATCGCAAAAATAACTAGGGCCTGAAAAATCTTTGCTCCGCCCCTGAGTACACTACAAGTCTACACTACTCCAGCCCTATAGGTTGGTGTCCGTAAACCTCAGGCTAGAATCTCGTCACCTTTTTCTTTAACATACATTTATTAGATAATTTTTTTAAAGAATACTATTCCTTTTTAGTTTTTATAAAAAGAGAAAAAAAAAAAAGAAAAGATTTTAGCTGCTGTGATTTGTGAAACGTCAAAAAGTGTTTCCGGTTTAATGAGTGAGAAGGCATCACGTGGGAGGGAGATTACGGAGTACAACTACGTGAATGTCGAATTGCAGGAGACAGTTCCGAGTTGGGTTTTGTAACTCATTACGAGTTCTGTCCTTTTGGGGCCTTCACCTTGGTCTTTTTCTTAACTAAGGAGTATTAAATCGACTATTTTTGTGGGACCCACTATATCAAGCATAACTTTGTTTCACAAATTTACATTAATTTTCTTTTGGGAAATCATATACTCCCTCCGTTTTTATTTGTTTTTCCCATTTGAAATCTGGGAAGAAACCAATATAAACTATAATTACAAAATAGATACTATAAGAGTTGAGTAAAATAATATAAAAAATAAAGTATCTATTGATTAAAGTGTAAGTGTAATAATATCATTAAATTTCATTGTGTGTATGTAAAGTAAATGCATTGGGAATTAACATGTAAATTAATTTTTATAGATTAGAGTGTAAGTGTAATAATTTCCTTGAATTCTATTGGTTACTAAAATAGAAAGATTCTAAATGAGAAGAACTTTTAAAAATTTCCAAATGGGGAAAGTGAGAAGAACATATGAAAACAGAGAGAGTACTATATTAATTTTGATGTATAATATAGAAAATTAGAGTGAATATGAGAGTGTCATTCGTAATTATTTTATTGGCCAGCATTATAAGAGTATTTATGGCAGGAGTATTAATTAAATGATTTACCATTCAATCAATTTTAATCATTTACGGAAATAAAATGTTGCATTCATATTAATGGCAGGAATTTCAATTCAGTCAAGTTTATTCTTTACAAATATAAAAACTTGGATTTATATTTATGACATAAATATTAATGGCAGAATTTTCATTTCAGTCAATTTTATTCTTTTAAAATAATAAAACGTTGGATTCATAATAATGGCAAGAGTAATAATTGCAGGAATTTCAATTCAGAAAATATTATTCTTTTACGAAAATAAAAAATTATAATTTATATTAATGGCAGGAATATTAATTGAAGAAATTTCAATTCAGTCAATTTTATAAGTTGACAAAAATAGATTGTTTTTCAATAGAATAGCATGAATTACAATATAAATACATCATTTGACCAACTTAATTAATTATTTACTCATCTTATTTCTTTTTTCTCAAGCTTCAGTGTTGCTGAATAATATTTTCAATTATAATTGTGAGCTTAAATTACATTCAGGAAATACAGAGTGATAGGGGGACATGAAAAATTAATGCAAAGGTCGTACATATGAGAGAGATATAACCACATCTATTCACTTAATCATGATGGACGAAAAGGGAACATCTATAATGGCTTCAATGGGAAAATTTACAATGTTAACTCATTCTAAATCATGTGTGTTAGGAATATCATATTTTTTGCAAAATTTAGAGTTAACCCTACAGCGGGTGAGTATAGATCAACCAAACATAAATGGAAGATATTCTTCTATAAAACATCAATAATCGAAGATGTTCGTTCGTCTAAAATTTCATTAAGATATAAACGTATTTAAAAATCCGTGCATTGCACGGGTTTCTATCCTAGTTATAAATAATAGTCTTGAATTTTGACACTTTATTAATTGTATTATGAATCATTTACCAACTACAGTCTTAAAGTTTACTCAATTTTAAATAAACAGCCTCGAATTTTGTTTTTTACCAACAACAACCTTCAACTTGGAAAACACGACATCGACACAACCACTTTACTGGATGACCTGCTAATTGACCGTTGACCAAGAAAAATGACCTTTGACTTTTAACTAAATTTATTAATCTAACCTAATTTACCCAATTACTCCAATTAAATCCTTCTTCCTCAACCTCTCTCTCACCTTCCTCGATCACCACAATTCTCCCACTTCACCAAGATTCTCTCTAACCTGCTAATAGTCCAGCCACCGATATGATATTAAAGTTAGCTTATGTAATGTGAATATGTGATTCAAGGGCTATACATTTTTTATTTGAGTCAAAAGAGTTGTTGGATTGATCATTCATCACCAACTAATTCAGTTCCAACTCGATTTAGAATGAGTTGATATAGTAGTAGGGAGACTAGGGACTATGAATCTATGACTTAGTAAAATGTCATAGCCTCATTGTTATCAATTTATCATCAATAATCAGACTAATAAACGATTAACATAAATTTGGTCTCATCATGCGACAGTGTAATTTATAACTTAAATAGTCAAAATTCTTATTCAAATTTGACATGTTATTTTAGATATTAAAAATGACAATTTAGATATAAAAATGATTATTTTTTTGAATGAATTTATTGTATGTACATATCTATCATAAGACACGCTAATGAAGTATTATTCGATTACTCCCTCTGTTTTATTTAATTTGCAGCATTTTCTATTCTGGTATGTCCTACTTAATTTGCATCATTTCTATTTTTGGACTATGGCTCACCAATTTCTTTTAATCTCATCCATATATTTTAACTCTCTTTTAATTTCAACCACACAATTTATTCTTTCTCTTCATTTATTACCTTTTTCTTAAAAAAACACTAACTTTTTCTTTGCTTCAATTTATATGGGACGAAGGAAGTAGTATATATTATTAGGTCAACATGTAATAAATAGACATAAGACCACCTCTTTTCATATTGTGTCTTATTTAATCCATTTGTACTCATGTTCTTATTTCGATTTTAATAATAGTTTTCTTTCTAAAATTATTGTACTTTTATTTGTTATTGAAATTTTATACTTCAATAACTATGTTCTCAAATTTATTATCTTTTTGATTTTACGTGCTTTGTGTATCATCGAAGGCATGGTGCAGTATAAGTTAAAATATTCTAACTAAATATTATAAAAACATCATGAAAGTATTGATCAAAATTTTCAAACAAGCTAAGATTTCACGTTACTAGATTTTTATATCCAAACACAATATGTAAAATAAATCTGAATGATATATATAAATATATATATGTAAAATAAAGAGATTTAAATGCGAAGAAGATGAAATAAAGGGGATGAAGCAATAAATGCCATATGGTAACCGGGATTTGTCGGTTACTAATTTTCAAGGGATGTTGCGAGCAAACATACTAGAAAGGTGGAATTATTCATAAATAATTGATAGTATGGATTATTCACAGTATTTGTCAATAGATGGAATTATTCCCGATAATTTTTCCTTTATTTTATAATCAATTTCCATGTTTTGCAATTAGTTTTTCTATTACTATTTCCCACTAAGTTTATCCTAGACTAATTTGGCAAGAAAATCAAGTAAAAAATTAATACTGCAAAGTAATGGAGTAGAAGTAAATGAAATGTGAATACTAAGCACATTGTACACTAGTATATGAATAAATTTCTTTTAAAAAAGTGAATTATGAGAAAAAAATTTATTATAGGAGTAAGTGATAGGAGGAACAGAGTAGAGCTAGCAATGACCGAATATGATGATGACACTGAAAATGACAAGTTAATTATTTTATAACCAGAACTTGAAAAAGAAAAAAAAATAAAATAAAATAATTCGATGACGATATCACTAGCTAATAGCTACTCCATCCGTCTCATTTGATTTGCAACGTTTTTCATTGTTGTACGTTCCAGTTAATTTGTATCATTTTTATTTTAGAATATGGTCTAACGTTTCTTTTTAATTTCATCCACACATTTTAACTATCTTTTAATTTCAACGACATAATTTATTCCCAATCTTCATTTATTTCTATTATCTACCTTTTTATTAAAAATAACTGTTTTCTCTTTGCTTTAAATTATACTTCTTTCGTTTCATTTTACTTGCAACACTTACTGTTTTTGGAAGTTTCATATTACTTGCAATATTACTATTTTTGGCAAAAATAATCTACTTATTTTATTCTCACTTCATTCCTACCCCATTATCACCATCAATCATATATCATCTCATTAATTATTTAATATACCCACAAGTCACAACAACTATCTACTTATAATAATTTTTTTTATTTCTACCCCACATATCACCATCAATCATATATCATCCCTACTTTTACCATAATGATTTGACAGCCCTTAAAAACAGTGTCAAACCCAATGGTGCAACTAAAACGCAACAGAGGAAGTATAGTACTCCCTTTTTTCCCTCTCAATTTGCGCTTATTTTCATCTTAGATTGTCCAACTCATTTTGTACTATTTTCTTTATGGCAATGACCCCACTTTATTTGTTTAAATGTTATCCACAAACTTATTTTCTTTCTTCATCATAACCACCCATTCCTTTCATTCACTTATTTTTTATCTTATTAAATAAAATAGGTGCATTTTCACAAGGGAGTATAAACGTTTGTGAGGACGGATGGTATTGGTAAATGGTAATGACAATGGTAGGGTGTAGGGTATCACTGAGTCTGACTCTGAAGTTGCGTGTTTTGTTGAATGACATTAGTTTCATGCTGCTATTTCAGGCTTTACCTGCATCCGGCTGCTGCCTCTTGCCTGCCGCTACTTACTCCTTCCGTTGTTCCTACTTGTCTTCTTCCCACTATAAAATACTTCTACAACAATTAACAAAATTAGAGTTTAAATAAAGTTAAATGTAGATTATAAACATTAATAAAATATTAAATGAGTATGAAAAAAATTATTTATGTTAAAAATGTATGAGATAAATAAAAAACATAATTTTGCAAAACAACATAAAACAATTTAAAATGACAAATGAAAACAAGACTAGAGCACGAAGCATGTATGCTTTTTTCTAGAGTACACATTTTTACTTCGTCATTGCTAATCTTGTTATAGTCGCTCTTTTCATAGAGAGTCTCTCATCTCAGTCCAAATGTAATTTATTTATAAATATAACTTTTTAACTTGTTTTAAGCTATTAAAGTTGGTGTTTTGACACATTAAACTCGGTATTTTAACTTACTTTTGTCAACCTCAACATGTTAAAACACCAACTTTAATAAGTTAAAAAATTAACTTCAATAAGTTAAACGCCAACTTTAATAAGTCAATATAAGAATTTAAGCGGCATAAAAACACCAACTTAAACAGGTTAAAATGGACACGTAGTTTTGAACAATTTTTTTTAATAATATATTACGTCGGTTTAAATGGATAGGTAGTTTTCAACGATTTTTAATCTTGTTTTTAAGTGAGTCAATTTAATTTTTTTTATTAAGCCCCTAGTATTATCCACACTTCACGGGGGGGTCCCCTTAGCCTTTTGCTACTACTCCTGAGTCCTGACTACGTCCTGCCTTGGTGCCTTAACTGAATCATTTTAATTTGTTTATATCCTCCTTTCGTGGGGGCTCCCCTTTTCTCCTTCCTAGTACGCTTTTTAATATTAAATGGATTCATAAACACAAGGTTTAAGATGTACTTAAACTTCTTCATCATGTACTATCTCATGCATTGAAATTATAGATAGATCGGTCAAGAAAAAGATATAAAATAATAAATTATACCCATACAAAAGAATACAGTTAAAAAGTCTTTGGCTTGAAAAAGACTAAAAAGAAAAGTAAAATAATACAAAAACACGACAAAACAATGCAAAAATACACAAATTAAGTAGTTCAGTAACATTATGATGCTTTTTCAAAATCATAACAAAAATACTTCAACTAGCACTCTAGGCTATCAATTATCATACTAGAAAATAAAATGTTACAACATTTTACGGTTGAATGACTGATAAAATAAAGGAAAAATTACTAAGAATAATACAAATTTTTGCTTATTTTCCTACAATAATACTAACTTTTGATTAACCATGAATAATACCAACTTATGGGGATGTTTTCCTAGAATATACCTAACATGTTAAAAATCAAACTATAGGTGATTATATGACAAAAAAAATTAGTAAATTAGTTAATAAACTAAAGTTGGTATTATTCTACGAAAAAACACCCCAAAGTTGGTATTATTCATGGTTAATCAAAATCGTATTATTGAAGGAAAATTAACAAAAGATGTATTATTCACTAATTTTTCCTAAGATAAAGTAAATTGAATTAGTGCTTACAATGAAATCGAGCTCCAAATAACAATAAATAAATAAATAAATAAATACATAAGAAATTAAGTTGGAAGAATGATACACAACTCTACTATTCATCGTTTAAGCTTATTTTATATACTGCGGCTAATATGTAAGTAATAATATAGTCAAGTGGGATCTTGTTTGAATCGTCTAATCGCATACTTTCACAATATAAACTTTTTATAATTTTTAAATGTGAATAATTCGACATATAAATGA
The DNA here is from genome assembly GCA_019425755.1 of Amaranthus cruentus. Taxonomy (NCBI): domain Eukaryota; kingdom Viridiplantae; phylum Streptophyta; class Magnoliopsida; order Caryophyllales; family Amaranthaceae; genus Amaranthus; species Amaranthus cruentus. The sequence goes on along the minus strand of CM033459.1, from coordinate 435,281 downwards.
ACAAAATAGTACATTAAATTGCATAAAAAAGTTAAACATAATAAGTATTATGCAACCGAGGAAGTACGTAAGAAACACAAGGGCACTAATAGAATTTTGGATGAGCCACAACAAAAAAATCATTTCAATTTATATGGGCCATTAATTCTTTTTTAAGTTTTTTTTACACAAATTCTTACTTGAGACCGTTTATACAATAGATGTCTCAAGTTTTGGGCTGATCCAATTTATAAATTAAAAAAAAAGCTAATTGATAGTTTTGTAAGTTAAAAGGGAGATGTGGGTTGGGCTCTTGAGAGACTATACTATAGACAGTCTCTCAAGAGAGGGTCTGCCCAATGTGAGACCGCCTCACTTGTACTTTTTTTTTTACCAATTTCACAAATTAAAATGTTAATTTCAAAAGTTAAAAGACCAATTTTAAGACTTAAAAGACCAATTTCAAAAATTTCAAATTGGCATTTTAAGACATGCAATTTGACAATTTTAAGACTTAAAAGTTCCATTTTAATACTTAAATAAACATTTTTTAGACTAAAAAGATCAATTGCAGGACATTAAATTCTCATTTCAGCTTTACAATATGATTTTTCAAACATTGAAGTTGATATTAAAAACATTGAAATTGACAATTTAAGTCTTAAAATAGGATTTTTAAGTTTTGAAATTATCCTTTTAAATCTTGAAATTAGTATGTCGGAATATTTTTTAAAAAATTATTGGGCCTGGGCTATTAAGTATAATGAATTAATGATGACATTTAAAGGAGGCTAGACAATAACAATTAAGGTGTAATTATGGATGTTTAATGTGTCAAAATAGGGTTGGATCAAACTTAAATAAATATGGGCTAAATTGGATAAGGGGCACTTTAAACTTAATATGGGTTGGGTTTTTAAAGCCCAGTCTTGCCCGATTCGGTCCATTTTTGTTTCTTAGAATTATATCATCCAAATTTATTAATTTGTAATTAAATTATTAATTATAATACTCTTTCCGTTTTTATATGTTATTCTCAAATAGAAGTTACGAATTTTAGTATCAAATTTTGACTACGATTTCTCATCGGTTTATAAGAAAAAACATATTCAAGTGGGATCGTGTTAATTTTGTCTCAATATGTACTTTCTAAGTATCAACTTTTTAGAATTCTAAAACACACAATTAAAATTATTTGATTTTAAAGTTTGCATTAGGAACTGCAAAAAACGTGAATGGGAAGAACATTTAAAAAAGGAGGAAGTAATTAATTTGTAAAAACATTGATAATCCCCATTGTCATTTATAATAATAGTTCGATCATCCATCAATTATTATGTTATTTAAAAGGGGCCATTTCCGACCCTTAGTAAGCCCTTTTAATAATCCCCATTGTCATTTATAATAATTCAATCATCCATCAATTTTAGTTCATGTAGTCAATTAATCGGTTGATGTAGTTGATCCTAATCTTTAAAATTGAATTTATCCAAAATATAGGTGCTCTTCCGATTCAAAACTCTAAAAACGAATTTCACTTTCAAATCCTAATTTGTGATAATCAAATTTCTAATTAATTAACAAAAAGAACAAAAGCCAATTGAAAACCAATTACATACATCCGATTAAAACCACAAAAATATAATACCTTAGTTTAAAAAAAAAAGTGAGAATACGAGGCTGAACGATGAACATATAACATAAAAATAAAAATTATCCGAGATATATAATATGTTTACATCAAGCATAAATTACAATGGTAGGTTTCAGTGAAACCTACGGTTGTAATTTATGTGATACTTCTGTATTGCTTGACGAATATATTATCTCGGGTAATTTATGTGAAACCATTTCACCATCCAACTCCACCAGAAACACAGTTATCATATGTTAATGATAAATTGATACTCTCTTCCAATCATTTTAGATCAGTACAAAAACAAATCGAGATGGCTTCGGTCCGTAGCGATGGATGGCTACGGAATGACTATTGACACATACAGTCGCCACAGATGGCTACGGCAATATTCGAAGCCATACCGAAGCCATAACGTGGCTACGCCCTCTTTCCGAAGCCATACTGAAGCCATCATATGGCTACGCCCTCTTTCCAAAGCCATACCGAAGCCATTTGATATGCACAACTTTTCTAAAATTTGCTGCAGTGCCTTTTTAAATCACCGATTCTTCTTTTTTTCTTCCTTTTTCCTTTACACTTCTCCTTCCTCATTACTCTACTTTGCTAAACAATTTTACTCTTAATCTCCATTGTTGGTATTTCAATTTCATACTAAATTTTCACCATCTTCATGCGTGAGTGTTTCATTATTAACCCTCAAGATTCAATCTGCATTCTTCTATTTTTGTTTACCTTTTCCTTTTATTTTTTCAGTTTTTTTTTATAGTTCAATCATGGTTTTTTGTTTCGAATTTTGTTGTTATTGTTGTTTATTTTCGATTTTTTCAGTTTTTTATATTAGGGTTTATGTATTAGGGTTATTTTTTTGTATGATTTTTAAGGTACGATTTTTGTTGTTTATTTGCTTCAATCTTCAGTTTTTTAAGGATATTGTCGAATGCAGTTTTTTTAGGTTATTTTTTTGGTTTTTGTTGATTTGTTTGTTTTGTATGTTATGTCTTATTTTTTGTTTGTAATGGTTTTTTTTTATATAATTTCTGATTTTTTTTATCTTATTAGTTTATAATGTGTTTTTTTTTTAATTTCTGAATTTTCAATATTTGTTGGTTTGTTTGTTTTGTATGTTATGTCTTTTTTTTGTTTGTAATATTTTTTTTTTATAATTTTTGATTTTTTTATCTTATTAGTTTATAATGTGTTTTTTTTTATTTCAGAATTTTCAATATTTGTTGGTTTGGGCGCTCATGGTGGAAGTCCTGGTGCCTCTCATGGATCTCATAACACGTGTGCTTCAGGTGGTTCGGGCGGATATCGTATTAGGCGTGGTGGTGGAAATGGTGGCAGTATAATTAGATGATTTAGGAAATTCATTATTTCGTCAAAATAATTACTAATTAAATTTAGTTATTTTATAACTTTTGTAATGTATTTGTGAATATTTTCATTATGTATATATTTAGTTTGAAAACAAAAAAATATAATTAGTTAATTATATTTTTTGTCGTTTATATTTTATTTGTTATTTTTGTTTTATTGGTTTTTTTTATTTATTGTTATTTTAAATAAAATAAAACTTAAAATCTAAATTATAGACTCCCATAAAAAAATTAAAATTATAAAATCCTAATTTTTACAAATTAATATTTTAATATTATTAATAAATAAAATAATAAATAATATTAAAATATTACTAATAAATAATAAATAATAAATAATAATAATTGTACAAAAAAGCTGGACAATGAAAATGGCGTCAGAATGGCTACTGATATTTATACTGACGCCATAAATCGCTTCGGAATGGCTACGGTAATCCCTTATGGCTACGCCATGTTTGGCTTCGGTATGTGTTAGTTGCCATTCCGAAGCCAAAAGCCTGATGGCTTCGAAATGGCTTCTATTTTATGCCGTCGCCATCTTGTTATTTTTTTGTAGTGGATGTTTCATTTGTGTTTTCACGGTTATTAAGGGTGGTGTGGGGTTCATTAAAAATGTGGTAGTTGGATATTTTAATTGATTAAATTAATTGTAAATGTGGTAGTTAAGGTATTGGGAATTGGAAAAGTGTGGTAAAGGCGGTAGTTGAGTATTGGGAGTAGTAAAAGTGGGGTATTTAGGTAAAATAAGATAGAAAAAAATAGAAATAGGACAATTGATATGAATTTGCCAAATAACAAAATGGGACATCTAAAATGATTCGGAGGGAGTATTTTAAGTATTTTAATGTAAAATGCTAAATTAATTAATACATGTAGAACTTCTTAGTTATTCATGCTTTCTTTTCAAAAAAAAAATTAATACAGGTAGAAAAGACTTAATAGGACCAATAATTTTTTTTTCATTTAGTTAAATAAAGAATTTAGCTAAAAAGATAGGAAGAATAATTCCAATATTCCTAATAAAAAAAGCAAATTATTGCAAATATCTTAACATATCACCTCAAATATCGAAATTCTAGATCTATTTTTATATTCATTTAAAAATTGTTTAAAACAATTTAATCAATTTTTGAATTTGTGAATCAAAACAAATAAGGTTTACGGTAGGTCTAGTATGACACCGTCTCACCATAATAGAATTTAAATAAGCAGCCCATTTAATATTTTTTAAAAATTTATTAAGTAAATAAAAAAAAATTTGTTTTCAGTTTTTTTTAAATAAAATATTCAGCCAAACTATATTAAGCATTGTGAGACGATCTTTATAAAAAATTAGTCTAGAATTATGTGTTAATAATGTAGGCCATTTGGGCCCAGTGGACCTTGTGGGCGGCTGGCTGCTTGGGTATTAGGCTTTCGTTCTTCACTAATCCTTTATAGACCATGGTTCTCTCAAGCGGTCCAATACTAATAAAAAAAACCAGTAAGTGACTAAAAAAAATAAATAAGTAATTGTGAGAGGGGTTCACCGTTCATATTATCCTTCTATTTTTCTAATTGATAATTTTATTCTATTGCAGGTACAAAAATAATTTGGACTTACAATTGAAGTCGTCTCACGATGAGATGGTCTTAATAAAAAATTAATTTTTTGTAAATTTATTTATAGGGTGTGGACTGTGGAGTGAGACAAATTTGACATGGTCCATGGACACCCTATATTAAGTACTCTAAAATATATATATATATATTTTTTTTTCAAATTTTAGCTATTATTAGTAGGAAAATTTTGTAGTTGATGAATGATATGCATGGGATAGTTAAACATAATCGAAAGTTATAATCAACATCATGCATTTATATGCATCATGCATCAAATGCACCATGCATCCAGCATATGACATCCATGTATGGGATGCATATTTATGGGAAACTTACAATGACATGATATACTATTAGTCTATTATGGTCTATGAGCAAAGTAAAAAAAAAATGGAAGCTAAGACTATGATGCATGGGGTCCAATCCTTGATGATGAACAGCGTGTTTACTAATTAAACTTGCCTAATTTTGTGAAAGGTAATAATCCTTGGAATTTTTATTCTAAATACTTAGAACATAATTAACTGTGTTTAGTTTCAAACTTTTTCTAAATAGAATAATTATGGATAATTATTTTTTTCTTCTTTGATAAAAATATTAATCAAGGTGTTTTTTCAAGCAACAAAATATAACTATATATGAGGTATTTGACAAACGACGGATAACTAATAATTAATAGCTAAATAATTATGATTAATTTGACCAACTTATTTTATTAATTAATTTAAGTATATGATGTATTGATTTTATTTTATTTATTGAATAAATTACAAATTCACTTTTATATTAGAGAAAATATATTAATTATTGTAAAATTATAGCTACCATCGTTTGTTAAAATTATTATAAATTACTCTAACTAATTGAAGTTGATGATTGAAAGACTTGTATTGTGTACATAAATGTGTGTAGCATGTCCAAAGGTATAATAATTGATCAAGAAAGTGTACACATTTAAAAAATAAAAAAATAAAAAAAAAAGATTGAAGGGATTTTGGTGAGTTCCTACCCAATATAATTATAGCATTGCCTATTTGTCGTTTTGTACTCTTAGCTTGCCGGACAGATGGCGCACATAACAAGCACACACAACCATCTTATGTCACATTCCCACCTTGTTTTAATTGCATAAACAAGACCAACCAAACGCAACATTAACCTAATTAAAATAATTTCAAACAACATAATGCTTTGGAGTATATTCCCTTTATTTCCTTTAGATGCATGGTTGGAAAATCTTCCAATAGATTATGTAACTTAAAATAATAATTATTGATCAAAGAAACTATTGGAAATAATAGCTTTTCAAACAATTATTGACATAGTAAGATGTATTGTACGTGTTCTGGTTTTTGAAAGGTATTTTGGCTTATAAATGCGCAATTTGTATTTTTTCGATTTTGACATAATATTAGAATCAAAAGTTTAACTAAAAATTATAGGGTAGGTTTGAAAAGAATGACATTCCATTGGTTATTCACACATGCAAACTTGATGGAGGTTCGCATTTTATGGGGTATGGGAAAGATTTGTTCCACAATGATCAATTAAAAATGATGTGCTCATTTTTTAAGTCGTTGAAGCTTTTTCTCCCATTTCCCATTTTCATTTTCATAAATTGTACTATTCTCATGATCGCTCATGGTTGTGTTTGTTAGAGTATATAACATATCCGGGGGCCTCAACCATCAGCTTAAGCTCTTGGTTGAGTTGGTTCGTTGACATGGTATCAGAAGCCAGGGTGACAAGAGGTCACAGGTTCGAATCTCAACCACCCCTCATTTAAAGTGGAATATTTAGCGCCATGTATGAGGAGGGCATGTGCTGCATCCACACTTCTAGCCCAAAGGGCTCTCGTGTGAGGGGGCGTGTTAGAGTATATAACATATCCGGGGGCCTCAACCATCAGCTTAAGCTCTTGGTTGAGTTGGTTCCTTGACAGTGTTGTACAGGATGCCCAGTGTAGCAGGGTCGGCACTCTCGATACATAATTAACATTAATAATTATATTTAAGATAAATAATACGGAAGTGTGAAATACCGAACTGCTAAAAACCATTAAAACTAAAACCGTTTAAAAACATAAGTTAAAAGAAATATTACAACTGAGAGAATATAACATAAAGTTTGCTTAAATACGATAAAAGAACATAGTACAAGATAGTCATCAAAGTCATCAAGTAAAATCAATGCAGCTAAGTCCCCGATAGAAAATAAATTAAAGTTAGGCCGGATCGAAACTCGAGCTAAACTTTCGCAAAATACGCCAACCATCGATACTGGAGATATCCGATTAAACGTACCGAAGTACAATTTCCTCAACAAGCTATGATGCGATAGTTAAATCAGGGCTTACACAATAATCATCAAACACAATCTAAAAGTCTATTACTCTTTATTGACCATTATTAAGCCATTAAGTTACATTCTCAATACTTCGCGAAGTTCATCTACTAAATACTTGGTAACCTTAATACTTATTCAATCAAGTTCGATTAAGCCTCATAAATTTACGTCAAGCACATCACAAGATCACAACAATAATGACTACGATATATGTAAGGTCGTTAGGTGAGAAGTAGTCCTAAACCCTAACGTGGTGGGAGTCGCACTCCTCTCAATCTAGTATGCTCGAGACTTCACGGATGGGTTTTTCGGACCCCTGTCGACCGCGATTTTACGTCGGCTAACGACGGAAAATTAATATTAGTTAAATAATAAATTTCCATAACTAAAAAACAATATCAAACAAGACTCTAAATCGAAATAGTTCACATTCTTATAAGTCTGTCAAAATTCTGACAATCTTACTCTTTGGATAAAATACTAGTTACCTAGTAAATTAATATTAGTTAAATAATAAATTTCCATAACTATACTAAGATTCTAGAGGCTAAGCTAAGTCATTATTATGTCATAAATAATCATAAAAGTTAAGGATAATATTTCTAAAAATAACATATTTTATCAAATAACCAAGTAAAATAAAAAAAATTAATCTGAATAGTTATTAAGGGTCCAAAATATAAATGAAATGAGTCTTTGACTAAAAAGGAGTTCAAGAAAAACAATGTTAAATATTTTAACAAATTAATTTGACTGTTTAACCGATAAATCGATTAATAATTACTTATATTTACTTAAGTTTAAAATAAAAATTTTATCAAAATACACAAATGATGAAAATCATTTTTAAGAGATAAGTTTATTTAACCAATAAAATCCTTGACTATTATTTTAACTAAATAATACGATAATTTTAGCCATAAATCGATAAAAAAAAATAATAATTAAAGTCCATAAGGTCCACGATCATTTAACTAAGGGTCATTATGTGATTGTTATAGAGTGTCCCAAAAACTTACAAGTCATGAAGAATTCATCTAATATTTATTTTATTTTTAAATATTTTCTTAAAGCATAAGTTCATAAAGCATACATGAAACTTAAAATAATATTTCACATAATAAACTCATATGCATCTACCTTATCATATTAACAAAATTTTCCATATTTATAACTTTTCTAGAGTGACTTAAAAGTATTATTAATTTTACGAAAATATCACTAAACTTGATATAACTTTAATATAACCATGTAAAGCTTAAATATCTAAAACAAAAAATCATGTTAATCATGCTTTTCAAATCATCAAGTAAACATGACTAAATATCACATAATGAGAGAGTTAAGAAAATGTGTACCATTTTTCTCCAAAGGTGCTACTAAACCAAACAAGAAAATAAGAATAGGAAAATAAGAACTCAAAGGAATGAGCTCCAAAGAGAGGTCTTCAAGTCTCCAAGCTTCAAAGAAGTAGTTCTTCAATTACCCAAAAGAGATGATATCTAAGCTCCAAAATGATAATACTTGACTTTTCAAAAGTTGATGACTATTGGATTAAGAAGTGATAAGATCAAGCTCCATCTTCATTTGATTCTTCAACTAATAAAAAGGGTGGGTTTAATTAAAAAAAAAAAAAAAAATTTGTGGACAACTTTGTAGTTCTTAGATTGCATGAACAAGAGTGTTATGAGTATGGAAGAAGACTAACTTGTGTAAGAGATTTAGAGTGTGTAAGTGAATTTGTAAGAGTTGGAGTGTAGGAGAAAGTTAACTTGTATAAGAAAATGCTTGTGTAAGTGATAAAAATCATGAGTTTGAAAATCATGAGTTTGATAGAAATAATTTTGGTTCATCATATTTTTGTTCTAGTTTATCCAAGTGAATATATTTTAGAATAATGGGTAAGTTTGATTAAAGTTTGATTATGAAATATGATAGTTTACTTAGAAAGTTTTGGTTAAAACCATACATAGAGTTCATAAAAAAATTGTTAAATTTTTAGGTATAAAATAATTAAGTCAAAGTTGTAAGGTTAAAATAATAAGTGGTAAAGTTAGTTTAAAGAATTGAAATTAAACGTAGCTTTTAACAAAAGTAAATAAAACATTCTTCTTTTTTTTTTATATAAGTTTAATATTTGGAAGAAATCACAAAATCGAAAAAAAAAGATTTAGGATTAAAGGTGATTTGAATTAGATAACCAAAGGATTAGGAATTCGAATTGAAAATTCGGAACAATTAATTAGAAGATTAAGATTACGAAATTTGAGCCTGTTACACCCAGACCCAAAAGATCATTTGTCATGGTACTGAATGTGGTATACTACTTGGATGATGCTGGATTGGTTCTCATGGGGAGCTCGTTCTCCTAAACGACAACTGTTTTTGGCAAGTTTGGTTTTGGTTATCCTGAGACCAAACTTGAGGGGGAGTGTAGAAAATAATAATCACAATATTTAGAAAATAACTAGTAGAATATTTTTGATTTAATTCAGAATATTATTTAAAGTTGTTTAGGAGGTTAAGATATTTATATTATTTAGTTTCTTTTTTGTAAGCTTTATATTTTGTATTTATAGGAGGCATTTGCCTTCCTTTGATAAATGAGAATGAAAACCAAGTGATTTAAACTTTAAATTAACCAAACTCTTATTAATCTCTTCATAAATTTGTTATTAAAATCTACATTGGGATCGTATCACCTTGGCTTGTAAAGTGTGTTCAACTTGAATTTTTCCCGATTATATATTGATCCAGCCAAATTTAATATATTAATCACTTGTTTAACATTTGCCCACTATTCTTGATTTTCCCTTAGAATATCTAGGTGGCAAATGTAGTTGAACAAGATTAGAAACGATGAATATTAAGTTGTCTTTTTTAGACATACTCTCTCTGCCCTCCTCATTAGCCTTATTTTTTATTGTGGGTTGTCTTTTAATTTTGTATTATTTTTATTTTTAAAAATAGACTCATTAATTTAATATAATTTTATTTATAAATTCTATTTTTGTTTTAATATCATCTTACAATTTAATTTTTTACATTTTGTTTTAAAAAAATTCATTTTTTATTTAAAGCTTATTAAGGAGAAAGAGCACTAGAGATGAACATTTCAAAAGAGGTGTAAATTATTCTAATCCTACCAAAAATATTGAGTAATTAAAAATGGGAGACTATTGATTAATGAAAAGAAAAAAAAAATATCAAATTTGAAAAGGAGACAGCAAATCTTCAACAATAGATTTCGACGACCATTAAGTTGGGCCGGGCCCAACAGCCGCGTTTTCTCTCTCTTCCTAACAGCGTTCCACAATGTTTATGTGGGCCCTCCTTTTCAGTCGGTCTTTCATAGCCTTCTTTTTCGCCCACGATTATTAGTACAAAGCTTTCCTTTTCATTGCGTTTTTCGTTTTATTTTTTAAATTTATTTATTCAATAAGTTGTGTGTGATGTGAAACTGTCACCTTATGAAACAATTACATATAATTAATTTATTTTTTAATTAATTATCTAAGTATCATAATAAATAACTATAATAAGATTATAAAAATTCATTTAAATAGTAAATATACATCAAGTCAGCGTAACAAAAATAATCTCATGTTCTTATTTTGACATTTTGTGACTCTCATTAGAAAATTTGCGTTACTTATTTTGTTCTCAACCTATAAGAGAGTACATGGTCAATACTGGATGTTGAAAATTGTAGTCTATTAAAAAACTAAATATGAAATTGATATACTGCTACAAATTTTAAACACAAACATGATTTGTTTTAATTAAGATGATGATAATGTTACCAATTTTAAAGAGTAAATATGAAAAAAAATATCACTCTTCATCTTGTTTGTTCGCTATAATGTTTTTTCGCTTTAACAAGTGTACAATTTTAATTTATGTTTTTAAGATATATACTTTCTTGGTTCCAAGATACTTGCTACGTTTTCATTATCGACATTATTTATCATTCAAGCTTATTTCACATATTGCGGCTAAGGTGTAAAAAAAATATAGTCAAGTGGGATCTTGTTAAAATCGTCTAATCGCATACTTTCATAATATTAACTTTTTATAATTTTTAGACGTGTATAATTAAATATAAAAATTATCAAAATAACGTATTAGATTGCGTAAAAAGTCAAATGTAACAAGAATAGTGAAACGAAGAAAGTATATAAAGATTAAATATATCTACTGGAGATATAATATTATACTAATCTTAATGCATATACTTCCTCCATTACATAATACTTGCTACTAATAGTGACATTTTTCAACATAACATGTCACACTCAGTAGCAAATACTATTATAGAATCATAGAAATAATTTTTACTTATACAATTATATTAGAGTAATATTTTTTAATGCTTGAAAATATTGAGATTCAAAATTTTCTCAAAATATGGACATATAAAAAGAAAAATATATGTACATATAAAAGAAAAATAGACAATAAATAAAAGGAAAATTTGCCAAGAATAATCCCAACTATCAACCGTTGGCCAGAAATAATCTCAACTATTGATTATTTTTTAATAATCCTAACTATTGATGAAGTTTGCTGAAAACAGTTCCACTCTATTGTTAACCGGCTGTAGCAGGTTTTTTTGAGTAATTTTTTTTACCTTTTTTTTAACTCTCCTTCATCAAATTAGGTATCACCTACCCTTCATCTTCTCCATCTTCTTCTTTATTTATCCTAAACCCTAAAACTTCATTCATCCTTCATCCTTCCTCCATGGTCAAGATCTAAAAGCTTCATTCCTTTAAGATTCAGTGAATTTTTCTTCTTATTCTAAGTATTCAAACCCTAATCCCAAATATAGGGGTGCAATTTGTGGTGGAAGCTTGCTAATCAATGGAGGAAGGAGTTTAATGAGTTTTTGAACATGGAATGGGTAAATCAGTTTTTGAAGATGAAAGGGTAGGTTTACCTAATTTGATGAAGGAGAGTTAAAAAAAAAAGTAAAAAAAATTACTCAAAAAAACAGTCGGTTGAAAATAGAGTGGGACTGATTTCAGCAAACTTCATCAATAGTTAGGATTATTAAAAAATAATCAATAATTGAGATTATTTCTGACCAACGGGTGATAGTTGAAATTATTCTTGACAAATTTTCCTAAATAAAATTATTTACGCAGGTGTAGTGGAAAATGGGCATTGGTAAGTATATAAAGTAACGGAGGAAGTATGTTCCTTTAAAAGAAGTCACGCCACCATAGTGTCCTTATGCCGGCAGGCGGCGGCTTTCAAATTAAAGTTACTTTATCGATGTGGATGTATCAACAACTTTGATTCGTAATCAACTATTTTATCTTAGTCTTCGTCTAGTAACGTGTTTTTATTTTATAATTTAATAATTTTTTGAGCTCTCAATTGTTATTTAAATTTTTTTTTTTTGAATTATTTTCTTTCTTTTGCCTTACAGGATTTTGAAGTGCTCATGTATTACCCACATATGAGTTGTCCCATATCGGAAAAAGATAAGAGTATGCATCACTTTATTAACTCAAGGAAAAACTCCTACTATCACTAATTGGTTTTAGTAGTGAACCTTCTTTGGGTATATAAGTGACTACTTTTTCTCCTTCTTGTTTGGGTTGCTCATGTTGAAGTACCCATGTGTTACCCACATGTGAGTTGTCCCACATTGGAGAAAGAGAAGAGTATGCATCACTTTATATACTCAAGGAGTAACTTCTACTATTACCATTTGATTTTAGTAGTGAACCTTCTTTAGGTTTATGAGTGGACTACTTCTTCTCCTTCTTATTTGGGTTGCCTAGACCTATTTTCTAAATTCTATCAGCTCAAATCCATTTTCTAAATTCTATCAAGGTGAGTGGCAGATATGATATTTACAAACATGATTATTATAAAAGCAATGGATAATATTTTCAAATATATTGTTTATTAGCCTTTACTTACATTGAGAGGAGTATAGACTACCATTAACCTATAATTTGTCACTTATTCGTTGGATTTGTAGAGAATTAAAATTGATTTAAGAGTTATAACTAAAAATAAAAATCGCAAATTCAATAACACTCATATAAAAAGGAAAATCATGCTAATCCAATTGGATGGATGGGTACATAAGTTATGAATTGGATTATAAATAATACTTCATCCACTCCCACTTGGAGTTCCAATAAAATATATGTTTAAATACATTAAGAAAAGTAGATAATACAGATATTGGAGAAAATATAGGGATTATAAGTATTTGATTATTGATACAAAATCAACGAGAAAAATTAAAGGATTACAAGCATTTAAAAATGTTAAATTTTCATGGGTAACATATGAGGACCATTAAAGAAAACAAGTATGGACGTTAGCACTATAAAAATATTATAATTATTAAAATCGGTGAAAATATATATGACAACCATAATCATTAAAAATATTAATAAACTTTTTTATGAGAAAATCAATTAAAGTGATGCATCAAAACATGTAAAAAAATATGACATGATATAAATAAAAACATGCTTTATGTCCAATTTTTATGGCTCGTACTTTTATTTTGATAGTGTTATATCTGGTTGAATATGTATTAAAGGGATTAGTTATTAAAAAATTTACTTATACATCATAAAGCTGGGACTCTTTGATCGCACTCTCCTCTATAGATATGAGCTATCGTCATTCTATTCTTTCCAGATCTTGACCATAGTTTTATATGAACGAAATACACCGAGTAATTGAGTATAATGATGATGACGACTTATACATCATAAACTAAAATTGTACCATGTGTAGCTAAAAAGTAAAAATTTATTTTAAATAATAAATCAATAAAAATAATTTTCTTACAAATATGGATAAATAAAGGGTGGGACATATTCTTTTCCAGTGTCGTTCCTGACAATTTTTGGGTCTGCTCTTGGTCATACGCTTAACTAAGAATCTTAATGCTGCAAGTTCGATTCATGCTAGATGGTACTTATGTAAATACTACTTTAATTATAAGATTAACTCAACTTGACCCCTACATGAACCGGGCTCTCGACAAATGCACCTCAAACTATCCTAGAAATCGCCTTGTTCATTTCAAAAAAAGAGTTGGGTACATATTGGGGAAATTTAAGCAATTAATGGAGTATTACTTCAATTATTATTGAAGTTGGGGTCCACAAAATGCAGTTAGAGATAGTGCCAAATAGTCATATGAGAGTTGTATGTCCAAAATGTTGTTAGTAGAAGTACTCAGTACTCTATTAGAAACATCAATGTGTATGATGCTACTGACATGCCACATGGCAGACCAGTCCACCACATTCAAACTTGAAAGTTGGAACTCACCATTTCTGTCATCTTTTTATTTACTCTTTTTTTATTTAAAAAGACAACAAGAATCAATCTTCAACTCGTGCACCACACCACCACCTTATCCGTTCTCCTTAGATGACTCTTTTTGTCCCCGCTCAATTCTAATAACTTTCACTAATTTTACTTTATTTTTTTATTTTATAGTGAATTTTATTATTTTATTTACATATCAAAATTTTTAAAATTATTTACATAATTTTTTTAAACCTTTTATATATTTTACTGTTTAATAATTTTTCATATTTTGATTTAAAATCACTAGTTTTCTCTGCTATTCAATCAAATAAAAGGAAGAGTATTTAATTTTCTAAACTTATTTTAGACTTGTTGGAGGTAGTTAATCAAATTCCCTTTTTATTATTTTGAATTAGATATTCATTGTATCCATGGGCGAAGCGACATGGGGGCCGGCGCGCTCCCCTTGTCGAAAATGCGAGTCTTTGTAATTTTGGCTTTGGCCCCCTTACGAATATGATATACTATAGTTTAAAGAGAGTAAAAATATAACAAAAGTTACCGTAGCTCAATGGTTAGAGTAACACATTTGTAATCTAAGGTTAAGAGATCAAATCCTCATTTAAACAATTATTTTTTTATAGACTAATAGATTTATACTATAATGTCATTACTATTTATCTTTCATAATTTAACATTCATTCTTTATAGTGTGTTTATATTTTTCTATCTTAATTTCAATAATGTTTTTCTTGGAGATTTATTAGACAAATATATAGATTCAAAAACACTTAGTTATTTGAAAAATAATTATTATATAGAAGCTTCATCTCTATTTATTGTAAAATATAACTTTTTTCAATGATTCAAGTTCATTTCAATATGTATGATTTTAATATTTTCATAGCTTAAATACTGTCTAATGGTGTTCGTTGAGATCATCGTTGATTTCGGATTAAGTGTTTCGAGGTGAGCTTGAAATCGGATTTCGTGTCCCTATTGTTTTTACATGATAATTATAAATTTTTAAAAAGTCAAATCAAATCGAATTCGGTTATAATGTCGTGTAAATTTCGGGTCATCGTTTCTGTTTCTAACACCTTTAGTTTTTATATATTAAAAAAACTTCGAGTATATCGACAATTTGGCCCCCCCTAATTCAAAATCCTGGCTTCGCCCCTGATTGTTTCTAGTATGATAATTAGATTATTAATGCTATACAACTTCTTACTCATAAAATTTACCTTTGTTAGGTTTGTCTTATATATTACTCCCTCCAATCCTATTTAATTGTCACATTTTCTTATTTGACAAATTCATATCAATTGTCATATTTCTTTTTTTGTCTATTTTTTTTTTACCTAAATACCCCATGTTTACACAAATAATGTCCAAAATGCCTCCACTTTCACTCCTTACAATACCTCTACTACCACCTTTACAATTAATATAATCATTATAAAATATCCCAATTACTCACTTTTTAATAGACCTCACACCACCCTTAATAACCGTGCCCAACCAAATGAGACATCTAAATAGAATTGGAGGGAGTATTTTTTACAATTTAACCGTGCCCAACCAAGTGGTAACCTTGAGATTTTGGGTTTTCTACGTGGTAACCAAAACTTTTAAAAAATCCAACGGTGACCCTGAGGTTTACCAAATTGTTTCACCATGACGTTTTTGCACATAAACGTTAGCAAACGTTAATTTCGAAGCTTTAAGGTTGTTGTACGTCTATTTATGCGACTCACCATTTCAAATGTTATCAGTTTCAACCTTTTTCCCCCAAAATGTAAACTCTAACTCTACCATCTTTGGATTTGGGAAAATAATATGATTTAGATGCAAAATGGTAGAGTTGGAGTTTATGTTATTGGGAAAAAGGTTGAAACTGATTGCATTTGAAATGTTGAGTCGCATAAAAAGCCGTACAACAATCCTAAAGTTTCGAAATTAACGTTTCCTAACATTTTTATGTGCAAAAAAATCACGGTAGAACAATCAAGTAAACCTAAGGGTAAACGTATGGATTTTTTAAAAGTTTTAGTTACGTGGAAAATCCAAAACTTCACGGATAACATCGTGAAATTTCCCAAAAGAAAATGTTTTGAATAGTGGGGGCTACAATTTTTTTTCCTAACCCGTCAAAGCACTCGTTTTGTACTTGCAAGAGTTTTTCTTCAAAAAAAAAGAAATATGCGTGCAACGTACTCAATTAATTTATAGAAGTCTCAAATTATATGAAATAATCGAAATTCAATCCCTCGCTTTTAAGATTATGTTTGATGAAGTCATATTATTATATTGTAATTTTGTATGTTTTCCAATTCAGAATTTCATCTAACAAACACCGATGTAATTGAATCAAGTGAACTTGTAAAGCAAAATTATAGAGTAATTAAGCTGAATAATATTATACTTTCAACATCTTATCCAAAATAGGATTACCAAATTACACCCTTAATTGCTTTCCAGCAAACAACAGAGATAATCCAAATTGAAAGACACAAAGTACATCATAATCTTTCTTTTCTTCTCTAATCTCTGTTGCAAAAAAAGGATTCTTAATTCAATAGATAATTTTAATTAATCTAATTAACTAAAATTAAATACTATACAAAAAGCAGAAAATTTCATTCTGTTTTGGGATCCACCCTCATTTTTTCATTTACCTACTCAAATTAATACGAGGAAATTCAAAAAAACAAAAACTTCCTTTTTTTCCAATTTTCTTTTCTTTTCCTCTTATCTTCTTCAAAAAACCTCTTCATAAAGAGATTAAAAAACTTGATTAGGCTTAATCGGACGGCGGTGGTTGGTTAAGATCGATCTCAAGACCCCTTGGAGCACTAATAAGATCTTGATTCAAATCAACAACAGAGGATGAATCAGAATCACTCTGAACACCACTCGCCATCACCGGCGCGTGAGCTACGTGGCTAAAGCTCATCTGTTGATTATTTTTAGTACTAATATATTGCGGTTGTGGAAAATGTTGATGAAAATACATCAACTGATTCATTGCCGCCGGATAACCTACCGCCGGCACTTGAGCAACCCTAACTTGCTGAAAAGGAAATTTTACTCCAGCAAAGCTTCCGGCAAGATTAAGATCCAACGGCAGTGAATCCACCATCGTCACCGGAGCTGCCGGAGAATTTTTCTCGTGAGAAGACGATTCAACGGTGCTGTGACTCGGACTATGATTATTACTATTATTATTGTTTACAGAGTGATGAATTTCTGAAGGTAAAGGAAAGTTCGTTTTAGCCTTAGCTCCACGGAAAGCGCGTGCCGCGTCGTCATAAGCACGTGCAGCTTCTTCGGCGGTATCGAAGGTTCCGAGCCAAACTCGACTTTTTTTGGTCGGATCTCGGATCTCCGCTGCGTACCTTCCCCAAGGTCGTTTCCTAACACCTCTGAAATGTGTTTCTTTGCCGACGTTACCGTTGTTAACAGCATTAACTTTAAGACCTACAACACCACCATTACTTCCACCGCCGTTGCCGTTAAGTTTGGGCGCCATTTTTAGGGAGAAATGCGAGATAATTTGTAGGGTAAAGCGAGAAAAAGGAGAAATGAAAATGGAGGAAAGAGAAAAAGAATGTGGATGGTGAGATTGAAAAGGGGAAGAAGAAGAGGCTGATTATATAGGGAAAAGGCAGGACAGAGAAAATGAATAAAAGCATAGGATTTGACTGATATTTGGTTAGCCGCCTACGCGGATTGAAATGACGAAAATAGCCTAAAGAAAGATGTTACGTGGTAATGGGGGCTGTTTCTAAAAACCCATCAATTCCCTGTAACTGCGCTTTAACTAATTATAGATAAATAGATATTGATTGATTATTTGTTAATTAATTCTTTAAAGGTACTCCTACTTGTATAGTTGTATATGAATGTATTTATCTTAGTCATTGAGTGGGATAAGAAGAATTTGGGGACTACTTTTACAAACGAATCTAGAATCTACCATTTTTGTTTAATGGATGGATTAGTTTTTTTTTAAAAAGAATATATTTTTGGTTTGATTTAATCTACTAGTAATTAAAGAGTTAAAGAATTTATTTAGGAACCAATATTAATTTAAATTGAAAAATCTATTTAGTAAATTTAATGGTCAAAAACAATATTCAATCATTTAAGTAGTTTGACAAAATAAATAGCTCAATCAATAAATCAACACATAACTTTTTGATAGTTGAGTCTTGGTCTTAGTCGAGGCAAAGACCCCCGATTCGATTCTCATTGACATAATTTTCCTTCTCCTTATGACTCTTAAAAAAAATTCTAATTACCAAGCTACCCCATTATCATTCAATTCTTGATATGTTAAAATATGAATTATGTGTATACATACAATTACATCTTATATTCTTTACTGATTTATTTTTACAATATTTTAATTTTGAGTTTTTTTTAATAATACATGCGATAAGTGCAATTATTTGCACTCATCGTTTACATTTTTATGCTCCTTCTCGATGCTTAGAGGCGGTTTAGGGTCGTTTTATTTGTTTTCACTCCATTTTGGTACTCCATGTCCAATTTGTAGCCAAATGGGTGAATTATAGTACTTTGATGTGTTTTTGTGGGTGTTAGGTGCTAATCGTATCTACAAGGCTCAAGGATCGAATCAAAGCTATCAATTGATTCATGTCACGATCAAAAGAGCAAGTTTTTAATAGCATATGTGTCCAGGAGCCTAAAGACGAGTAACTAAGGTGAAGTTCTAAGCCTTGGCGACTCGGCGGTAGAAGAAAGAACAAGAGCATTTTTCCAGACGCAACAGTCGACTCGACGACGAGTAGAAAAAAGCAACAGACTCGGCGTAATCAATGCTGCATACTGCTTTTCTCCAGAATCACTAGTCAACTCAGCGACGAGGGGAGATTTATGACCGCCAACTCGGCGGTACCTACTGACCTAAACATCCATATTTCCAGATTGTGCAGCCAACTCGGCTGAGCTCCCCATCACCTTGAAAGCCGACTCGATGGCTTATTCTGTCAGGATTTCGTGTGTTTTTTCTCCGGTTTTCTTATGGTCCTAGGGTTAATATCAAGGATTAGTATAAATACCTCCTGTAATTATGATTAGGGTTTCTCTTCTTCCTCCTTACTTTTACTTAGATTTTCTTTTAGTTTTCATTGAAATAGCTTTTAATTACTCTAACATTAATTTACTTGCAAGAACTTCAATTTAGCCTTTGAGATTTAATCCTTCTTTAAGCATTATAAGTTTTCTTTTGGTTTTTATTTTCTTAGTTTTAATTCCTTGTATTAGTTAAGCTTTCTCTAGCAAACATTAATCTTTTGTTTTCAATCTTCCTTTAATAAAAGCTAGTTTATTCTTCATTATTGTTGAATTGGATTTATTATTGGTGTTATTTAGCATTTCATCATTGTTTCTCTTAATTTGTCATTTAATTTATTGTCACTCATGTCTAGCATTACTTTTGAAATAGTATTTATTGCATTTATCATGATTAGTTAGTAGATCCATTTCTAGGGTTAGGGTTTTGAACCTATTAATTAAGTATGATTTGATTATTGGATGTGTCTATGAAACTAAGGATTAAAGTGGTTAAATTGTACCAATTAACCCTAAATTAAATATGTTTTGTCGGACTAGTCAATAGAACTAGCGCGTGAGATTGGGATCGACTTTGCTTTAAGGTATAACTTTGTTAAATTGTTATTAATTCGTTCAATAAAACTAGCGTGTGAGAATCAAATTAATAGGGTCTAAATCTAATAGTTAATCAACAGAGCGAGAGTTTGAGATTAACAAGATCATCTTTAACCACGTAATTGATCCGGATCTTCATAGACACTAATGAAAATTGAATCATACAAGACTTTAGGGGATCCCCCCACACCCTAGATCTCTTGATTATATAGTCTTACGTCATTTTAATAATTGCATTTGTAGTTGTTAGCTCACAATCAACCAACATTTTTATTCCCTTTAGCAATATAATCAACTAAAACCACTAAGTCCCTTGTCCCAAGCTTCCTTGTGTTCGACCCGCAGCTACACGTACGCCATACGGTTGCGGTTAAATAAAATTTGCACACCAACATGATTGACTAATAACGAGTCATAAGACATCAAAATCAGAGATAAAAATTTATTTAGAAACGATTATCAATTTAAAATGAAAAATCTATTTAGTAAATTTGATGGTGGATAACAATATTCAATCATTTTAAGTAGCTAGACAAATTAAGTAGCTCAATCAATAAATCAACAAAGAACTTTTTGACATTTGAGTCTTGTCTTAGTCAAAACAAGTATCATAATTCTGATTAAAAGACCTCGATTCAATTCTCATTGGCATAATATTTTTTACCTTATAACATGAAAAAAAAAATCTAATTACCAAGCTACCCCAATATCATTTAATGTTTGC
Organism: Amaranthus cruentus; assembly: GCA_019425755.1. Lineage (NCBI taxonomy): Eukaryota > Viridiplantae > Streptophyta > Magnoliopsida > Caryophyllales > Amaranthaceae > Amaranthus > Amaranthus cruentus. The sequence continues at coordinate 414,619 of CM033459.1, read as the reverse complement.
TATGTTAAAATATGAATTATGTATGTACAATATCATTTAATGTTTGCTATGTTAAAATATGAATTATGTATGTACATACAAGTATATCTTATATTCATTACTGGTTTATTTTTACAATATTTTTATTTTGGGTTGAATTTATTTGATACATATAGTTTTATGAAGTATATATTTTTTAATATTGAGTTCTAAACATATGCTTTGAAAACATTAAACACAAAATTAGGCTATAAAACATCAAATAAGAATGATGCTAGCATTTATTATTGAGTTTTAAACATATGCTTTGAAAACATTGAATTCAAAATTAGGCTATAAAACATCAAATAAGAATGAAACTAGCATTAATTTTATTTTTTTAGTTATTTACTTTTGTCTTTTAAAAAAAATGAAATACAAAATTAGGCTAGGTACAAAGTAATTTGACACATTATATTGAAATTCCGCTTCTAGAATAATTTCTTGTTTTATTAGATTTTAATTTATTTTTTTTGAGAGAAGATTTTAATTTTTTTTTTTAGAAAAAGTTCGTACACTATTTGTAGCAATTGTACATGTGGACCATATCCAGTTCTGACTATAGTCATTTGACTAACCTGTATTTTACTGCCACCTGTTTTTGGCGCATGCGCCGCTTACTAATTAATAGTATTAAATATTAAGGTTCTTTGTCAAGAAAATCCTAATTAATAACGGTTATTTGTAAATAATCACAAAATGACAAAATACTTAACATTAAAATAAACAAATTAATAAAAAACCTAAAATAAAAATCTCAAAAACCTTCTTATGAAATGGGGATACATAAGAGTGATTTACTACTCTCATAAATAACTGTTATTTACCTATACTAACTCTTAAATCAGTGCTAATTGTCCAAAATCTACTGCCTCTTCATATACTCTAGCTCCCGTTGTTTATTTTTTTACTTCATGAAAAATATGATTTTTTATAGATAATGAAGAAGTTAAAATATATTCATACATAGTTTTGTAAAAGTTGTCTCGATGCGTGGTATTATATATTTTTTAATAATTTTTATGTGTGTTTAAAGATTCTAATGCTCGAATAAAACTTGAAAATAGTATACAAAAATATAACCAACATCATAAACCGAGGTAGTAAATATCTCTTCGTACGGTTGCTTAAATTAAGATCTTTGAATTTTGTCGAAACAGAGTATTATTCTTGATTTATTTGACAATAAATTATAGTCATAGACATCGTCAAAAATTTAATATTCTCGCGCAAAGTCAGATAGTGGACAGACCATATACCTAAAATCATAAATCTTGTTAATCGTAAAGTTAAGAGGGCGAGTGTAACTTTTTTAATTAAAAATAGCTTCTTTATTTTGTAGGATATAATCCTATAATTTTATTTAGTCTTTAGTGGCATATATAATTATTGGATTTTATTTAAAGTTCAACCATAAGGTGATTTACCAACATTTTATTTAGTCTTTAGTGGCATATGTTATTGTCGTTGTAGTCTAATAACTAAATGCTATGTCGCAAAAAGCTTTAGTGTGATTTTTTTAATATGCTGCTAAAGGGTTTAATAAATGTCTCTAAATCCTCTATATCTATACTATTAGAAACTTAAAATAGCGACATTTAAATTAAATATCGCTACATATATGCCATTAAAAACAAATTATGTTGTAGTGACATTGAATCAAAATTTATAGGAAAGTCAATGCATTTAAATATAATTAAAATGTTAAGGGTAATATCAAGAAGTAAAATAAGTTATAACTTAGATTATATATATACTTCTATTATATATAAATATATAGAGAAAGTAATCACGTTTATTTATTTTTTCGATTCATAATCTATGGATAATGAGAAATAAATGACATTTACATGCAATTGTAGTGATTCTCAACGTAACTTATTATCTATTTTTTCTATCTAATAAATACTCCCTCCGTCCCTTATAATTTGCAGTATTTTCTATTTTCGTCCGTCCCACTTAAATTGCAGCATTTTTATTTTTGGACTATGGCCCACCACTTTCTTTTAATTTCATCCATAAATTTTAACTCTCTTTTAATTTTATCCACACAATTCATTCGCTATTTTCATTTATTACCATTTTCTTAATTCTCACCCATTTTCCCTATGCTACTAATTCAATGAGACAGAGGGAGTAAAATTTATTACACATAGTACAATATGCACTTGCCATTAAAAATAAATTCCATCATACTAATATGAAGTATAAAAAAAGAGAAAGTCTAAGTAAATAACGATTATTTGTGAGATTAATAAATCACTGTGATAGGATGTGATAGGATGAGAGATTTGTTATTTTAATTTATCTTACTTGATTTTTATTATTTTAATATTATTCTTTTTGAAGTGGTCGAAAGGAACCTATCAAGATGATTAGCCGTATTTGATCATCCGTATATATACACACAAAAATACTCCTACTCCGTATTCACGACTGACCAGTGATCAACAATTTATTTTGATTGATTTGAAATAGAAAAAAAGCGATGAGAGAAGCTGTCGGCAAACAAAACTCCGCGTGAAAATGGTTCCATTTTGATGTGATTTCATAGGCTATTTCCTATTAGTCTGCTTCCCTTTTTTCCTTCTAGGAGAACCAGAAAATTAGTGAGCGTACCAAGCACAATTACTATACTTCATTTCATTGAAATAAATTTACTTATCTTGTTATATTTTACTTTTTACGCAATTCAATCTAATGCACAACTTTAATTATTAATATCTTAAATTATACATAGCTAAAAATTATAAAAGTTTAATATTATGAAAGTATGCAATCCGACGATATATATTTCTTCTTACATATTAGCCGTTATATATAAAATAAGATTAAACGATGAATAGTATTTCAAAACGGAAGAAGTACGATATTTCATGTCTTCATTTTACTTCAACATTTCATTTCATTAATACTTTAATACTCCTGACAAATAATACAAAAAATACTTGTGCAACTAATATTTCAGATTGTATTAAATATAATATTTTAATATATATTACTAATTTAAGATTACTCATGACAATATTTGATTATATAAATAAGTACTCTCTTTATTTTATATTGTTGATTATGTTTGAATTACTATAATATGGAGATAGAAGTTTTAATCATGATTTTCATGTATAAACAAGTTAAATATATTTATATGATTATGATAAATTCGTCTCAATATATAAAGTTTTAATACATATTTTTTATGATATTTTATAAAGTATATCTATAAATAAAGGCTAGAAATATACTAGAAAAGTTGGGAAAATAATTCAAATGTAACAAACACCGTGAAAGGGAAAGACCGAAAGAGCAGTAAAAATGAAATTCAATTCCTTGAAATTTAGAAAAAATTAAAAAGATATGAAATGTTTCACCTTGGCTTTAATTTAGTGATCTACAACTCGTCTTGTATGAGACCGTCTCACCGTGAAACGAATTCATACAAAATGTCCATTAATATAAAAACTGAATTCCCACTTGTATATAATTTAATCATTTCACGGTAAAACAGTCTCAATAAAAAATTAATTTTTTAATTAACGGAGGAATTATATCTTCATTTTTATTGAAAGAACCACAAATGGAGTACTCCATAAAAAAAATGTAGTAGTATGATGAGGCTTTTGAATGAATGGATGTATTATTGACCAAACACGTTAATATGGAGGTGATGGCAATGTAATGTGGACACGTATAAATTATATAATAATGTGGATGTGGATGTCTTTATTATGCTCCAATAGTAAATAAGCTATAGGCCGCAAATTCAAAAGGACTTGTTTTTCTCAAAACGAAGAGCGGTATCAGTTTTTTCCGACAAATTATTTTGGTCCACTCTCTTTATTAGGCGTTTGTACTTCATCATTTTCTTTTTTATCTTATTTTTTATGAAACTGTTTTATCGTGAGACAAATCTATATAAAAGACTTATTACTAAAGAAATATTAAAAAACCATAAAAATTAAATTCTTACTTATATCAAAAGTAATTTTTTAAAATTGTTTGAATTGAGTCAATTAAAGTCATCTGATAGTGAAACGCCTTTAATAAAAAATACAAAGCTATATAACCCTTTCCAATTCTACCTAACTGCCTAACATGGTTAATTTAGGAAAATTTACCCCAGCTACTTTTTAACTATGGTTAATGTGTTGTACACTTTACTCTTACTGATTAAACTAACTCAAGCCCCGGGTAGGGCCGGAATCCGGAATACTTACAAAAATAATTTATGACTTTTTTACGTCATGCCACTGAGATGGCTATATTCACTGAACATCCCATGACTTTCTTTGCTCTATCTTCACTAATAAAGTCTACAAATTTCTGATTTTATAAAGTTGAAAATTACGTACGAGTAGAGAATTATGTGGGGGTAACACTTTTATTAAAAGCGAGTTATCGTGTGAAATAGTTTTATTTTGACTAGATAATTTGATTAAATTAATTAGAGAATTTATTTTAATATCTAACATCATAACTTTTTTAACTTTTTAAAAATTCAAATGTTATTTTGCATGTAAAAATTAACACGTTAAAACCTATTTTTATCTTTTTGTTAAGTTTTTAACTTTTTTGAAAATTAATAACTAAAAATTGAAAACAAAAAAAGTGATTTTTAAATTTTAGTTGTCAATTTCTAAAATCATCTTATGACTTTGAAAATAAGAAATAAAATAAGAAATACCTAAACTAGTTGAAACAAGAAATTAATATTCTATAATTAAACAACAATAAAATCGGAAACTAAAATTTTGACTTGTTGTTAATTGTTATTAATAGAATAAAAAATAAAATAATAAGTGGATAAGCAATACGTAAATGAATTGAAAAACAACAAATTATTTAGTAAATTATATTAAGAATAAGAATGTTAGACTCTGTAACCATAGCTATAGTCTATAAATGGGTAAAACCGTCAAATAAAATTATATAATTAAACTGATATATGAATAAAACAAGTTTTGAAATTTATTCTTAGTTAATATTCTATAATTAAACAATTAAACATTCTTACGTCAACAGATTTATTAACCACAATCTTCTTTTAATTAAGAGGGTATGATGATAAATAAAAAAAAAGAGTATGATGATAACCACGATGATGACTAAAAACTTCAAATCAAAATAAACTCAAAACGTAAAACATAATATAAAAATGAACATATTCGATAGAATTGAAGTTACACAAACCTAGAAAAATTAAATTAGAGCGAGAAATTGAACTCTTTATAGACCAAAATAACTCTACAACACCCAAAGATTGAGCAAGCTATGCACAAATTATGTTGATAGCAATGCAAGTTGATTAGAAATTAGAACAAGCAAATCCACACCAATAATACATCAGATCTAAATCATTGCTTAATTGCTAATTAGTAGTAATTAGTTTTAGAATCAAATTAAAAGTAACGTCAAAATTGGGGTATGCAGTCTTAAGCATACACATTCCGCGATAAAACACAGCACATAATGCCGGTTTGTCTTGTCCCACAAACATTAAACAGAGCAACTTAATTATATTATTTGTAATTAAATCAGATTAACAGGATGGGAGCATATTATGTTAAGGTTCCTTGTATTAAATCCATTCATGTTCTCTCCAATTGTTTGGAAACCTGATCCATATGAATTAATTTTCATACTACATTTTGAAGTTTCCCCATCGTTGCACATGAATTTAGCCGACACTCCCAATTTAATAATTTAATATTCAGCGTATTGTGATTTGTTGGTGTTAAAGGTTGAATCTGATTTCATGAAGAAGGAGAAAGGAGTAGGGAGTTTTCATTATTTTTGTATAGTGTTTGAACAAATGGCTCAAGATGCCCTTTACAAGTATATATATAGGTGTGAGACACATGTCAGAGTTTGTTATAAGTAACAAACTAAGCTAATGTATGCAATATACTTTCTACTTTGTATATTATTACAGTGTATTGAAGGAATATCCAAGGTGGTATTCTCAATAGTTGGTGGTGGATTCAGGACTTAAACCCGGTAAGAACACAAACGACATATAAATAATTCAATAAAAAACATTAAAAATCAAGAATATATATAAACTTTTGATTTAGTGAGAAAAATTAATAATTAAATTAATTTTTAAATAAATTTAATAGGATAGTTGAGTTCACCGAGAACATAACATATTTGCATTGTTGGTCTCATGTTGAATTCTTAGGAGGCTAGCACCTCCTTCGAATTATATATTTTTTTCTTTTATGTCAATGCCCTCACTTGCGGATATAAGAGCCTACTGAATCCGCCTATAGATATGGATGGTCTCCAACACGAAGTATTTTCTTTGTCTTTTTATGTCTAATTGTTCTTCATATGTGAATAATGAGATTCTTGTCTTACGTTCTCTTAGTAAAAATATGCGTTTGTGATTATTGAACATGTTGAGATGTTGTAAAATGACTATAACTTTTGTTCAAACTCAGTTTTAGGGAACAATTTTTATTAGAGTGATCTCTAAATATATGCATTTTAATAATATGTGTATCATAAAAGATTATTACATGGATATAAATTATCGTATGTGATCTCACAAAAACTTTTTAAATTTTTTCTCAAATTATTAATTATGGAAAGAACGTATAAAAATGGAATGAGTAGTTTTCTTTTTTTTTTTTTTTGAAGTTCGAATGAGTAATTTTCTAAGATGTACATATTTACAGATTTTACACGCTAGTTTATTATTTATACTGGTATAAATAAACTTTTCATATATGTTGAAAAATTAGGTAGGTAACGAATAAAGGAGTAATGTATATTGACCATGTTAATTAATTTTCAAGCAAAGTTGTTATGATATTTGGCCTAAATTAAGCAAATCAGAGTACAAGGCGACATGACATATTTGAAGTTGCTAATACAAAAACAAAAACAAATAGGTTGTAATTATTCTATAAATTAACATTTTTTTCTTTTTCATTGAGTGGATTTCATTCAAATTATAAGAAATGAATTTGGAACATATATAATCAAGAGAATATGAAGGATAAGAAAAAAAAATAACTATTAATAATTTTTAAATCCTGAAAAACGTTTTGCAACATAAGTATATGTACGACCAAATATGTACTAGTACTATAAATACTGACTTCGTAAAGAAACATGTTATATGAAAATGTCATATATCATCGTCATCATAAATGGTGTATCCTGATAAAACTACCAGAGTATCACATATCTTCAAGTAAATTTAAATGATAAAAAAGAAAATAAAGTTAATTGTTTATTTACATTTAATTTGCAATATTTAAAGATTCCAACCTAAAACTCATTACAATAACATTAATTTACGCTCAAACAAGTAGGTGTCTTTAGGCTTGAAGTATACTATACTACTTTTTTCTTCATAGCTAGTATACTTTATTTTTTCCCATGAGATTTTTCAAAGCAAACACAATTTTTTAAAAAACAAATAATATTCCCTCTTATTCATCCTAAGTGTCTCATTTTCTTTTTTAGTTAAATCATCTTAAATGTCTAATTTCTATTTTGAGTATGTTATATTTACCAAATCACCCTTAGTAAATTTCATTTTTTCATATTTTTATACCTTTGAACCCCACTTTAACTCTATTAAAATTCGAAGTACTGTACTTTTTTATTTGACATGCGTTATCATTTGATGGAAAAATATATACTGTAGTGCTGAATTTTAAGGATAAGACAAAAAGATTTTAATGTTTGTTTACATTATTACTCCTTTATTTGCGTTGATTTTTCATAGAAGTAATTCCTTCGTTTTATAATACTTGCTATATTTTACTGTTTTACGCAATCTAATGCACAATTTCGATCATTAATATCTTAAACTACACTTAGTTAAAAATTATAAAAATTAAATATTATGAAAGTATGCAATTAAACTATTCAAACAAGATCTCACTTGACTATATTTTTTCTTACACATTAGCCGTTATATATAAAATAAGCTTGAACGATAAACAGTGTCGATAATATAAATATAGCGAGTATCTTAGAACGGAGAAAGTATATTTGTTTGAAGTTGCACTTATTTGTATTTAAATGTACAGTTGAAAGTTGAAATAATCTTTGGTCTATAAGGGTAGTGTGGAGAAAATAGGAAGAGGACAAAAGTAAAGCAGAAATTACGCTGAAAATGAAGGCAATGGAATAATTTGGTGCCGCAAATTAGGTAAGAGAGAGAAAAAGAAAGGACCAAGTCTAAAGTGCTGCTCAATACTCCTATTTAATTCATTCGCTAAAAATGCTAAAAATTCTAAATAATAACGGTTATTTACAAATAACCATAAAAGACAAAATAAATAATATTAAAATTAATAAAAGAAGAAAAAAATAAAATAACAATCACAAAAAACCACCAATAAATAAGGACACATAAGCGTGATTTAATACTTTTTTAAATAACTCTTATTTATACATCCTCATTCATTCACCCTTTCTTCTTTTCAACTCGTGCATTCCACTATATTTGTTATGGATAAAGTAATTTTTTCTATTCTTTCTATTAGTGTCATTTACTTTTGAGAGATTATCCACTTGTTACTTTTAATGTGTATTTTAACCATAATCTATAAGTTAAAATATAGTCAAGTGATATTTTATTTGATTCGTCTTAATGCAAGGATTATTAATATTAAATTTTTATAATTTTTAATCAAACATAATTAGAGATATTAAGGGTTGAAATGTTATCTCGACAAATGTGAAAAAAGAAAATGAGACTAATGCGTTGAATAGGTGGAAGTATGATTTAAAATATTTTTTTAATGATTTATATTTTAAATTATATACATTTAAAAATTATAAAAATTAATATTATTAAAATATACGATTAAATGATTCAAATAAATTTTCACTTGACTATATTTTATCTTATATAACAAGTCAGTAACCACAGTATATAAAATAAACTTAAATGACAATATTCTTAAATGACAATAGTGTTAATATCGCAACTTTGCAAGTACTGAACAGAGCAGGTACATATTGACCGAACAAATAAAAGAATACTCCTATAGAAAATGGTAAAAATGTATTATGTTACGAATTTATCTCACGTTTTTAATGTTGTACATCATCCTATTAAATTTGTCACATTTACTTTTTTCGTTTCAAATTAGTTGTAACATTAACAAAAATGACACTATTTATTTATCATTCTTAATTGTAATTTGTTTTTAATTTATAGGTTAAAATATAGTCAAGTGAGATCTTGTTTGATTCCTCTCATTGCAAAGATTATTAATATCAACTTTTTATTATTTTTTATTATTTATAATTATAGATATTATGGATTGTATTAGTGTATTGAACTCCGTAAAACAAGAAATATTACAAGTAAATTGGAATGAAGGAAGTATATTTTTAGCCATAATGCATACTTTTTTCTTAATATTCATCAACATATTTTGCTTATTTTTCATCGCACTAATATATTTTCTCACTTTCTCATCTAAATATCCTTTTATTTGCTATAAAAAAAATTCAGCAATTATAATTGAAGCAAAATTTGTGAAACAAAGGAGATACTTAATATTTTAATTTTATCAAAAATTATAAGTTAAAATATAGATGAAAATTAATTACGGTGAGTAATTTATGAGTAAAATAAGATAAATTTAGTGAAGGATACCCAAAAAAAAAAAAAAAAAGGCATTCGGGGGACAGGAGGAGTAAGAGTAGGAGTACTCAATAATAATTCATTCAAAGGCTACATCTTCTCTCTTTTGTTACTCCTATTGTCTTTATTGACTTTGAAAATCATGCAATTATCTGCCGCCACGCCGCACCATTTTTATACACAGAAAATCATATCTTAACATCACACAATCTTCTTCAATATCTTTATACTCCACCTTTCCCTTTCTCTTTCTCTCTCCTCTTTTATTTATTTTTTAACTGGGGTTAGCCAACTGAATTTCTTAAAGCTCTATGATAAGCACTCTCTCTTCATTTCTTTTATTTGTCTATTTTTGTAGAGAAATTTAAATTAGATCTATTAAGTATATATTGAAGATAAAATATATTTATGTGATATTTTATTAGGTTTGTCTTGATGTAAAGGTTTTTAATATAAAATTTTTATATTTTTTTATGATGCGATTCTTATAGATATTATGGCTTAAAATTTGCTAAAAAATGCATGCAAAAGGTAAAGTAGACAAACAAAAAGGAACAGAGTGAGTAAAAAAACTCTTTACATTAAAACGAATCGAATGAGATTCCACATGACTATATTTTAACTTATAAATTAATAATAAAATACAGTTTTAGAGTGATAAATGAATAATGTTCCAAAAGTAAATAGAACACCTAAGGAGAATAGGAGGGAGTACTATATATAGAGTACTATATACTCCCTCATATTCACCCTAAGTGTCTCATTTCCTTATTAGGTTAAGTCACCCTAAATATCATTCCTATTTTGGGTATGTTAACTTTACCAATTTATCCCTACTAAACTTAGCTTTTTTACATCTTTACACTTACTAACCCCACTTTACACCTAAAAACTCTACACTTTACTCTTACAGATGTGGTCTTATTTGACCACCTAAAAAATGGTGAAAAGAAAAATAGGATATTTAGGGAGAATAGGAGGGAGTATTATTTAGTTCATATTATTGGCTACTTTATTTTAATTAGAATGAAAGATAATATGTTGAATTTTGTGAATGAACCTTAAAAAAGAAAGTAATGAATAGATATCAAATAGAAAATAATGTTAAAAGAGTGAGATAATTTAAAAAGAAAATGAAAGATAAGTAGGGAGTTGATGAAATTTGTATAGTTATAAGTAAATCAAATTTGATATTCTATCCGAATCAGTTTAGATGTCCCATTTCCTTATTTGGTAAATCATACTAATTGTCTCAATTTCTTTTTTGTCTATCTTTTTTTACCTAAATACCCCCACTTCTCCAATTCCCAATACCCAACTACCACCTTTACAATTAATTTAATCAATTAAAATACTCAACTATCACCTTTTTAATGGACCCCACTCAACCCTTAAAATCCGTGAAATCCTAAATAGGACATCTAAACTGATTTGGAGGGAGTAATATTGATGAGAAAAGATTATTTTAAATTTAAATTTTAAATTTTAAAATTATATGATCAATTTTGTGCATATATATTCATTATTCTTATTAAAGTGAAGTGGACCAATATTCCTTGTATGTTCATATGATATAAAATTTCAGATACTATAGGCATGTTGCATGTGACATGATAAACACGAACTATACTATACTATTGCCAAAAGATTGTATTTTCGTATTGTACGTTCTTTATGGATTGCTTTTAGTTATTTATTTATTTTTTGGAAAATACAGTATTTATATATTTCGCTTCGAAATACTCGTTATGCAATGACTTTTGACACTATTGATAATTCAAGTTTTTTTTACATTGTGACTGATGTGTAAGAAAAATGTAATCAAGTGAGATCTTATTTAAATCGTCTAATCGCATACTTTTAATATTAAGTTTTTATAATTTTTAGATGCGTATATTTCAATATATAAATGATTGAAATAATACATTAGATTGCGTAAAATGTCAAATATAGCAAGTATAGTGGAACAGAGAAAATATCCGCTTTGAAGTATTTTTGAATTAGAGTAAACAATTAATTTACGAGTTAACAATTTTTATAATTAAATCAATCAATAATTCGAGTCAATTATAACCATTTGAAATAAAAACATGTTATTTATATATTTCACATATTCATTCCTTAAAATTAGGGGACATGGAATGATATTAATCTTTTGGTTTGGTTTAATTGATGAGCCCTATATTTTCATTTTTAATTAATTTTAGACATCTATATTTGTTTTTTCATAATTAATCTTGCTATTTATTACTTCCTCAGTTCCTTTTTGATCTTACACTTTGGATTTTTCACAAGTATTATGAAAGAAAGAATCTTTAATGGTAGTGGGTATTATTTTAATTATATAGTAGTGGAAAGTAATGATTGTATTGGAATTATGAGAGAAAAAATAATTAAATAGTAGTATGAAGTAATGATTGTATTGGAAGTATGAGAGAGAAAATAATTAAATAGTAGTGTGAAGTAAGGAAAGTGGGGTTTTAAGGGGTAAAAGTGAGATGAAAACTTTCCAAAAATAGAAAGTATTCTAAAGTGGAAGAACTTTTGAAACTACCCGTTATAATAAGGTAGAAGAACATAAAGGAACGGAGGGAGTATATTTTTAGACATAATTTGTATTAGTCACCCTAATGTTATGTTAATGCTCTCACTGTTTCACTGATTTTGTCTCATTTCGTTTTAACACGTTCGACAAGACAATCGTTGAAATTTTATATCTCTAATTGTACACAACTATAAAAATTATAAAAGTCGATATTAATAATCTTTGTGTTCAGGCGAATCAAACAAAATCTCAGTTTTTCTTGCTTATAATCATTAAAACGGAGAAAATATTTTTTAAATATTTATGATGATCATATACTTTTCACTAAATTTATTTTAATATTTGTATTATTTGTCATATGTATATTACTCTCTCCGAACTAATTTAGTTGTTCTATTTGCTTGGATACACTTGTCGAGGTAACATTTGGAATCTTAATATCTCTAATTGTGCTTAAATAAAAACTATGAAAAGTTGGTAAGAATAATCTTTGCATTGAGACGAATCAAATAAGATCTCACATAATTATATTATTTTTTAATATATGAATTAAGAATAAAATACAAATTAAACGAGATTGACAAATAATATGAAAAAACAAATTGAATAACTAAATTGATTCAAAGAGAATACTTATTTTCTATTTAAACAATTGAATATTGAATATGCAATTAAGTGTGAGAGGAAAAAGGAGAGAAGGTGAGCGTGAAATGTGAACCCCAAGGAAGAAACAGGAAGGCAATGTGAAAAAAAAATAAATAGAAAAAGTATAAAAAGAAAGAGACAAAGACAAAGAAACCTTAATGAATACTCCTACTACGGCTTGTAGCCGTCCAGAAAGCCGCCCAACCATATTAAAAGGGCATTATTATTTGTCGCCACCCTTTTACTAAAATCGCCACCCCTAATTTTTTTTTATTTTTTTTTAGTTTTTTTTTGTACGATTTTCCTTTTTTTTATTTTATTTATTATAAATGTTATTATTATTTGTTATTGTTATTTAAATTTTATTATAAATTTTTGTTTTTTTTATTTATTTAATATAAATGTTATTATTATTTGTTATTGTTATTATTTGTTTATAAATATTTTTATTAATATTCTTCATGATTACGGCTGGTTCCTATGATCATAAATTTATAATCTTCTGGATTACGGCTGGTTCCTATGATCATAAATTTGCAACGGCGACTTACATGTTATAAATAAATTAAATAATATTAACATAAACATATTATAAATAAATTAAATAATATTAACATAAACTATATTTAAATAAATAATATATTATCAATTAATAGCCTACATATTATAAATAAATTAAATAATTATTAATCACAACACAATAAATATTTAAATAATTAATTAACATAAACATAATTATATGTTAAATAAATAATTTATAAAAAAATGGAAAAATGCACGAAGCGTCTGAAAATACATAACATTAAGCACAAAGCGTCGAAAATACATAGCAGAATTCAGCACAAAAGCGTCGCAATGTACCATGAGTACATATTCGCCGTTTGTCAATTTGCCATATTTTCGCGTTTGTCTAATGTCATGTTATTTCGCACGTTTCGTGCGATTTTTCAATTTTTTTTTTTAAATTATTTATTTAACATATAATAATAAAATTTATAATAACATATAATAATAAAATTTATAATAACATATAATAATAAAATTTATAATAAAAAAATAAAAAAAAAGGAAAATTGTACAAAAAAAAAAAAAAAATTGGGGTGGCGATTTTATTAAAAGGGTGGCGACAAATAAAAATTGGGTATTAAAACAGTAGACTAATAAAAAACACATGCTTTGACTATCCACGTGTAGGGTTACGTGCTTCTACATTGACATGCCCATACAAAATTGAAGTGTGGATGGGACCCACCATTTGCTAGTAGCTGCCACTACTTCTTTTCTTTGAAATTCCGCAGACATTGCATTGTCCCCGCAATATCATCACACCATCACCCAAACCGCTTTGTAATGCGGCTATTGATTACTCTCTATGTCTTACTTTCTCTTATTTCATATTTATTTGCAATGTTTGTTTTTTCACGCAATTTAATTTATTAATTAAATTTTTAATATTTTTAATTATGAATAATAAAAAATTATAAAAATTTAATATTAATAATCTTTGCGATAAAACGAATCAAATAAGATTTCACTTAATTATATTTTAACTTATAAAATAAAATTTAATCACAAATTAAGAGTGACGAATATTGCAACTGATTTGGAACAGAGGAAGTATTAGAATTATAATGAATAATAATAAATAAAAAGATAGAATAAATTTCAAAAAAAAAAGATAGAATAAACTATCAATATGAAATTAAAAGAGATTTTCAATATGTAGATTAAATTAAAAGGAAGTGGTTGACCATTGTCGTTCATTAATAAAAATGATGAAAACTAAAAAACAGACCAAAATAACAAATAATGCAAATTAAGTGGGACGAATTGATTACCTCTTTGCCTCTCATTCAACGTCATTTGTTATTTTGGACCATTATTACATCTATGTTAAATTTTTTTTATTTTTAAACATTGGCTTTAAGCTTGCCCATAATTATTTTTTTTTATAATTTTATCCACAGAAGTTAATTTTTTATTTAAGCTTGGGTGAAAGGGAAAAATAATATTAGATAGTTTATTTTTTATTTTTTATTTATTTATTTATTTTTTTACCAAAAACCAGTTTAGGGAGTTTTGGCAATTGATTATTGCCTTTTTTTATTGGTTTATTTGACGAATTGAAAATATCGGCTGTTTTTATTGGCTTTTAAGCTAGCTAAAAAAGCCTGTTGTTTATGAATATGTTTGGTAAATTTAGGTATTGACTATTGACAGTTTATTAAAAAAAAGTGGGTCAACAAAGCAAAAGCCAACGAAAGAAGCTAAATATAGTATCTTTTTTATTTTGGCTAAAAAGTTAGCCTTTAGGCTGACTTAAAAAGCCATTTATCAAACACTTTTATCCGGCTGTTTTACCAACCAAAGAGGCAAAACCCAAAAATCAACTAAAATGTTAAGCAAAAAGCCAATTTTATACAGAATGTGTGGGAATTTGGATGCCTAGTTTTTTTTTTCACAAATTCTTGTTTGAGACGGTCTCACCGTAAGACATGTCTCATACTTGGTTAAATAGCCCATTAATAGAAAATTTTAGTTTATGGCATCTGATGCTATGGTCGTCAGACCATGAAACAGTCTTATACAAGATGATTTTTTTTCTTCTAATCTTCCTTTTTTTTGTCCTTCTAATGAACAATTCATTTCAAGAAGGTGAAGAGAAACCCAACTCAAATAAGCCCATATTAAAAGGATGATATGTAGGCGGGCCCATGGACCTTAAACTCCAACATACTAAACTTTGAGATGAAACCCGCCCCAGCCTTGTGGTCGATCACCACAAATACTCATACCTTAATGCAATAATTAAAGCCCATGGATCTTTGAAGTTAAAATACTATGATTTTTTTTAAAAAATAATCAGCTACTCTTGTGAGAGCCCATCTTTTAAGAGACGATCTCAAAATAATAAGCTTATATTTTTATTTTCTTTTTAATTTCTATAAATTGTATTATTTAACTCCTATATCTAATGCATCTCTCTCAAAGACCGTTTGTCATAAGAGTTTGTAAAAAAAATGTTACTCACCTTTTTTCAATTTTACATAGTTAAACTTCTTTTTTTTCTGAGCCAAGTTTTTTTTTTTTTAATTTATTTATTTATTTATTTTTTTCAAAACAAAGTGTAGCTATATATTCATTTTAAAAAAAAATGAAGCATAGTGTCTCAACACATAATTTCACCTTTGCTATTTGCTAACTTTGATTACATAGTACATTAAAATATTGAATTGATTTATTAAAAATCATATATGATTGTGGAAGTATGAGATACGCATCGATAAAATCAAAATAAATTAAATTTGCGAATGAAAATTGAAAAATAAATGTAAATCATAACTAAATATAAAAATTGAATAACTTCTATAAGATAGACTATAATGTATTACTTCATACTATAGGTAAATATTTTTCATATTTAAATTTTACCTTAGTCAAAGTAGACTTACAAAGTCTATTAAATTACTCATATTGTCATATTTAATTATATTTGAGAGTCAAGTAATTAATAAGAACATCTTTTCGTATTGGTTATGGTTGGTGGCTTGGTGCCATTATCAATTTTGTCAATGTAATTATTATTCAAATCTAAAAATTAATCCATGGATGATAAACCATATCCCATAGTAGTATATTCCCAACTTTAACTTTTTTGATCATTATTAATTAAAATAAGTCATAACTAACGCCTCATTCTACACGTCAAAAATGATTAATATACTCGCTTATTGGTTCTTGGCTTGAAATATAATGTCATTTATATTGCATCTTCAAGTCAATAGTATGTAGATGATCAGTTATTTGTAACTATAATATGATGCTTTCGTTAGTCGAGTCAACTAAACTCAATTAAAAAGGCAAAGGCTCCATTATGACCCCATTTCGGTGCAAAAAGTTTAGAGGGTAGAAACATGGGAACATCTTTTTGAACGAGAGGTCAAGGGTGTATTTAGATGGAAGGAAATGAAGAGAAATGAAAGGGAATGTGTAACACCCCAATTTTTCAGACCGCTGATTACTATTCATGGAGACTGTTCACTTACTTCATAGACCAACATAAGTCTTTCCAGCACACTTTGGTCTCACTCGTGCGCATCTAGGAAAAACAATCTAGAAGGTCATCCATCCGCACCAAGCATGCTTAACTGTGGAGTTCTTAACAAATGAGCTCTCATGAAAAAAGATGCACCTTGTTAGTATGAATAGTCTATTAATCTCTTTTTCGAGCTAAATCTGAGGTATCACAGTATGATTTGGAGGTCAAGGTGCCAACCATCAAGTTTAATTGTGCAGATCATTACCCTGCAAAAGAAAAATATTAATCTTCAACAGTGAGAAGACTTTTTATTTAACACAACGTCAGACTAATACAAATTTTCACATAAATTTGCCATTAGTCAACTCGACTCTATATTAGTTATATTAAATCAATTGAATAAGTATACTTATTAATCAAATAAGTAAACATAAAGCCGAAAAATATTATATTTAATTCGTATGATTGTATATGCTAAAAAGAATGATTAAAAGACAACATATGAAGAAATATAAAAGATAATAAAATTGGTTAATCCAATTTGTCCAATTTGTCAAATGTTCACACTTCACACTTCACACTTGGAACTTTCGTGATGAAGAAAGAGACATGAGGAAAATATGGCATAGATGTCATTACGTAGAAAAAAAAATCCCAAATCACCGTTGGAATTTTGACCAATCAACGTATCCTATTCCTAACTCTACGTTGAGAAACCGGTAGCAGCAGTTGTCTTTAATATTATATCCGTATTATATTGCTGGATAAATTTTAAACATGATTGAAGTGTGAAAAAATTAAAAATTTTCAGTTAAAATGCTATTATATTTATTTTGTTGTATAGAATTTTAATATATATTTTTTAGTTTATTACAAAGTGTATTTTGAATATTTAGGTTAGAATTCTACTTAAAAAATATGTAAAAAGTCAAAATGTAGTAGATATTGTAAGGCAGTTGAGTATCTATTATATATAGTTCGATTTTTTACTTTAGATAGTTGGCCGGTATGCAATAAATTAACTTGAAATAATAATTGTAATATCACAAAATTTTATACGAGACGGTTTATGATAAGATCATTTCTATTGAATTAAAACATGTTCGTTTATTGAGTTAAAACTAAGTGATCACAATAATTTTAAAAGTGATTAATTTGAATAATAAACTAATTATATAAGTCCGTCATATGACTAGACAATCTCATACAAGATGAGTTGCTATATTTATTTGTCAAAATGTAGACAATTGTTAAAAACCTGTATTAGAATCTTATCTTACAAGTACACAAATTCTTACTTAAGACTGTCTTTTGTAAAGACGGCTCTCAAAAGCCCAGTTCAATTCTAAATACATATTATTACAACTCTAAATATAGATTTGGACTGGACTTTTGAGAGTCGTCTTTACAAAAGACAGTCTCTCAAAAGAGCACCTGTTACAAGTAACTAGGATCATTTTAATACTTTATTACTCCTACTTTTGTTTTTGCATTCAATATGATCCAACAATTCAGTCTTAGGATACAATCTGAAAATCATATGTAATCATTTATTACTTATTTTTTATATTCTTAAAAAAATAATTTTTTATATATTTGTTGTTTTGTATTTGTTTTTTATGACTTTGAAGATTAAGGATAATATTAAAAAAATTATAGTAAATCATTAAATGAACATAACAATATGTTATTTTTTAGCTAATGTAATGTATATTTATCGTGTCATACCTAACTAAGTCGTTCCTAAGTAAGAATCATTTCTGATAATTAAAATGTGGAGAATTGTAATAATGCAATTTTTGCAAGCTTTAATATATTATCAATATAAGGTTTTCAACTAACAAAGGTTAAATAGAAAAAAGAAAAAAAAAAGTACTTAAGGGTCATTTGATATTTTAATTAATTTTGAGTTTTTAATTTTCTTAGGAACAAATTTAAAATATAAATTATCATCCGTAAAGTTTATTATTTGCTTAATTAGAGCCCTAACCTCTAAGTTTTTGATTAAACAATCCAAGCTTTTTATTTAAATCATCATCATTAAAACCCTATAAATCACATTAATCATATATCACATTCCTTAATTTGGAAGTGACAAATTAATCCTCACATTATTTGACTATATACATGCATTGTTATACAAAAACAAATTCAATCAAGAATCAATGTTGTTCATTTTTGACCGTACTCTTCTATATGGGTATGAAATGCCGTCTATCTTCACTTCTCATACCCTGACCATAATTTTGTCTATGAGCGAGATACATTGGATATGATGATGATGACGACTCAATATTGTTCATTTGTGACTTTGGAAAAATATTTACCACATAAAAAAGTCAAAAATAAAAACAAATTAATACTTCATGTTTCTACATATTTTGAATCCACAAAGACAAATTGTTGTACTAATTTTTTTTTTTTTTCAACATTGGACCATTTTTTATTCTTTGCCATCTAATATAGAAGTTAACATGCAGTAAATACTAGGTTGACAATTGGCGGTTTATTGCTCCTGGATCCCACGGAGGAGGCATGTGCTTTGGCTCTCGTAGGTCTTTTTTGGAGAGCCTATAAGCAAGCTGAGCAGGACGAGAATGTTTACTAGTGGGGACATTAACGTCAGTGACCTTCTTGGGCTATAATAGGAATCGGTCTCAATGGGTGTAAGTTGTATATTCAATTCATGCTAGCATAAATCTTAATAATTCTGCTTGATCGATGGCATGTTCAATGTAGGTTGCGAACCTATCCATTAAGCTGTCTGAAATTTTGATATGATCTCGAATGTCATTTGATAGCTTGCTTGCTTTAACACGACCATCTTTTTACACTGTAAATTCTGATTGTATCTTGATTTCATCGGTACGTGCTTTCAACTTTCATTGGTTTTCTCCAATTTTACGATAACATTCGATTATCATAAATAGACAACTGCATGTACACCTCGTTCTTTATCCCAGTCAAGTTGCATTATCTAAGTTATGCACTTGGCTTCTAAACCTACTGTATTGATGGCCACATATATATAAAGACTAACTATAAAATTACCCTTTTTTTCTTATAAGACACACAAGTAAAATAAAAACCAATTGTAATTGTTCAATGTTCCGCCCACTCAATTCGTCTACTAATTCAAATTGCTTATCCATAATGGATCTCGTAGAATAATCTACTTTGGCCTTTGCATTGACCAAAATCCTCCAAAGATATCCTGCAAATGTCTTTTAAAAAATAACATTTTAAAAATTATTTAAAAAATAGCAAGTCACACAAATTGCCAAAACGTGTGATTAGACATAGGTCAACTCGCACAAAATGTGCGACTTGTAATTTTTTCAAAAAAAATTATGTTATTTAGCAATAATCTTAAAATTGTTTTTAGCTCGAGATTTTCAAGGCATTGTTTTAACGTTGAAATTAAGTTATTTGCGATTATTTTAGAGAAAAACAAACAAATAGTACTGAGTATTTTAGTAATTTAATAAGGTTATAAATATTAATAGTGCCTAAATTTATAGAGTACTAAACTATTTGGAGTTTGGACATTGGGATTTGGCCATTTGGACGTTACATGATCGAATAAATATAACGATAAAAAAAAAGAAAAAATCAAAGCTTGGAGTCAAAACAGAGGAACCTGCATTGAAGCAACATTGTTCACCAAAACACGCATCAGAATATTCAAACTCTCATCAAATTAGTCAATTTTTCTCCTTAATTCTCACTCTTTTATCACACTTTTTTCTAGCGCCCACTATACTTAACTCATCTACTTGTCTTCCCTCTTTTCAACTTTCCGATAAACATTCATTCAATAGAGATATTACTATATTGGGTATAATTTTAGTTTACAAATTATGGGTAGTATGAGAAATATGGACCCTCAATCAGTAGCTGAGAGGGCAGTTCGCGTGGTCGGATATGGGTATGATTTGACCACGGATCTCCGGTTATCATCTTGTAAAGCAGGGCCTAACGATTCGAGATTGATTGAAATTGATCAAAAAACGATCAGAGATTTGGTATTGCCCGGTGGAATTGTGGTGAATGATGTACCGTCTTCAATAAAATCTGATAAGGGTGAGCGTACTCGATTTCGGTCCGATGTTCTATCTTTTAATCAGGTACTTTGATTTCTTTGATTTATTTTTCTTTGTTTATTTGGGGTTTTTTTTATAGTTATATTTGGAGAATTATATACTCTAGCATGTTTATGAAAATGGGATGTTTTTAGGATTGCGAAAATTGTTAACAAATTTGGTAATTTTTGTAGTTGATATTGGAGAGAATTAGTATAGAAAGGTTCCATGGAGTTTAAAAGGAATTTGGGTGGTGGGTTTAAGGCACTTTTGAGGATCATAAACTCTATGCATGTTTATGTAAGTGGGTTGTTTTCAGAATTGCGAAAAATTGAGACCAAATTTGGTAATTTATGCTGCTGTGGTTGTTGTAGAGAATTGATATCGAGAGGTTCCAGTGAATAAAAAGGAATTTGGGAGGTGGGGTTGAAGTATTTTTGAGGATTACATACTCTATGCATGTTTATAAAAATGGGTTGCTTTTAGAATTGCCAAAAATTTAGGTCAAATTTGGTAATTTTTGGTTGTTTTAGAGTTCTAACATAGAGAGCTTATAATGAGTTGAAAGAAATTTGGGAGGTGGGTTTTAAATTATTTTCCGAATTATACTATTTTGTTGTTATGGTTGTTGATGTAGTATAGTACAGAGAGCTCTAAAAAGGGGTGAAGGATGTTCAAGTTTAAGTTTTGGTAGCCAATTCAAGAACTTATTTGTTTTATAGAAGAATTATTTGAAAAAATCTTTCTATTGAACTTTATTATGGAGCTTTATAGAAGAATTATTATATATTAATCTACGTAATAGAACTAAAAGAAAATCAATATGAATGGAGTTAGTAATACATTACTTGAAAAAATTGTACTTTAAAATTAATCTATTTACAATAGAATTAACTGAAAAATCAAGTTGAAAGCATTTAACTTCAACTAATTAAGTCTCATCCCTCCTTCATTCTCAACTAATCTTCACATGAGTAATGGACCGTGGAAGAAAATTGCCGTATATCAACCTAACCCTATTCCTTACAATGTATCACAGATGTCAGAGCATTTCAATCAAGATACTGGGTTATCAGGTAAAATTCCTTCGGGCCATTTCAATGTGATGTTTAACTTCAAAGGCTGCTGGCAGAAGGACGCAGGAGTTACAAAAAACCTTGCTTATGATGGATGTTTTATCACCCTCTACACGATTGAGCTCGCAAAATCACATATGACTCTTTCAGAAGATATCAAACGAGAAGTGCCTTTGTCATGGGACCCCGCTGCACTTGCTGCGTAAGAATAATTTTGTATAGACCTCTTATTAATTTTAGCTTACTACCCTTGATCTTCCGCTCTAAGAGATAATTGTTCGGGTTTTATATACGATTGATGATCCCTTTCTGTTGAGTGAATGTTGTTGCTCAATGTAGTTTGAGACGTGGATTACTACTAAGCATCTTACCTCTAAAGTAATTTGTATCACAGGTTCATTGAAAAATACGGTACCCACATTGTTGTCGGGGTGAAAATAGGCGGTAAAGATGTGATTCACATTAAGCAGTTGAAAAACTCTAATGCTGAACCAGCTGAGATTTTGAATTTGCTCAAGAAGCTTGCTGATGAAAGGTTTTCGAATGATCTGTCAGGCTCTGGAATACATGGAAAGCAGAAGGTGTATTTGCTCTCCGCCTACTTTTTCCTGTTTAATTTTCAATTTTATCCTTTTTGCAAAGAATGATTTTCATTACATAATATGCCAAATCTTCCTGATATTACTTGAAATTTTACCATGTTGCCGAGTTGGTTTAATTTTCTTTTTGGGCAAAGCCTGGATGCTGTGGGGAAATGGCTGATTAAATCACATTACTCTTTACATTTCATATTATGCAAAAAAGTGCATTTGCTTATATATAACATCATTAGGCTTCTGGGAAAGAATCTGAAGAATCTCAATAATATACTGTTCCAGTTTCTGACTTGAATAATGATGAAGCCAAACTTATTGTTGATTGGTTTTGTATGATAATAGATTATAAATCACTTGTTAAATCATGTGCACTTCATTTCTTTCTGAAATTGCAAATGTTGTTTGCTATCAAATGTCAACATATTTGTTTTTTACACGCGTAACTTGCATACACGTAAATCAGATTTCCCAAACCTCCGCTTAAGTGCAAGCAGTAGTAGGAGCCACTTAATTACATTGGGGTTCATTTTTTTTGGGTGTCTTTTGTTCTCATATAATACTGCAAAAGAAGGTTAGGTGTAGGTTCTCAGATTGTGTTTGCAATCTTGTAGTTTGGACAGGTTTTGTGTTGTCCACTTAGTCATCTTATTTTTCGTCTGAACCAAAAATTTCTAAATTTTGTGTACATGTCCAGTATATACGAGGAAATTTTGGGGTACTCGCGGAAGGAGAAATCTAACATTTGGCTTCTTCTTATTGCTCTTGTAGGGCAAAGGCCGAACTAACTGGCAACTTCAAGCATCTTTGGCTCAGTCATTTAGACCTAATGTAGCTTCGCATTCAAAAAATGAGGTTAGCTTTTTGTATTCCATTTTAACGACTTTGATGTAAATACTGTTTTGTAATAACGGTTTGAAGAGACTGAAGGTTGACCAGCTCTATCTTTTTTGTACAGGATGTTCTGAGTATTGCAGTTCGAAGAGGAGGTGTAGATATCGGTTCACACGAACAGTGGCTTTCTACCATAGCTGAGTTGCCGAATGTGATATCTATGTCCTTCGTTCCTATTACTTCATTGTTATGTGGAGTTCAGGGCTGTGGTTTTCTCAGTCATGCCGTAAATTTGTATCTCAGATGTAAGTGATCTTCACTTGATACTTTCTCTTTTCTTCTATCTAAACCAACAAGAATGTCGGATTTTTGTTTTATTGTTGCGTTTTATAGACTGGTTTTTAAATAATTATTAGAGGTGTTCAAAACAGACCCGATGACCCGATATTTACCCAACTATATATCTAACCTAACTTAGACCCGACGTCAATATGAATTTAAATTATGTAAAAATCAGAGTGGAAACAGAACCCAATTATGAACCAACCCGAAACACGTGACCTGAAATCAACCCGATGACCCGAATGAACACCTCTAATAATTATTTTACTTCTCTTGTGAAGTATCCGAAGTTATTCCCTTAACATGCCATCCAATGTTATACTTTTGATCAATGATCACCTCTTTATATAGGTCATTTCACCTTTACTACAACTGTATTTTAGTTCAGTGACACATAACTCGCTAGTTAGTTCGCCTTTTGAATTCACGATTCGCTCAAAATTAGTCTAAAATCGACCATAATTCGCTTTTTTCAATTCGTGATTCGCGAGGCGATTAGTGAATCATGTGACACCGTTTCGGTTTATAGTTCTATATTAGCTTCAGTGAATAAGCCTGATATATATTAGGCATTTTCATGAATCGCACCAGGCTAATAATGAGTCATATATGACAGATAAACCTCCTATAGAAGAGCTTGCTGAATTTCTCGAGTTCCAGTTACCTCGTCAGTGGGCCCCAGCATATGGTGATCTTCCATTAGGCCTTAGACGCAAGAAAGATGCTTCTCCATCATTGCCATATAGCTTAATGGGTCCTAAGCTTTATGTCAATGTTGTTCCCGTTGAGACTGGAAATAAACCTGTTACTGGTATACGGCTTTTCCTGGAAGGTAAGAGGAGTGACCGGCTTGCAGTCCATTTGCAGCATCTCGCATCTATTCCAAAGATCATCCAGCTTTCTGATGATCATAGTAGCCTACAAAGTGATGAACATCTTAAGCGAGACTACATAGAAGCTATCCGATGGAGCATATTTTCCCATGTTTACACAGCCCCAGTTGAGCACAATCACTTATCTACTGTTGACTGTGCCCCGATTGTAACGAGGGCATGGTTTGAGGTCAAGTCCGTTGGCATGAAGAAGGTTCTCTTTCTTAGGCTAGGATTCTCGATGGTGGCCTCTGCAAAACTCCGAAGATCAGAGTGGGATGAATCAAACACCTTATCTAAGAAGTCAGGGATGTTTTCAAAGATAAGTGGACGGTTTAGTGGGGCGCTGAACCCACCACTAGAACCTCAGAAGCCAGATATAAACTCTGCTCTCTATCCTGACGGCCCACCTGCTCCTTCTTCAACACCCAAACTGTCGAATATTGTCGATACCAAGGAAATGATTCGAGGTCCAGAAGACCATCCTGGATATTGGGTGGTTACTGGAGCAAAGCTGTGTATGGTTGGCGGGAAGATCAGTATCAAAGCAAAATTCTCATTGTTAACCATTATGATAGATTCAGATGATTCGATGTCTGAAAACTGGAGCTGATATACAGGGATCCGAATAGTTTGGGTCGTAGTCATTCGTATTCATCCTGATTCATGACACCATTTCAGTCCTCGTCAAAGTTGGTATAACAATTGCAGTTTGGGCAAGAAATTCCAGTCGAGTTATTTTTTGTAGTACGACTGTATATTATTATTATTATTATTATTATTATTAAATATTGGTCAATATTTTTTGACAAGTAAATATTGTAGGTGCAATTAAGTAGTTCTATCAGGAGCCTGGAATTTCATTCTCTGGTACTGGCCACTGGGAGCAGATCAACCAAGAAACAACATTTTCAACTTCCCAACTTGAGTCTTTTGTGCTCATTCTTTTCCCCCTCTGTCAATTTTTTGTTATCATGTAAAGTTTTTACACATTCATTGTAAGTTATGATTCCAAAAGAATTCATGTAATATATTTATGTACTTTCTGTACTTTGGTCTTGCCGATCATATACATATATAACCAATATTGCCAAACATTGGTTTGTTAAGGTTAATCGCATATTTATATAATCTCGAGTTGTATTTTTGGACATCGGCATGAGATTGCAATAAAATACGTACTTGTTTTGAAGTTATAAGGATTAAATGCAAGTACCTAAAGCAAACATTATAATTACAAGTAGTAATATGAATCATTTTTGGTATTATCACCAAATTAAACCTATCAATGCCTTTAAATATCAAGAGTTGGGTGCAAAACATTGAATTTTCTATAGATTTGTAGAGCAACAGTAAAAAATGCTTTCTGTTCCTAATAGGAATAGTAAATAGCTAATCGAGAAATTAACATATTATTACCAGTAATCACCACAAGAGCATGAACCATCTTTAAAATGATGATATCTGTTCACATCTCTCACAATAATCTCTCTAGAGACAACCTTACATATGAACTTAAAAGCTGTATGACAATCCACACAAATCCGAAGATTCTTCTTAATTCTAATGGGAGCACCCGGAGGTGTCGCGATAAGTGCAAATGCAACTGCAAGTTTTTCGCTATGATGGAGAAGAAGCAACTCCTTTTCACTACGTTCAACATCGTGGAGATCAGTCTCTAGCACGGGAACATACCCTTCCTTTATTATTCGATCTTTAATCTCATTCAACTTTGAATATATTTCGATACTTCTTGGATGGTTTTTATCTCCAACGATAAATGTGTGAATCTTGTCCTTCACCTCGACCCAACTCATTCCGGGTTCTTTCTTTACCCTATTTTCCCTCATCATTTTCCTCATTTCTGAAACCTTTCCCCACATTCCAGCTGATGCATACAGGTTCGCCAGTAGAATGTGCGTTCCAGATTTCTCGGGCTCAAGGGTGAAAAGCTTCTCTGCTGCACGTTGCCCTAACTCCACATTCTTGTGGATTTTTGCAGCACCAAGAAGCGCACCCCATACTGCTCCATTTGCTTCGTATGGCATATTATTTACAATCTCTAATGCTTCATCTAATCTCCCACCTCGACTAAGGATATCAACCATACAAGCATAATGTTCTTGAGTAGGTTTTATTCCATATAAAACATCCATTGATCGGAAGTGTTCTTTAGCTTCTTCGACTAAACCTGCATGACTACATGCATATAGGACACTTACTAAAGTGACATGATTTGGGGTGATACCATCATCAATCATCTGACTAAATAATCGGAGAGCTTCTTTCCCATGCCCATGTTGAGCGAGTCCTCCAATAATCGCAGACCAGGATACTATACCTTTCTCACTCAGCTTCGAGAAAGAAAGGTATGCATCTTCAATACATCCACACTTCGCATACATATTAACAAGAGAATTCCCAGCAAAGGGATCAGGCATGTACCCGAGTTTCAATACATGGACATGTATTTGTTTTCCTTGTTCATACGCAGATAAATTAGCACAAGCATTAAGGACAGCACTACATACAAACGGATCTGGCCATAACCTCATACCTTGCATTTCCTTGAAAAGCTTCAGAGCTTCCTCACCTTGTCCATACTGTGAATAAGCTGCAATCATCGAAGTAAAAGATGCCAAATCTCTGATCCTGGATTCTTGAAAAACTTCTGCAGCATTTTTTATGTTTCCAAGTTTTCCGTATGAATCAATAAGACTATTTGCAACGAAAACGTCAGATTGAAGACCTGATTTTACTGAAATTGCATGCATTTGCCGACAAGCTTCAATATCCTGCAAGTTAGTAATCGATTTGAGGGCAGCAGATAAGGTAGTCTTGTTAAAATGTACTTCCTGTTTAAACATTTCAGTAAAAATTCTCAAAGCTTCTTTGTCATATCCATTTGACGAGTAGCCTGAGATCATAGCATTCCACAGGATCAAGTCTTTCTTAGATATTGATTTGAAGACAGTCTTCGCATCCTCCATTGACCCACATTTGGAGTACATATCAAGTAGGCCAACTCCTATAAATAAATCTGCATTTGTATCCATCTTAATCAAAGTGGAATGGAGCTGTCTACCGAGCTCTTTCAGACCTAATCCAGCACACATTTTTAGAGCACTTGATAATGTGAACAAATTTGGACGTACACCCAACTTGTTCATCCGACTGAACAACTCCAAGGCTAAATCATGTTCATCGTGGAGCACACAACCAGCGATAATGGCATTCCAAGAAACAATGTTTGGTTCCAATATATTATCAAATGCAAGAAGAGCATCCTTCGTTTCTCCGACTTTTGCATACATATCAACAAGTGCACTTGCTGAGAACTGATCAGCCTCATGACCAAGCTTTATTAAGTACCCATGAACTTTTCTTCCCAAATTGCAATCCCCTTTTCCTGCACAGGCATTCAGCATACTCGAGAGACTAAACTCATTTGGTTTGACATTAGTCGATACCATTTCATCAAACAAACAAACCGCCTCTTCAAAAAATTTATCTTGTACATAACAAGAGAACAAAGCATTCCATGAAACAACACTCCTTCCAGGAATTTCATCAAATAACCTCCTAGAAGCCTCAAACTCTCTACATTTAGCATAAACAACGACTAATGTATTCGCTACGAAAACATCATAAACAAACCCAGTAACTAACACCAACTTGTGAATTTGCTTTCCACAACTCAAATCCTCCTTAATAGCACAAGCTTTAAGCACACTAGACAATGCAAATTCATTGCAAATAATACCCAAATAGTGCACTTCTTGAAAAGCCAAAAGGGCTTCCTTTGGAAACCCATTTTGGACATACCCGGATATAATAGCTGACCAAGATACCAAATCTGGTTCAGGACTTTCATCGAGCAGTTTCCGGGCATACTTAAAAAGTCGACATTTTGAATATAGATTGATTAAATGATTTCGAAGTTTAGCATCAATTAACAACCCAGATTTGGTTAATTGCGCATGTACTTGTAAACCAGGATCAAGAAACTTGGTTTTACAGCAATATGACAAATGTTCCAGAAAGGGGGCAAAATTAGAAAAAAGATCACTGCTTTCGGGTGATTTAGTTTGATGTTGTTTGTCAAATCTGGGTAGTGTTTGGAAGGTTTTAGGAAAATTGATGAAATTTGGAAAGATAGATTGTGCAATATTTTCAAATGGCAAACGATCTCTTACGAAAAAGGCTGCTTGGAGGGAAAATCGACCAGGAATGTTCATTGATCCATTCCTTGAATGGCGGTTGTAACTTTTAACCTTTTGTATGATGGATTTATTTATTCATTCTATTCAATTCACTTATTTAATCTTTAAAATATCTAATTATATATAGTAAAAATTATAAAAAAAATTGATATTGATAAACTTTATCATTAAAAACGAATCAAATAAGATCCCATATGATTATGTTTTATTTTATAAATAAATGATAAAATATAATTTAAGTTAATAAATATTCAAAAGTTAATAGGACACCTAAGGTGAATAGCAGAGAATATTTTACCTCTTTTTCTTGTAAAATTTGATGTATAAAGTAGGATTGTAATTGTAAAATCATTATGACTAATCCGAAATATTGTACAATAATGACTTATATTGATCTAAAGTTTGATATAAGTATAAAACTTACATTATATTCAATTAAACTAAATTGATCTCGATTTGTCAATAACTTGACTTTACTTGAACATAACAGTATCCAACTTAAGGTAATTTTAGATATATTTTGATGAATATCAAAAAGTCAATCTACCGAGATTAGACTATGTGGACAATGTGGTGGACCTTGACATGAATAATCTTGCACTTATTACTTGTTAGCACCAATGAGCAACTTTTTTATTGGTCGATGCTAATGAGCTTGTTCATACTTATCATCTTTAATCTTATATTCACAATATCATACTTCCTCTGTTTTGTTTTGCTTATTAAGAAAGTATTGTACAATTATTAGGAGCACGTGGGAGTTTCTTTTTAGGTTTTTTTTAATATTATTTGATGAAAAATGAAAAAGGAAAATAGGTTTTTTTAGATAATTGAAAATATTATAAAGATTAAATAATGGTAGGTATAAAAGTTAATGAGGTATAAAGTAGAATAAAAATAAGAGTAGGTGGAACTTTAAATGATTAGTTTTTTTACTAAAAATGAAAATGTAGCAAGTAATATAAAACTTCCCACAATAGAAAATGTAGCGAGTATTATGAAACGGATGAAGTACTTACAAATTGGCCCAAATTGCCACACCACAATCCATTACTCCATATCTCTATCAAGACCAAATCACTACACTCCCACTAGTTGGTGATTGGGAAACATCATCCTTACATATAAAGGTGAAATTTAAAGGCTACTCATCAACACTATTTAGAACTCATAATTATGACAAAGATAATTAGAAATCAATATCTCATTTCAACCACATAAATAAAATTGTGTCTAAGCAGCAGCAGCAGCAGCATGCTATGGCTTCGAGGTGGTTTTGAGTTTGGGTTATCATAAGGTCTTTTTAGAAGGTGATGCTGGGAATGTCATTAGTGCCATTAGGAGGAAGGACACGGGTTGTGCTCCTATATATGTTCTTGTGGCTTTGTTCGAAGAGATGGAAACTCGGTAGCCCATAATGTTGCTAGGTGGGATACGGGTTCCGCTTTTGAAAAAAATTTGTACAGATTGTTTTCCTTCAGGTTTTTCAGACTTTGGCTGCTCTTGATATATAGTTCCAGGTGTTTCTCAAAAAAATAAAATTGCGTTTAATATTCGTGTTTTTATGCATCCTATAAAATTAAAAAATAAATGCATGATCTATAGACGAGTGAGTAGAATACAAAAGAATAACAACTAATTTGTTTGCACTCAAATCCATAGGAATTTAAAATTTCTTGAAAGTTAATAAAAGGAGTTTTGTTTGTTTTACAAAATAAACTAAAATATAAAAAATCTAATTTTAAAAAAGTGTAATTTCATACGGTTTATGGGAAATTAATAACCATGTCTCCTCCTATGTAATCAGTATCCTAGAAATTTAAATTTACTTATTGTCAAAATTGTTATGAATTTAACAAAGAAATTGATAATTTCAATGAAAATTTACTTTTCTGTCTAAAACAAACGAATGTTTAAGAACAAAGGTAAAGGGTTTAAGAATGAGAGTGATTGATCGCCATGTTTAATCAAAAGCAACAGCTGTCTGAAGTACCTCTTGTAATTTGCACCAACCATGAAAAAGATGGTTTACGAAACAGAGTAAATATTGAGTCATGAAACAGTCAATTATTCATGTATTATGTACAAAGCATCGATCATTCTTTAAGTGGTTTCATGAATCGAGCATTAAATCATCCAGAGTCCAGACTCCGGACTGATAATTAATTAAATAAAGAAAGGTTATCTAGATTAAAATGAAAAAAAGAATGAAAGCCTAAAATTGTGTAGAAGTATGAATAACGAGCACTTCTATAGCATTTTTCAATCAGAAAAATTGGCTTATTTTCCATTAATTTATTATTAATCCAATAAAGTAAGAATAAATCTAGTAAAGATACAAATGATTCATGATTGTGTCCAACACTACTGCTTTTAGCTTTGCCTTCTTATAAGTTTCATCATCTCTGATCTTGAATTTACCATCCAACAAACCCTAGAAAACTGCAACAATCAAACAAATCAAACACAAATCAGACTTCGTTTTGATTTATGTGTTCGATCATATATTTCGACATCAAGGCTTCAAATCAATGGTGATAATAAGAGAATGAAGGAATTAGGGAAATAAAAGTACCTGAGAGAACGAAGGGCGATATGAGAGGAGAGGACATGGAAGAGTACATGAACACCGTGGAAGAACATTACAACACCAGTGCATCCTAACACAAACAATTCAGTCACCATTTTGTGTGGTTGTTCTTTTGTGCTGTATGCCTGTATTTATTTATTAATTCAAGCCTTTTTTGCTTCTATAAAAAGAGATTTTAAATTTCCACTCGAAAGAGGACTTTTCCAGAGATAGAGAGGTTGACAAAAACGATTTCGTTAATGGAGTTGATGGACTTCTCTAGATTTAAACCCTCCACTGCACCTCACCCAATGGCCAATGCAAACGATTTTAATGGGAAATAATTACATTTTATAAAGGCAACAATCATCCAATTTTTTTTATAAGATAACAAAAAGAATATAAGATAGATGGTCCTACATTTTTTTATTACCATTTTTATGTATCTATATTAGTCTATGATTTAATCTATATTATTTTAGTGTAAATTAACATTAAAAGGTATTAAAATAATAAGTATTTTTACTTGACAAGTACAATCAAATACAATCATCGAGAAATGCTTGCTACTATTAGGTTGATGCATTTCAAAATTGTATGGATTAATTCTAGGGAAAATTAACATGAATAATACGACCTTTCACTGATTTGCCAAGAATAATATGAACTTTCAATTAACCACAAATAATACGAAGTTTAACCTGTAGTTTCCGCTGGCATACCTGATCGGTTTGTAACCGGTAGAACAGGTCATTTATGACCGTTGCAAATTAGCATTCATCTCCAACCTCTTTTTCATTCTTTTTTTCCAGAATTCTCACCTCATTCCTTACTTTATCTTTCACTTTTTTTAATTACTCCCTCCAATCTTCCAATCTTCACCTCATTCATTTTAATTACTTCCTCCAATCTTCCCCTTCTTCATTTAATTGATGTTGAATATGTATTCCCCTTCTTCATCATCATCTCAATCTAGAACATCAATTTGACCAACAATCCATTTGAACTTTCTAAAATCGATCCGACCATTATATGCGTGTATGTAGTCTGAGTGTCTCGTCTTCTTCAATTAATGCCTTCGAAGCTTTAGGAGCAGGACATCAATGGAAAATTTGCACGCGGGAGAGAGGAAGAGTTTTTGAGACTTAAAAGAGCTTTAGTTAGTAAAGGAAGAATGAACCTATGCTTTCTCACTCATACATTACTTTTGCTTAGAAAAATAATTAAAATTTGGTTAAAACCTTATTTGACCGGTTATGGGTAAAAATACTACCAGCGGAAAATACAGGTTAAACTTCGTATTGTTCGTGATTAATTGAAAGTTCGTATTATTCTTAGGAAATCAGTGAAAGATCGTATTATTCAGGATAATTTTTCCTTAATTCTATATATCCCATCATGTTAAGATCGCAATTCCATTTAGATGATAACAAATAGATTTATTTGAGTCATCCCACTCGACTCATAGTTGATAGTTAAACCATATGCAAATTAAGTTGATTTGAATTTTGATGGAAATTCAACCAAAAAGATTTGACAACCAATAATATGATATGTCGAAAGATAATTTTAATTCAATGATGAATTAATCCACAACAAGCCTTAAACACTTCCAATCAAATTATTTATTATCTCTAACAAAAAAATGATTTATTATCATTTATAGATAAATACATGTTTATTTACTTATTTCAAAAGAATAAATCTAAAAATCATTTGGCAAATCAAAATAAGAATTTGGAAACTTGAGTGAAATCAATTAAAATTAGGAGTATTTTTTTTTACCAAAACATAGAATAATCACAATTAGAGGATAAAGAATTAAAGGAGAATGGAGTGATTAAAAAAAAGGCGCCGTCAAACGAACCTCAACAACTAGTGTAGCCGTCCTTATCTGTCAGACTGTCACCACCCACCGCCTATCATATACCGTATACGGCTACCAACAATAGCAAGCTATTCTCTTCAATAATGGCATTAGGTGGCCATTTTTTAATTATTATTATTATATTATTATAATTATTTAGTATAAGTAGTGGAGTAGAACGACAGCATGAATATGCCAATAACTTAACGAGTCCTGTACTCGTACAATATCGACGAAATGTAGCAGCAATTCAAATAAAAAGACCACAGTTCCTCAAGAACATTATTGGTGCGACACTTGATTCAAAAAATTGCAATTTGAAGCATCTACTTGCACCAGAAAATTGAAGGAGTACCCATAAGGACTATGTATCCACCTATAACTAGTTCCAATTTGATTAATTCGTCATTGCATTTGGTTTTACTCATGTAAGGAGTGAGTACTTACCTATGCTAGTTCCAACTTCGCAAACAGGAGTATACATCACCCTTGTTCATCTTCTATATGTAGTTGGCCTGGACTATTTTCTTTGCCAAATATTTGCCTAGGAAGTCATATCCACGATAATAGAGAGCTTCAATTTCTGCTCTATGACCGCTTTGGATCATCAATGATAATTCCTCCTGGTACTCATCCTGCAGCAAGTAAAATTGTGCCGTTATGTGTAACTTTATGTCTAAGGTGATCGTATACATGGTATAGCCCTGAAACTTAGATTGATTACCGGAAGTATCTCCAAAGATGTGAGGCTTTTAGCAATCTGCCTGTCCTTTGGCTTCAATGGGACCATAGATTCCGCTGGTATTAGCTGGAGATCATCTCCTCTTACTCCTAACCATCTCACATTACAAGCTGATGCACAAAAATATGATGGAAATGAGATTACAACATTAAGGAGTAGAGATATAACATCAATGTGATTAAGTACAAGCTGCAGGACCATATCTGTATGCCTCCAATCCCATGCCAATGCTTCCATACTTGAAGGTACACAGAATACCTAAACCAGCAGGATTCCTTCACAAGGTGGGAGCCAAAGAGGTCAACATATCGCCATTTCAAGGATATCATAGCGAGAAAGTAGAGATACGCATACCAATCAACCAGAGCCAAAACGGGGATATTAGGAAAAGCTTTGGTCAACTTATGAAGAAGAAACCTGTTTTCAAAGGCCAGTGAGGGAATTGATTGTCATGTAAATCTAATGTAGCAGTTGTAGAAAGACTAATGGTTAACACAGAGACTACCTTGTAGCTAAATCTGGGTAACCTTTGGCTGTGATAAGAATGCTTGGTACTTGGTTAAAGAAGCAATCTTCGACCAATCGTTGGAATATAGCATGCTGCATATGGAAAGCAACTGTTGAGGAAAAGCAACTAGCCTTTACTGGGTGGACACTTCAGTCCATAGAGGTGAAAATACCTTCTCTATAACAATAATGTATCGTGCATCTGTTTTCATTGTGAGTGACTCCAGCATGCTTATGTCGCTCGAGATAGGATGTCCTGAAGACCCACAAAGTGAACAGTCCACGACCTCTTTATTTGGCTCCTTCACCCAATGTCACCATATGAAATTCAAGCAACTGATAAGCAGATTCATTATAATTTACACTGAACAAAGACAAATGCACTGAGGTAGTACCCACCAGTTTCAAAGCTCAGATAATTTTCCTTCCAAACTTTGTAGGAGCGTAAATTGGAAACAGTTGATGTTTAATGCCAACATATATAGTCCATGCGTAAAGGAAGAAACCCACAGTTTGGGCTGTTTTAGCAAAATAGTACTTCTATGCACTATTGGTAATTTGAAAATGCCAAATCTTTGTTACCAGACTCTTCAAACAATAGCAATGGGGTCAAATTTCTTGTATTCAAAGCTATATGAAAATCTACCATATCCAATTTGAATGTTATAAATATCAAGTATACTACTAGTCTTTGGCGGGACTTGGGTGTGATTGAGAGACTAGAAAGGGATCCCATACCTGTAGCAGTAGCCGGCCAGCAATGAGCCCCCTTGTCGAAGCCATGACCCCAAGACTATATCTGCTGCAATGAAGCAATGCAACCACATCTGCGAAAACAAGGAAATCATTCATCACATAGTAGTAGGAGATCATTTCAACTTTTCAAAAAAGAGAAAACTTCCATTTAAATGCCCATGGAAACCAGAAGCCTTCGGACCTTCTAAAAGTACTTCTAAAAGAAGTACTCTTTTTGTCCCTCATCAAAATTTAAGTGATTTTAGCCATTTTAAGACATACCTCATACTTCAGTCTTCAATGAACTCTTATATAGAATTTGGTTAGATTTAGCATATTGAAAATATGACATGACTTGCACAATTGCCATATTTATTCCGTTCTCTTATGACATTTCTTAGCAAATTTTGACCTTTATATCTGAAGGTGAATAATCAATATCTATAATTATACGTTAAAAAAGTACTTTGCATGATAAGAATTCGGTGATCACATGATCCTAATGATAAGACTACTTTTTAAGAATGCACATAAACAGGCCAGTGGTTGAATTACTAAAATCAACTTTAGTTGTGATAAAAACTAA
Organism: Amaranthus cruentus; assembly: GCA_019425755.1. Classification (NCBI taxonomy): domain Eukaryota; kingdom Viridiplantae; phylum Streptophyta; class Magnoliopsida; order Caryophyllales; family Amaranthaceae; genus Amaranthus; species Amaranthus cruentus. The sequence continues at coordinate 378,725 of CM033459.1, read as the reverse complement.
CCTTGAATAGTCCTATTAACCTGAATTTGAGAGCTAAAGAATTCCGATGAACTACAAAGCAGCTTATAAAACAGTTCTCGTTGCGTTACTCTCTTCTCCTCCACCAGAATCCGATAACACATTTCCATTACTTTCCACACTGTTCAAAATTCCACATCAAAAAACCTCAAATTTCTCATTGGCATTAAAACAAACACATAAAATGCAATACAATACTGGAATTACATTGATAAACGAACCTCGAACAAACGATTTGGAAGCATTCTCTCGTGTCAACGACCGTTTAGAGAATGAATGAGAGAGAAAAATGTGCGAATTATCATCACTCATTAAACCTCTATAAACATTCGTGTTCTTCAAATTTCGACTCGTCTAAGTACAGAGCAAAAAAGTATTTTCAATTCAATTTGTCGAAATCCAGCGAGAAATGAAGATGAAAATGATACTTTACCAATGGAAGATCGGAGATTTCTGGTTTCGTAGAGTTCAATACTTTGAGAAAATTTAATACTGCTATTTCGATTCTAGCGCGTACCTGTGAAAATTCAAAATTCAATCAAATAGTTTGAGAATTAGCAGAGAGAACAGGAGATTAAGGGGAGGAGAAGAACCTGAGAAGGAGAAAGAATGTCGGCGTAAGAAAGTTGTTGATGGGAGAATAATAGAGAGGATTGGAAGAGCTCCATGATTAACGGCTTGGTACTTGGCGCCAAGATTTGAAAAGTTAAGCCAATAATCTCGAGTCTCAACTAGTGAAGTACAGTAAATTTTTGTATGGAAAAATCTTACATTCATGAGAATGATGGGATATATAATAAGTTGTTATAAAATGAAATTTTTTATGTAATCTTAAAACTTTCATATACATCTATAAACACGTATTATAAGCTTTGAAATAGATATCCTCAAGGCGGAGTGCACTTAGTGGGTATTTATTTGGGAGTATGAGAACTAAGAAGAGTATCCAAAAATTATTTTTAACCTTTATTTGTGTATCTATTGGGTGCACTTTATCTTTAATCTTTAGATCATTTTCTAGCCTGTTTATCGACATTTATGATTTCTTAGGGCAATGGCCTATGATAATCTAATGAGTCTTTCTATATATTTTTCTCACTATCCTATAATTTATTAATAGATTTTAAAATTTTAGTTATGGGTTTTCAAGTTGATGTCCTTAGCACTCTATCATCAAACTAGTAATTCTTTGAAACTAAAAAAATGTCATAATTATAACGATAGAATGTTAAAAATACTACTCTTATAGTTCATTTTTGTTTGTCCTAGTAGTTCTCTGTGCAATTTGAAAAGAATATTTGTTTTGAGTTTCAATGTCTAGAAATACATAGGATAAAAAATTATCAATATATTTAAAAAATATACATCAAAATGAATTTAATAAAATTTCATTTGTCTTTTAACTCATGTATAAACTATTTTAAAGTTTCTCTTCTTAAATAGAATATTATTGATTGGACAAACAAAAGAAAACATTGATTATTGATTCTAACTGTTTTTGTGAGGACAAGTTGGCCAATTTCAAGCTTGAATTTTAGCGAAAATTTGAAATAAATAAGATTATTTATCAAAAAAAAAGCATACAATAAGATCATAATCAAACTTATTTCAAAACTAAGCGTGTGATCCACAAACCTTAGGTTCGGGTTGTTCGCACTTAGTAAGTGCGAACAGACTGAAAAACTAAAACAGACTGTTCGCTGTTACTAACAGCGAACAGTCTGTTTTAGGTCAAAAAGTCAAAAGTAAACAAAAGTCAACTCAATCGGCCGCTGTTAGTAAGAGCGGCCGATTACTTGGCTGATTTTTGTTGACTCATCCTTTGTAAAGGCCCGCTATTTAACCATATTTGACATGTTCGCAGTTACTAAGTGCGAATAGACACTTGATTTTTTTTGACCAGTTTATGATTATTCGCACTTACTAAGTGTGAACAGTCCCGAACTTGTGCTCTGGTGTATCAGACGCTTATATTTAGAATAAGTTTGATTATGATCTTATTGTATGCTTTTTTTTGATGAATAATCTTATTTATTTCAAATTTTCAATTTTAGCTCACGTTGATAATGATTAGTCAGCACCAGCCTTACAAAGTCGCAATTAAGTGAAGTCAACCCAATCAAGTTCAAATCGAAACACTTTGGTTTGAATCATACTTGAGTGAACACTCGCATTTGATTATAATGGAATCAACAATTTCAGTGAATCATACTCGATTCTCATCAAGTCAAATCAAAAACAATTTGATTATCGATCAAGATATGTAAGTTGGGTAGTGGATTCTGGTATGGCATATTCTTCCATTTCATGTAAACTGCTACATTTGACCTTAAAATCTCTCACATTAATGTCATGTCCAAATGAATCAATTTAAAACAGACATAAAATACACTATCAGCTTAGTAGCTTACAATTACAGGTACTCACTACATTGTCTAGTCTCTAAAAAGCACACGCCGCACACCTAGTCTTGTCTCATTGAGCAAATGAGCATGTTCAATGAATACAAACACTAGGCAAGTACGCATGAAACAATCCCATTTCATTTCTTTTATTTTATTTTCTAGTTCTTCAATTCGCTGATGCCCCTTTTGCTGCATCACAGGCACAGCTTACCATATATAAGTAACGACTCACGAGTACCGACCACCACTCTGAGTAGGACAAGTGAGCAACTAACGGATAACATTCACACAAACTTGATCAAAATCAGCCTTCAAGTTGTCGTTTGTGTGTACGACTATCAGGAAAAGTTGTTCTACAATCTCCAATAGAATCAGAACATAAAAACAATTTCAACAAAATTTTTTCTTTATTTGGAAGTCAATGACAATTGCCGATGTCAGATACATTATGAGTTCACTCAAATTTGCATGAGTTGAAATACCTAGCAAACTAAATAGAGTACATGGGGCGTTACTTGATCACTAAAAGAAAAAACCAAAACTTCGGAAAATTTACTATTTACCGAATAAAAGTACCTCAAGTAGCTCGTATACAAAGTCCAATTCACAATCCAAAGAAAATATGGCCAAATCACCGCCATCCAACACAAAAATCATCCATCTACAATGACAGAAGAAGAAAACTTACTTATATGGTTGAAAAAGTTGAGGACTACAATTTATAGAGCTTATTTAACAATGCTATTGCTAATCCTAACACCAGCAATCAGATTGACAAGATAAACATCCACATCAAGCCAAGGGTCGTGATCAAGGCCCTAAAAAGAGGAAAGCCCAAGTCAAATTTCAGATGAACAAGATTGAAAGGCACAAAAAAGGGAAATAAGAAATATAGTCTTACAGAAGATCTTAGGTACCCAATTAACTAAAGGACTTAAGATTGATAAAAGAATCTTCCTAGTGAAGAAAATGGAGAATCGTGCAAGGATTAACAGGCTTGCTATAGACAGAAAACTTCCACAAAAACGCACATGTTTCACATCTACATCATTCACATACAGAAGCTAGCAAGTAGAAATAGATTTCTTCCTTCAAAAGTTTCATTTCAATAACAATACTAGAGCCTTAAAAAGCTTCATTTAAGTCTTTAAAATCGTAAACATAGCCTTAATAAGGGGTAGCCAATTGCAATTTTATTTCTTTTGCATTGAAGTCAAACACAATTTCACCCGTCAAAAATCTAAAATATTAAAGAGAACCAGCAAATCACTCAAACTTTTTATATTTGAGCATATCCCCACAAAAAAACATAGCATAACTATTTATATATGAAATGGTACATCCTAAGTTCCTACCAAAACCTCCAAATCCTGTTAGAACAGGATTGATAACTATCAGGAAAAGAAATGCTTTTGGCTTTCCATATGTACAGAAAAAAGATAGGATCAGTCCCACTCAATACAAGATTCTGCTCGTGAAAACCAACCAGCCCAAAATCGTTCTTAAGTTATAGCGACGACATATAACTCGGACTCTTCCTAGGCTGAGGTTGATCATTTTATGATAATTGATCAAGCTATAGTAATTCAATATTTTGTTTATCAACAAGGTCCAAAGTGATATCAAAGCCTAATTGTTAGTGGTCTATTATCTCACCAATAAAACCCTATTTTTTGTGCAAGTTCACAATTTTTTGCACACAAATTCCTGCTGAACAATCAAAATACACTAATTTAAAATGTCGAAAACATCACTCTGTCTATCTCCTGCAGCCTACTAACTTTCACCAAACTGTTTCACACTTACTAGTTTTATCATGCAATTGCTTGCCATGATTTGAATATCATTCCTCATAGAACTAGTAGGAACAAAACCAATTTGATCCAAAAAAGTCGTTAAGAGTTAAACACTGAAAACCCATACAAGAATCGCTCAAATAACCAAAGGACAACAGATTCAAACAAGAGGCTATAAGATAATGTAAAGAGATACATGAATATCCAAAAGTCATCATAGCATCAAGCATCACTAGTTTAAGGTTTAACATGAAACAACACTAGATAAGAGCTGCTTCTCCAAATCTCTTTGAAAACACTTAGCATATCACCAATGCACCAAGCCCATGTATATAACACTTTGCACGACCATCTGATATTCATCATACGTCATCATTGCAATCTGAATGCATATGATGTATTAGTATGAGGCCCATATAATGTTTGTAATAAAGATTAGCAATTGACAATTACTAAGTTTTCATATGATTGGGTCAAGCAGAAGTTTAGGTAGATAAAAGATACATATATAAGATTTGTATCCTAAAGTAAGAAAGAGTTGTGTTGTTTATTATCTTGTAATTAAATATGGTGTTGGACACAAAATTATAGTCTTCTATTACTAAAAGTAGACTTCAAGTAAGTGTCTGAATGAAAAATTTGTCTAGAAAACAGAAATCTGAAATTGAAATAGTAACAAGTAACAAGCGTCAATATCGTACACAAAAACATCTTTAAACAAAGAAAATTTGCTAATTGTCACCGAGATGCGAAATCCAATCATATGCCTTAGTCAATCAATACTCCATCTATTATTGTTTTCTCAATCCACTACTTAAGTAGCACTAAACTTGTAACTCAACACATATATTCCATTAATTCTATCACAGATAGCTCTCCTTTCATCAAAGAAAGAGGGTGTTTCCTTCAAAAAAAGATGGTGATGAGAAGGTGACCTACATAAGTGAAAAATAGAAACTACAAAAAGACCAAAGCATCACATCAGTCGAGTTAAAGTCGGCCAAGTTGACAGATTCACTAACTCCTATTATTGTCACTGCAAACGTGGGAATTATCAAAACTAAAGGGTTGTTGCACATTTAGATTTAGGTTCAAGCATCACAAAAAGCTCCAACATCATATAAAAGATTAACTAAAAAAACAAGTAAACCGAACACATGACTAGGTCAATCCATAATTTTTAAAACCCAATCAACCCACTGATCTCCTCAATCAACAATATAAACTACCCCTTTGTTTCACAATGATCTTTCACAATTTCAATTTTGGTTTGTTTATTGTTTAGAAGTTTTCTTCACTTTTACTTTGTTCCTCTTTTGGCTAAGTACTTCCACACACTCTTACTTTAGAGTATATCTTCCATTCTATCCTTTTACTACCTTCTTGAGCCCACATTACAATGCTACCGTAGTTTTAAGTACTTCCGCAAAGAGTGCAAACCAAATAGTCGAAACACAAATATTCTCATAATTCATGTAGTTGCCACACAATAACAGCTTGTATACTTGTATTTAGATCAAATGTTGCAATTATTTAACAAGCAATTTAATCTAAAAATCAAATAGAAGTTGTATAGAATATCCCCAAAAGAAATCAAGCTTTCTGTTATCCTACATGGTTTCAAATCTTTATCACTAGGAAAATTTGACAATAGTTCAGAATTCTTATGCAATACTAGTTGTACTCTCTATTTTAGATTATCCCTCTGATTTTGCAACATAGACGACGGTCCTATATTTTCTCTTTTAATCACGTCTACAAATTCATTCTTTCTTTTCTCATCTACATTTTCTTCCATCCAATTTTTTTTCTTATTCTTATACTAAGATTTAGCAAGATAGAAGGAGTTTTCCAACATCCCAATCAATTTGCTGCATATTCCATTTTGATAAATCCCATTGAATTATCTGCTTTCTTATTTTGGCTATGACCCCACTCCCTCTCTTTGGTTCTCATCTACATTTTTCACTTCTCTTCTCATTTCAATCCACACATTATAAATCAAACAACAAAATTAGTAAATAGCTTAATGTACTTGTTGCAATTTCAATGCATGATTAGATTTCCAAAATCGCAACAAACATTTAGAATACAAGCAAGCACCAAATCAATCAAACCAAATTAAAATGTAGTCTTATAATGCAAACCTAAGAATTCAAATAAGAACTGAAATAGGCAGTTAGAATTTACCTTCAGGAGTCCAGCCATAGCCGGAAGGAGCAACAGAAAGCATGGAAGTGAGCAAAGCAGAAGCCGTAGCCGTGTGATAAGGTATCAATGATTCAACACAGCAACTCAATTCAACAGGAGATCTTCATCATTCATTCACACCCACAAAAGTTATCAACAAACATACCGATTAAAGTTTCTGGGCATAATAAGATTAAAACAATGAAATTAAATAGATAATGCAAGAACATAATTTTGTTTTATTTAGTTACCTGAAAATGCGAGAAGGAGGTTTTCTGGGAAGTTGAAAGGAGTGAGAAAACGGATTGGATTTTGGTTTATTAGTGGTGGAGAAACGAGGAAGGGTGGATCGTACGGTGGTAGAAGAGGAACGTAGAAGAGAACGTGCAGCAGCGAAAGTAGCCATTGACGGTGAATTGAAAAGTATGAGGGTTCTATCGAGGTTTTTCGTTTGATTTCATCATTTGGTAATTTGTGATTGTGTTTTTTCGGTTTTTTGTGGGCTTACCTATTTAGGACTTATATTTGACTTATAAATTTAGCTTAGGCTTAATTTAAATTATAAAATATATAAAACATAAGTACTCAGTTAAAACTGTCTTACTATTTGATAATTTTAAATTAAACAAAATAGCCCAGTCTAATTCATTAAAATCTTAACTTGAGTACTCAATTGGCTTTCTTGTATTAATTGTATTACTGTAAGACGGTTTCATACAAGATTAATTCAATATAAAAATAATAGAGTATGAATAATTATATTAAAACCCATTTACAACTCCTTAAGGACATATACCCACCGGTGGATTTAAATTCAAAAATTTTAAATTTTGAATTCAAACAAAATAAAGTGATTTGAATTTGGATTTGATCAAACCTGACCTAAACTGACCCATAACAATCTGTAAACGGACATTGGATTATTTGGTCTTGTTGACCAACTAGGCAACTTTTTCGAGTTGTTACCCAACACAATGCTTAATTAATAATTATTATCATGTATCAACTCAGCCTAATTGTTACACTTGTATAAATTAGATTAGTATAGCCTAAAAATCGTAACTTTAACTTTTTCGAAATTCAGAGTTAAATTTTTTATCACTAAGTCAAGACGAATCAATATTTTCTAGAATTTCAATACTTTTAAAAATTGAAATACTCTTAAGCCTATGAGAAAGAAAAACATTACTCCTAACACCCTTTGTGGCTTTGTATGATTTCCATCAAGCCCACTAGTCCACTACATGTCAAATTTTTTATTTTCATTAAATTTGTATAACTATTTTTTTTGCATGTACAATATACGAGTGAAGCATGTAAACCATAGCAGCATGTATTATAACTTTCAAGTTTCAACAATGTGTGATACTTGCATATAGAAAGCCATAAATAATACATTGAAGATAAAACTAATCTGCCATAAGATTTTATCAACTATATACGAGCTGACTTGTTTTGATCTGAATTCAACCAATTAGTTCACCTCTTGAAATTGTCTTCATGTTTCTTCATTATAGCAACAAAACATGAAAATGGGGAAGGAATCCAAATCTAGGCCACCCAAATTAATGAAGAATTGAAAAAAAAAAAAAATTGGTATGAACTATGAAGCCCCAGTCCAAGAATTAATTTGCAAACTTATGTTTCACCAACTTTCTTTGGACTAGTGGTAATGAGCTATATCTCTTATCCTCTAGATCCTTGGATCAAGCATTGGTACATACTCCCTCTGTTTCTGTTCTCTAAAGATCAAATAGAGGTATTCCAAAATACCTCCTTTTTTAAAAAAAAAAAAAAAAAATCAAACCCTACAAGTACCAAATGAATGCGATGACAAGACAGTATGATTCCAGAATCACGCATGATAAATTGCTAACAAAAGTCTTATTCCTATAAGACTTGGACCAAAAAATGTCATAAATTTGTGTTTGAATGGCGATCTGCACCACCGATTTACAGTTTTTCCAGCAAACCTGGAAACTGCAAATGAATCGGTCAAAGAAACGATAATCAGATAAAGAAACTGGGACTCAATAATATGCCTAAGTTGTTTCCTTCTACAATTAAGTTTGTATACTACATAAAATAAAAATAGCCTATAAAAAGCCTAATTCTACCAGGCAAGTAGAGAAAATTTCCGGCTTTGTATTGAGAACACGAGATTAAAGGAAAGAGAGGGAGAGTGAAGCAAAAGCAGCATCAGCGCATGAGGGTTACCTTTCCGAACTCTTAACCACGCTATCTTTTACTGTTTGGAGCAGCCTTCGCTTTGTTTAGATTAGCAAGTTCCTCGACAAGCTTCCTTTCGTCATCGCTGAGCCGTTTTGGAATTTCGACTGCAACCCTCACCAGCTGATCTCCTCGGATGTTGGGCTTGTTCAATACAGGTACACCTTTCTTTGCCATTACCAAAGTTGTCCCAGGTTGGGTGCCTGCCGGTATTTTGAGGTCAACTGTCCCATCCACTGTAGGGACCTTCATTGTAGTACCAAGAATGGCATCGATGTATGAAACCTTGCAAGAGTACAGAATATTTGTGTCCTCTCGTTTCAGCACCGGATCGGGAATGACATCAATGACTACAAAGAGGTCTCCCGGGGGACCACCTCTCCGTCCAGCATTCCCTTCTCCGCGAACTCTTAGTCGGCTGCCAGCATCAACACCCGCAGGAACCTTCAGGCTAATCTTCTTTGATTTTCTCACCCTTCCATCACCGTTACAAGTACTACAAGGAGTCGAGATTTCTCCGGTCCCACCACAGGATGAACAAGTGGATACTTGTTGGAACACGCCGAGTGGAGTACGTGCTGCAGAGATGACCTGTCCTTGGCCACCACATGTACTGCATTTCGTCGCTTGTGTTCCAGGTTTGGCACCTGATCCGTTGCAAGTACCACAGGTCTCCAAGCGATTAATGTCAATATCCTTCTCAGCACCGAAAATGGCTTCTTTGAAATTCAGTACCAGATTGTAAACCTGGTCTTCTCCTTCGGTCGCCCTGTTTCTAGAGCCTCTTCCACCCATCCCCATTCCCATACCACCAAGGTCAAATATGGACTCAAAAAGGTCAAAGGGGTTGGTGAAATCCTGTCAGAAGGAGCAATATCTCAAAAAACAAACTCAACAACACCAAACAAATAGAAAAAGGATAAATCATTTAAAGTTACCCCCATGCCACTTGCAGCTCCCTTAAGGCCGGCCTCCCCATATCTGTCATATATTGACCGTTTCTCGTCATCCGACAATACCTATAAATGTGTTAACAGTCAATTTTCCTCACGAAGACAAGCACGGTAGCTCAATAGCAAGAAAACTCACAGCACCCAAGCAACACGACAAACAAAGGATGACTACATACAGAAATACAAGAATAGATACCTCATAAGCATTACTTATCTCCTTGAATTTCTGCTCAGCTCCAGGCTCTCTGCATTATGAATAACGCATGAAAACAAATCAAGCTAGTCCTACTTGATTTCATAATTGAAACAGTTTATTAGAGAAAACTAAAAATTATACATCATAAACGGCATGGACCACAAATCTTAGTATGATTAGTCTAGATTTGGTGTCTTTCACTTTCTCTTTCTCCCTTACTTCGCTTTCTCTTTCTCCCTCCTTTGACTTTCACTTTCTCCAATGTAAAAGTAGGAGCCAATCATCAACAGTGAAAGAGGCAAAAAACTACCCACCATCTTCACCTCTCCGAGTATCTATTCTACCTAGTACCTCCATCTAGACTTGGTGTCCATACCTGTATTTGTCATCATTCACAAGTACAGAGGAGTAATGGAACCTAATTAAATCATGTTGCTATTCCCATTACACGTCTATTTAAAATCTACCATTATTGTTCGACAAACCCTCTTCTTCATCAATACTATCTAACTATGCAAGCTCCTTTTTTCACATTGTATTTACTATCGCGGTTTGCCATGCAATCATTCTATTGAAACCAATTGTGAAGCTATATGGGGGCCGTGACCTACTTTCATAGTCTCTTCTCATGGCCTTTTTTTGAGTTCAGCCACTGTAAATTTTTTGATTATATACTGCTAGTATTGCTTCATAATTTCCATGCCCCCTTAACTTCATTTTCTAGCTTCAATTGAAAGTTGAAATATTGTTGATTACTACCATCAACAATATTATAGTAGTTCATTTGACTAATTGAGCAACCTAAAGGCAACAAACATGCAAAACTTCAAAATAGAAGAAGTTGGGTGCATGAACCACAAGTTCATCTCTAGTTGTCCACAAAACCCCTCTTCTACTATTTAATGATATTAGTTGCATGTGCTCCCACAGCATCCAAAACATATAATAAGAAGAATACACAATGCACAAACTTGATCATGAATCCCAACTTAGTCCAACAAATTGATGAACAGTTAATATCATATTACAATATTAAATCGCTTGTAGTAATAATAAGAACGAATAGCATCTACAAGTAATGAAAAGCAGAGAAGAGCAAACTCACTTGTTAACATCAGGATGGTAACTTCTCGCAAGCTTCCGATAAGCTGAACGTAAAAAATATCAGTCCATGTATAAAACAAATGTATTATTCAGGAAGAAAGTGGAAATATGACACAGACGCAAGATAGGATAACAAGATAAAATAAGAATAAAGCCATTCAGCTTTGTGCAATACATGCAATACATGCATGCTTGTATTGAGGGTAAATATTTAAGGGGGAAATAAAATTCAAACAATACAAATGAAGGAAGTAGAGATGAATTTGAAAGAAAAGATAAAGGGATTAGAAACTAATAGTATGAGGAAGATGAACAAAAAGAAAGATCATCAATCTTATTTTGGGAAGGGGTCCCCATCCCACTAGGGTAAATATTTACCCAAAATGAAAGAGATTAATTCCTCTATTTCTTCATCTCCATCACTTTACAATTATTTTTACCTTTAAAACAATAATTTTCTTATCTACTCCAATAACCTTGCTTTCTTAGTTTGACTTTTATTTCTACCATAAGTATTTGCTCTTAATACAAGCATGATCTTAGCAAGAGTCCATAAATAAGAATATCAAAACGGAGAGGTCATGAACAATATGAATAGATCACCAGGATCACAAGCATTAACAAATAGAATCAGATTTTGCATGAGGTGATTTACGACCTAACAAAGGCTACCAATCAAAGGTATCACTAAAGCTACTAATTACTCAACGGAAAGTCAGTTGCGGAGGAGACAATTTTGTATTCTTACATAAAATAGTTGTAGTGGAGCAGCAGTAAAATAAGCATCCACATATACCCCCATCAAATTTTGATGATAAATAAATTGGTTGAGCTCTTACATTACAAGTGGTTTTATGTTCAACAATTGTGGTGGTGCATTTTCATCTAATAGTTCGCAACTTAACAACAAAAACCTTAAGTTTATGTAAGTGAGGTAATAGAAATGGTTTTAAAATCAGGTACCCTGTGGGAAAGTATGAAAACAGATGACACCAAAGCAGAATTTGGGCTCACCGCTCACCTTAGAGTACCAAAAATGAAATTTAACAAATCAGATATATGAGCATTTCAAATTCAAATTGACCTTGGAAAAGCATCTCAAATTTTCACTCATGTCAAAATTATACTTCAATAACATGTGAAAAAAGTGTATAATTGTCTTAAAAAAAACTTCTTTGAAATTGCAAATAATTTAAGGCTTTCCATTTGACCTATAATAATAATAATCAAAAGAGCTCCAATTACACCAACAAATAGGTCTCACAGATCAAGAAGAATAAAAAGAAAGGAGGAAACAACTTATTTTTGTTTGTTCATGCGTGCATAACACACACATGCACAAGGCTTCTTCCATGTTAATTACTATAGTTTATTGTTTATTCCCTCAAACGCCTGACGACATACTCCTAAAGAAATATAAGAAAATTGCTCAAAACGAACCAATTAAAAGACAGCTGATCATTAAATTTGCAAGAACCAAACTCAAGAATGAAAATTTGAGAGGTAACTAGCAATCCCAAAAAACAATTTAATTCTAAGATACTCATTACTCTTCGGTCGTCAGACCCATTTGAAGGCAATAACTTGAAATAATAAGTGAAATGTCAAGCAATATTATTGGTATTCCTAAGAATGTTGGGGTTCTCCATCCTTTGATCATAAACCACATAAAATATACCTTAGTATCTCTCATGCTGCTCCTAGAAGTATAAACCACATAAGCTATACCCAAGTATGAAAAGATCAAATCACTTCTCGCGAACCAAAAAACTAAATCTAACCTTGAATTTCAATTACCCGATTAAAACCTATTTTAAGTAACTCTTATCAACCCCAATAAACACAATTCCAAATCGTCAATGATTCTCAAATCAACTACTTAGGCAACCAACCACTGAAGAGGACGACCCTCTCCATCTTGTACTAATACCTAGCATCTCTTAAGAAACCAAGTTTTAAACACTATTAATCAAAATTACCTACACTTAACAACGGAGAGAGCAAGAAAAATAACAACCTTGTTCAAACAAATGATTTCCCTTGTTATTCAAATAGTTTCTTTGGAAACATTTTGAAACTATAGTGTTATTAAGCTAACGTAATGTTGTAGGAACAATCATAGAGTAAATATACAATTTTGGTTACAAATGTGGTAACGATCGCGACGCGAACGGTTTTGCTCAAAAAGCTCAAAAACATTTACAATGATCAATGCATGGTAAAGTGAGAGATATTTTGCACTTCGAAAACAATACAACAAACAAAAACATGCCATTACCCATGTTAGACTATAGGATAACGAGATCTACGCTATACTTTATATGTTTCCACAAGGTCATATATGAATATGGCCACCCTCTAAATGTACGAGAAGGTTCATCTGTTGATAGAGTACTTCATAAGGGTTTTTGATTCAAATATGTCATCCCTAACTAAATCTAATTCTTGTTGTTCAAGTTCAAAACCTACACATTTTGACCTCTCCATTCTCTCATGCAATTATTTTCTTTTATTTGTTGAAGAATTATTATTTTATCATAAAGAAGATTCTAAAACAAACATTAGTCTCTCTTGTTCAAGCTTAATCAATATTTAGATCTAGATTCACCAAAATTTCACAAATAATGCAACTTTCTGCTGATATCCACGTGTATCTACATTTTAATATATGACACATCAAAAAACTTAGTTTGGCAAGTAACAGTATAAGTGCAACTCACTTTTTATTAGACATTAACATGAGTTTTAACACTTAAAATAAACATTAATGACATCAAGCCATAAGCTAACACAACATAAGTGCAACTCACCACTTTTTATTTCTGATTTGCTAGAATTTCGAGATACTCCTAGAATTGAGTAGTAATCCTGTGCATTGAAGTTATCGACATATGTAAAAAAAACACAAGATCCATGAAACAAAATAAGATATATAAGTTACATTGTAACAAGAATTAATTGTGAATTACAGCCTTGATGTTTAAGCCTTTTGCGAATTACAGCCTTGATGTTTAAGCCTTTTGCGAATTACAGCCACGATGTTTTTTTTTTTTGCGAATTACAGCCACCATGTTTTAAAAGTGACCACCATTTCGGCCAAATGACCGGTTATGACCGTTGACCAGCAAAATGACCTTTGACTTTCCATTTTTATGATTTTTCTTTTTTTTTTCTTTTATCATTTAATTTTTTCTTTTCCATTATCTCTCCTTCTTCTTCCCCAATTTACTCCTTCTTCTTCATTTTTTTTCATCTTCTTCATCTCTATTTCTTCATTTGTTTTCATCTTCTTCATCTCTATTCTTCTTCAAAGTCTCCATTTAATTTTTTTTATGAATACTTCAAAGTCTCCATTTAATTTTTTTTCCTTTTTTAATTCTTCTTTCCCCAATTATTTTTCTCTCTCCTCTTTCTTCTTCCCCAATTACCTCCATTCTTTTCTCCTCCTCCATTGTTACACATCAAAACTTTAAATTATCCAATGAGGAAACAACACAACAGCATACCAATAGCCAAAACTTAAGATTTCAAAACTGCAATAACTATATCAAGAGAGAAAATTAATGCAATATTACTGCTTTATATAAACTCAAAACAATAACAAAATACCCCCAAATCGAATTCTTTTTAATTAAAAAATGGAACCCACCTCAGCTTGATACTCAAACTTCTCACTAGAAGCCTCAGGAGCCTCTTGTTCAGCAACAACAGCATCACATCGAATAGATAATTTATTGGGTTTCCTTCGAAAATTCAATGCTAAATTTAGGACAATTTCTGGGCAATTTATTATGTGGGCAAAAACTGCTGCTAAGGTTGAATACTTTGTTTTTTAGGGAAAATGAAGAAGAAGAAGAAGAAGAAGAAGAAGAGGGAAGAGAAGCCAAAGAAGCAGATTGTAAACTCCTGCTAAGAACAGGCGCCATGGAAGGTGGATGAAGATAAGTGATAAGAGACTGATAAATGAATTAAAACCCTCTCCCCTTTGTTTCTCTTTCTAGGAATTAAAAAAAGTTAGCTTTAAATTTTCTCTCAAAGAATTTTAAAAAAAAAATTTAAAGCTTTGATGTGTAACAATGGAGGAGAAAAGAATGAAGATAATTGGGGAAGAAGAAAGAGGAGAGAGAAAAATAATTGGGGAAAGAAGAATTAAAAAAAAAAGAAAAAAAAATTAAATGGAGACTTTGAAGAAGATTAGGGATGAAGACGATGAAAAAAAATGAAGGAGTAAATTGGGGAAGAAGAAGGAGAGATAATGGAAAAGAAAAAATTAAATGAAAAAAGAAAAAAAAAGGAAAAAAAAAGAGGAAAAATCATAAAAATGGAAAGTCAAAGGTCATTTTGCTGGTCAACGGTCATAACCGGTCATTTGGCCGAAATGGTGGTCACTTTTAAAACATGGTGGCTGTAATTCGCAAAAAAAAAATATCGTGGCTGTAATTCGCAAAAGGCATAAACATCAAGGCTGTAATTCACAATTAATTCTTGTAACAATAATGGAGAGTAATACTCACGGCCTCGGCTCTAACGACGAAACGGCCACCCCTTTTATAGCATGCACCTCGCGCAGAGCTCACATTAAATAACAAATGTACAGATTCTGAAGAAAACATACTAGAGCTCAGGGATTGAATTGCTCTAAGCTTACTTGGCCCACTACAACAAATCAACATCACAGTCAAAAAAGGCATCCATCAACAAAATTCAATATTTAAATCATTTGTTTTATTTGGAATAGAAATAACATTGCCCACCTCCTATCGTGTTTTTAAAGAGACTAAAACATGTAAGAGCACCTTCTAGTATAAGATTTAATAGAATATAAATAGGAAAAAAGACGAGGGTCTATTGAGCCGCTTTGAAAAGAGAGATATATAAACATAAAGCTTTCTTCACCCATATACTAGTGATTGTGGGATCTTACTATTACCACTATCCAACCAATTATGGATTCCAATTCCAAACTAGGGCAATAGAGAGGAAAAAGTTTGTGGAACCAATAAAATGAAAAAAATAAATGAAGTTCGTTAACAAGAAACTAGTTTAGTATCTTGAGACTGTGAAAGGATCCAACTTGTTTTATACTACTAGTGTTATTTGTCCCTTTCTCAAAGATTGTATACTTAAACAATAATGATGGCACGTGTCTATCCATCATTGATCATCTATTATAAAAGGCTTTGATTTTAAATCAACAAAAGATTATTTTATATGTTGGAGAACTAAAGCTCACCATGTAATAGCCAAGAAGCATTGCAATCCTTTAAATAACTAATTAATTGCTCTCTTCCTCAAACGGAAGCATTAAGATCAAGATTCAAACTTCAAAGCTCAGCATTGTTCTAGCTTCCAATATAATCATCAATTAAGCCCTTAATCTACTAGTTATTTACAAGGATATAAACCAGTCAAACACGAAAAGCAAAACACAGTTGTACACCGTGTTTGTCACTATTCATAAACGCAGTTGTACGAAAAATGCAATTTGAAACACTAAGTTAAAGTATCTTCTTTCTCATTTGCATCAACATGGAAAAACTTGAATTTCCTTTTTTGTTTATTATTATGGTTATATATATATATAATTAAATTATTTTATATTTACTTTTGTGATATAAGATTTATTTTATTTATAGTTAGCGTTATTGTTATATTTCCTACTTATGATCAATGTACTTACTTGCTATGAATAAGTTACTACACTTTTTCCCAAAAAACGTTATTTATTTAATTGCCACACTTTTCATCTTTTGCAAACTAATCAGCAAATGAACCATATTACCCTTAGTTTTCTTTTACCTATCCAAATTTTTAATCCTACGAAAAACATTTTTTACTAATACTAATTCTACTTAATCTACCCATCAATCCCAAAGTCAAAAAAAAAAAAGCATCCCTTCTTCGAATAACACCTATGTTCTTCAATCTTCTTCATTAAATATCACCTCCTCTCTCCCTCTCTATATCTGATGGACTTCTAGATCCCTCATTTTTTACTTTTCTCTTGTGAGGGTTTTCAATCACATTTTATCCCATTTTTCTAATCTAGTTGTGAGCTTATAATGTCTTTAGTTGATTCCTTTATTTCTCATCTACCCTACCAAAACCAAACCTATAGAATTCATCATTTTCGGTTGTGATTATGGTGGTGATTTGAATGTGTTTGTGAGGATGGTGAAAGTGACAGTCGACAAATTAGCTAGTGGTGGTGGGTTGGTGCGGTGAAGGTGGTAGTTATGGGTAGTGTGGTAAGGCTTGCGGTTGTAGTTGGTGTGGTCTGCAATGTGCAGTTGATAAGTGGTGATGATATTTGTGGGTTGGTGGAATGAGGGTGATGGTTATGAACGGCCTAAAGGGGTTTGATTGGTGCCATGAGGGTGGTGGTTAAAGGTGTTAGTGTTGATACCCTTTCCTAATCTCTCTTGTCTTCAATAAACCCATGGGTATTTGTGTAAAAAAATTGGACATCATGGCCATATCTTAGCTTCTATTGAATTAAATTTTTGAGGATCTAAAACACTAATTTAATGTTTCTCATGTCGATTCTCATATCAAACTGAAATTTGTTATTTGTAACATTAGTCTAAACAATCTCCATCCCATTCCCACGTCATTTACAACCTCAAATTAAAAAGGGAAAGAAAACAATAGATGGGAAATCTACCCGTAGTTTTGTTCCTCATCTTTCGCGTTCACGACTTCATATACTCTACACTTATCTTATATTTTTTCTAGTGGACTCATGCACTACGACAAAACTAAGTCACATATTCACATCCATGTTATTAAAAGTCAACTATGAAAAGGCTACACACAATGAAATATGAGGCATATGAAATTTTTAAACATGGAGATTACTATCATAACACAAACAGGCATAATAATAATGCATCTTACTTTGCCACATAATGTCAATACCTAGGCCACTACTTACTCCTTTATAGCTTGTATCCCCAACAGATTTAGAATATAAAACAATAAAAGCAGAAATTGAACATCCAACAAACTAAAGATTCATAATGCAATTTCAAAACCCAAGCAAAATATACAACACAAACTTCGAAAACAATAATAATGATAATAACAACAATAATAAATATATTAATGAATATAATATATATTATTATAATAATAATTAAATGATTGTGTGGAACCCTCACCAACTTGAAAATGTTGCAAATTTATTTTCCAACAAATGTCTTGACATAAGTAGTGGGCGAACACCCCATTGAGCTGTCCATGTGGTTCCACAAGGTGAAATAGCCATTTATTTTTCTCAAAATTGGCCAAGAGTACTTCTCCAACACCCTGCAAAGTCATTTATTTATAGTGATGTCATAAATAACAATAAAAACTACCCGCCAAAAAAAAACTAAAAGAACACTTCAAATACATTGCATTAAACAATCAATTCAAAGAATATTGTTGCACTTAACATACGACCAAACACTATTACACACTACAAACTTAGTAATGGCCTCAGTTTGAAACATATATGTACCTACAACATGAATCAATGACACCAAAAGCTTTTCTCCAAACATATGAGAAATCAAGAAATCAATAAAAAAAAGTAGCATGACAATCAAAGGTTCATGACATTCTCAAAAAACAATAGATGTCAAAAGAAAAATGAAATGAGAGGCATAGTTGGGGTTTAGAAGTCCTTCATTCTCATCGTAAAAGCTTTAATAACTGAGACGAAAATTTTTCCATACATAAAGGCTAGAGGTTTAATTGGATCAAACAGTTAAAAAAAGTAAAAATTTCAAAGTAAATTGCAATACTACTAATAAATTTCAAGAGTATGTAGTACACAGTGATTGTACTTACCATATACCTCATACAATGTTTATACCAAAGTATAGTATTCAATGAATCATGACAATAGGACAAGCTAATAATGCTATCTAAACAAACTCTAACATGCTATTTGGACAAGATCCACTTAATTGAGGGGATGTTAAAAGAAGCTACAATTGTTTGTTTAAGAGGGAAAGAAGGAAGAGGAACCGAGGAAGATAAAAATCATTTTCATTGCATCTCTTTCCCCAGGGATTTGGTCAATTAAGAAAATTATCCGTTCAAATCCCTCCCCTAAAAAATTGTTACACAAACAAAGGAATATACATCTCTCCAGAGCCCTCCCCTTTCTTCCCTCCAATTCCTCAACCAAAACACAACCTAAAAAAAATACAGCAGAACTTAAAACTTTCACCGTCTCTATTGGCACAATATTCTGAGTCACAAACTTATGTTCAACTTCAACCTGCCCACACTAAAACAAAACTAGCACAAATTCATCCCTGACTTTCTCAGGCATGCTTCAAAACCTAATAACACAAGCTTTTCTATGCCTGATTTGAAAACCCATTACCAATTTTGCTAATTCAAACAAAAATCCCTCCGACCCACCAAAATTTGAGTACGAAACAAACAAACCACACTGCATTTCCCCAAGCATACAGACTTTCATTCACAATTACAATTCTAATCTTAATCAAAAGTGTACCCATAAACCAATTAACAATTAAATGACAACTTTGTTTGTAGCAAATACATTCAACAAGAATCCCAGAAAAAGGTTTTCAAAACCCATAATTCTTCCAGAATTCAAAAGTCAATACTGCTTCACCAAAATTAAGAACCATAACACCAAAACTAAAAAAATCAATAACATAGAAAATAAGTAAACATAATAACACACAATAACATATAGATAAATATTTGGATTACATACCTTATCCTGAGAAGGAAACCACGCCGGCCAATTAACGGCGTATGGCGGGTCCAGGTGAAGTGAGAAAGAGAGTAAAGAAAGAAGGGTAGAGAGGTTTTAGCGATGAGGAGAGAGAGTAAAGAAAGAAGGGTAAAGCTTGTGAGGTTGTGAAAGAGTCCAGAAAACTGTTTAGGAGGCTTTGTTTTTGCTTCACCAACAAAAAAACTTGTATCGTATGAGGCTTTCTTGCGTTTAGAAGATGTTCTATTTGGTTCTATAATTTGCTTAATGGGTTGTTCGAGAAGTTTCATGTAGGATAGATGGCTTATGGGTTTAACTTGTACTTCATCGTTTTTCATGACTTGTTTAATAGGGCGGGTGGACCCAACGGGTTAAAGGTTAGGTTATTTACAGATGGGTCAATTTGATGACAGGTCGGATTGTCATTGGGCTTTGATTATACACAATAACGCCAGATGGGGTCATAATTGGGACTGGTTGCCATACAAAACATTCTCATAATACTTGCACTTATTACTTTTTAACTTGTCTTGTATGAGATCGTCTCACTATGAAACGTCTCACTATGAAACGAATCTATATAAGTAGTTCATTTCTCTAGTTAATCACTTTAAAATTGTAAGTTATCACTTTAACACCTAAATGTACATGGGACAGGCTAATAGAGATGGTTTAGCTATAAGACCATCTTATTTAAGAATTCGTGTTACCCTTTTTAGTAGTTTTATAATACTTGCACTATTTTCATCTTTGGCAAAGAACAACTCAATAATTCTCTATTTTACATGGGTCTATATGTGCTAGTCGTCCCCTCTTGTCATTGCTAATGGTGGTGTTTATGGCTCACTGTTCCCTTTTTGTTTTGGTGGTCGGGGTTTCGCGGTTTGATCGAGGTTGGTACATGGTATTACGTGGCAAATTGTACAGAAATCGTCAAGGTGGCAAGGCTTTGGTATGGCGGTAGCTTGCTTTGGTGGTCTCTAGTTTATGCCCTTGTTGTGTTGGCCCATTAGGTTATTGTTAGTTTAGGCCTAGTTGTTAGTGAAAATTTGAAATAAATAAGATTATTTATCAAAAAAAAAAAAATACAATAAGATCATAATCAAACTTATTCCAAAATTAAGCGTGTAATCCGCAAATCTTAGGTTCGGGCTGTTCGCATTTAGTAAGTGCGAACAGACTGAGAAACTGAAACAGGTTGTTCGCTGTTACTAACAGCGAACAACCTGTTTTAGGTTTTCAGTCTGTTCGCACGTGCGAACAACTCTTGTCTTAAAATCAGCATGTTAACCTTGTTTGACCTGTTCGCAGTTACTAAGTGCGAACAGACACTTGATTTTTTTTTACCAGTTTACTACTGTTCGCACTTACTAAGTGTGAACAGACCCGAACTTGTACTCTGGGGTATCAGGCGCTTATATTTGAAATAAGTTTGATTTAGATCTTATTGCATGCTTTTTTTATTAAGAGTCTTATCTATTTCAAATTTTCGTTGTTAGTATAGATAAATATGGTGTGCTGACTAGTAATAGGTGTATATGGTGGGCCTGCTTGTGGCTTTACCCAGTGTGTTTTGAACTTTTGATCTTCCAAGTCGTGGTGTTTATGTGGGTCCGGCCATATGGTATGGTATCAATGTATTTTGTGGTTTTGTCCAATAATCTGGTGTATCGATTGTGTTAAAAGGGGTCTTCGTATCCTATGGTTGTTTATGAATTTTTCCCCATAGGGGTTTTTGTGCCGACCACTTCATATGATGTCCCTTTGATTTAATTCTCTAATTTTCCCTAAAAAAAAGTATTAAGCTAGTGGTGAGAAAATTTTTTTTGTTTTCTTATTGATGGGAAAATTTTTCTAGGTAAAAAATTTCCACTCATACATATGATGTGGATGAGGAGATTGATGAGGAAATTTTTTCTCTCATCAATAAGAGTGCGGTTAGTATTAAGCTGCTCGAAAATAATTTCATCATACGAAATTATTTTTAGCGGTAAGGATGCTCTTAGGGTTTAAACGACCTTTTTTGATTTGGGTGAGTAAACATGGGTTAGTGGATTTGAGTATTTGTTTTTGGGCTTAATTTGTCTTTAAACTTTTATCAAATTTTAGAATACACATTAATCTTTTATAAATTTCTGCTAAATTTATTTCATTATCATGTGGGCTAGTATGGGATGGGATGGGACGAGATAGGTGGATATGGAGGCAGGTGGGTGGATATGGGTTTGGTAATACCTCATATCTACCATACTCACTATTTATGATGGGTAAGATTTTTCATACCCATACACACCCACTAACCACCAAAATCATACTCATATTCATCTCAACTGGAACGGATGCAATTCAAAACCTACTAAATTATACCCACTAACCTTCTTTATACCCAGTTATCTGAAAATCCATACATATACATAACACATTATTGTAATTGCCCTTATTCCTTAGGATCCTCTCCCCCCTACAAAGACAAAAAAGAGGAACACTAGTCACTACTAAGTGGACACTAAGTAGTTCCTCCTAGCCTTTATCACATGCAACTAAGTAAACAACGTAACTTTTGTTTGTCAAAGAACAATTTAAAAAGTTTGTCCCTCAATCACGGGGATTAAAAGATAATCCCTACATTGACCAATATAATAATTAATATTTTATAATATGTTTCAATTTTGACGATATTTTTCCATGTATAATTGTTCCTTAACCACAAGAAGTTAAGTAAATCAAAAGGACCAAGTATTTGAGATTATTTATATATAATAGGTCAAAATATACTTTGAGAATTATACTAGGAGTACATAAAAAGTAGAGTTTGAGTATAATTTAGGGAATGCCTAATCCCATTTCCCACCCCTTTTAGACTATTTGGATCCATGCCTATTTTTTAAATAAGGTCAAAATATTTTAAAAATAAATGTAATTTTTTATTTTTTGATATCTACAAATATCCTTATAAAGTGTTCACAAGTACATAAAATTTCAAACCAATGCATCAAAATGGAAAAACAAATGTTTATTTTATTTTCTTCAAAACACTTTTTTTCAAGGGCATCATTATCAATTATGAAGAAAATCATGAAATATCATAATTTATTAAATTTTGAAATTCTTAAGGAAGAAAAAAACTTTAATGTGAATTTATCACAAAATTAAAAAATATTTAATTTTCATGGAATTAATGATAAGAAAAAAAAAAGAACATCTATGCACACCATAAGGCACATTTTTAGCTAAACAAAACACAAAGCATATATAATAGGTATGAATAATAAATGAGTCAAGTGTAATATCATAATTTTGACCTTTATATTTTGGAGATCTGTGCCAATAATGAATAATTTGTGCACAAGACTCAGATCACAAGAAAAGAGTTCGCTGCAAATAGAACACTATGCTGATCTCTATTACTCCCTCCTATTCAAAATTATTGTCTAATTTTTTTATTTAGTCAAGTCACTCTAATTGTCCACTTTTTATTTTTGGCAAAGATTTTTTACCTAAATACTCCCAACTACCCCAACTTATATTATTTAAAATACCCCACCTACCACCTTTTCAATTATTATAATCACTTAAATACCCCAACTACCACCTTTACAATTATTATAATCACTTAAAATACTTCAACTATCATTTTCTTAAAATCCGTGTCCAACCCAAAGTGGACAATAATTTGAAATAGAAGGAAGTATTATGTAATTGATCACAATATTTATTTAGTATGTTAAATTATACATACTAGCATAGAAATCCGTGTAATGCACAAATTTATAAATATATTAATATTTTAATGAAATATTAGATTGCAAACTATACTTTACATTTTTTCTAAATTTATAATTGTAATTATGGTAATCTAACAATGTAAATGACTAATTTTAATGATCCATTAATTGAATTTTATGTCATTTTATTTTAAATAACAATTGTGGAAAAAGGGGTTATTTTGTACCTCAAATAATTTTCTAAATTTCTGTATAATTTTATACACAGTGTAATTTTGCAGTATAATTTTCTAAATAGTGTAATTCCAATTATATTGGAATAAATGTAATTTATTCTGTAGTATAATTTTTACGCGGTGTAATTACAAAATTTTATCAGACAATATATAATGTTTTATACAGTACATTATATATTTTTCATTATAATTTTTTAAACAGTGGATTTATATACAACTGTGTAATTGGAATAATTGTGATTTGTTACATCCATTAATGTATTAGTTTTTCCGAAATATACATATGTAAATATGGTAAGTGTAAAAAATGCAAATCAGTCAAATTTCATTAATACTATCAAATGAAAAAAAGACAAATGACATGTTCACAATCAAACTTCTTTTTTGCTATTATACGGTAAAATTAATTAATAAAATGTATGATTACTAAGAGATTATCCCAA
This sequence comes from Amaranthus cruentus, assembly GCA_019425755.1. Lineage (NCBI taxonomy): Eukaryota > Viridiplantae > Streptophyta > Magnoliopsida > Caryophyllales > Amaranthaceae > Amaranthus > Amaranthus cruentus. Next base: position 354,690 of record CM033459.1, on the reverse strand, counting down.
ATTTTAATAGAATCAAATAAAAAAAATCCCAAATTTTAATTTTAATGGACAATAATTCTTAGAATCAGAAACAAAAATCTCGCTTAATATTTCCTTAAATATAGAAATCAAATCTAATACATAATTAATTTTGTTTATGCAAACAATTGCATCACTTCACCTATATATATGCATAGAATTTCTTCAAAGATACACATCCATATAACAAAAAATACAAAGCATCACATATCTAGTAAAACAAAATCATTCTCTAATCTTTCACAAGGATTTAAAAATGGCTAAATATTCTGCTATCAGCCTGATTTTTTTCATTATTTTTTCAGGTATATATCAATTTATATATGGGTTTTTCTAACTTATGCATATGGTGTACAAATATTTGTTTTACTTACACAACAAATTTGTTATATATTACGTTAATATCTTTATAAAATATTTATATTTTTTTGGGATGGTTTATCCCACATTGATATATCGAATATGTTATGCACACTTTATAAATTGTTGAAGTCCTTTTTTCAATGGCTATATGGTTTTGGGATAATATATATCTCCTTGGCTCATAAAGTGTGTGCAGTACCTCATGTGTCCCCATGCTGACATTAACAATAAATTTAGTCTAATTTAACATTTTTTATCCTTGATTTATTTCATTTTCGATATTTTCTATCCTTTATATATAATAATAATACCATAATTAATCGTGTACTACTTCTATAATTTTAGTAATTTTGTTATGAAATTAAAATATGTGATAACTAAATCTTATATGCGCATGTTATATAGGTTAGAAAAACCTTTTATATACTTATATACACGTATTTTATTTGAGTAAATAAAAGGTTGTAGCTAGGCATACAATGAATTCGCGAATTTTCTAATTTATTATTCTTTAATAAGAAATAAACATATTTAATTTTAATTTTATTTGTGTTTTTGGCAGCAATGGTGATGGAAATTGCAGTAGGAGCAAAATGTCCAATAATAATACCAGGCGAGTGTAATCTTAGTACGTGTAAACAAAAATGCTTTGAAACATACAAGGGAATTGGAGAATGCATCGAAAAACAACCTCCTGGGAGTGGCTACAAATGTTTATGTGTTAATTGTGGAATTTAGTACATGGATTTAGATAGAATTAATATTTAATAATCATGGATATTGTATTAGAAATTATTCATAATATTATAAATAAAACCACGTTTTTTATCTCGATTTATTTTTTTGATTGTTGTTCCGATCCTATGATAGCATGATGAGTAACCAAATTTGAAATTAATAATTTTGTTTAAATGATCAGTATGTTTGTAATATATATATATATATATATATATATATATATATATATATATATATATATATATATATATATATATATATATATATGTGTGTTATTGGTTATATCTGCTTATATGTACACTCACTTGATAAACATGGGAGAAAATGCATAACCAAAAAAATTATATAAATAAATTAACTGATTTATTTGAGCCTATTTTGCAAGTCTTTATGCCATATCAAATATTGCAACAAAAAAGAAAAACATTAGATAATGAAAAGAGTATATATTAAAAGAAAATTATTCAAATTAATTATATAACGAATCTTCAAAATGGTACGTAAAAATTATATCAAATATAATTAATTATTCATATTTTAGTGTACACCAACTTAATAATAAAAAGTAGAATATCATCTTTTAGTCTGAATAAGTTCCTAGCATTTGATATCTTTCTTATTCTTTAACTTTCACTAATATTCTCCCAAAAGTTTCCAAGATTATTCTATATTTTTTTATGGGCCATCCAATTAGAGTTGGTCTCTCAAAAAAAAATTTGTGTTAAGACAATATTTTGTAAGTAACGGCAAGAGGCTATTAATTAACTCAAAAAAAAACGGCAAGAAGCTATAATCACTTTGATTACTATTGATCAAATAAATTAATTAATTAGGGAAAATATATTATGTACATGTGTGAAAGCAATCGAACATGATTATTACCTTAATCTACTGTAGAGAATTCTTTTAGGAAGATTGTCTACTTTACATTGGATGTATAGATTTAATTTTTTTTTAGAAGCTAATACAAGAAATTTGACAAAAATATACTATGTTTATAATTATCCTTATAAATTAGAAGAAATTTAAGTAGTAAATAACGGTGATTTATAAATTAATAAATTATTCTTATATAGTAGAATTTAATAGAGTGAGAATTTTGTGATTTACGATATTGTTTCTCTCTCTAAATCAATCTATTTTTATTTTCCCTTTAATTTAAGGCATTGACCTTATTTTCTATCACTTTGAGAGCTTAATAAAACCATACTTAGTCAATTCAACCTTAATGAGTTTATTGTGAGTGGGAAATGAAATAGTTAAAGGCTTAAAGCTATTCACTTGATACATTTGGTTAATACTCCATTTTATTATATGATAATTAATAATGTCATTATACTAGAATTTTTTGTGTCAATTCAACCTAAAATTACAAAATTGATGAAAATTCAAATGTATAATTTTGAGTTATTTCATAATCCTATGGAACAAGGCTATATAACTTTGCTAATTTATTTCTAATTAATTTTTCCTAGTATTGGTATACTATTAGTACTAATACTTTTATGGATAGTTAGATAAACTTCCACAATGACCTTTAATTATATAAAATTAGACCACAAAAAACATTATGATATGAGTAAATTTCAAACACAATGATTCTTGTTCTCTCTTTTTTCTTCAAAAGGATGATCCACTAATTATGGTTGAATACCTTAAAAGAAGAGCAAAAATAATTTTGAACAATTTACATTTATTTATTAAAATATATAAAATCAAACACTTTCACTTTCCAAGGGTACGTTTGCTTCAGCAAGAAACTTAACTAATCAAGCAAATACCCACAAAACATGGTACACATAAAAGCATTAAGAGAAATTAATTAAGTATATAGTCCATCCTTAAACACATTTAACTTTTAACTTAATATAATTATCCATGATAACCCCAATAAAAAACAACTAAATTAGAAAATCATAATCATAAATAAATAAAAAGTACTTAATTAATTAAGGCTGATCAAAATCAAACTCTTCCTCTTCTGGGAATTGGTTTTGGTACTCATTTCCATTGTAGAATTTGTTGTTATTGTTGTTGTTGCTATAAAACTCCTCAAAATTGTTCATTTTGTTTCCATAATACCCATTGTTATTGTAATTGTTGGAATAGGACATGAAATTATTGTTGTTGGGATTGTAATTACTTCTCTTCTCAGCCTCAAGATCATAGAAATACTTTCCATTATACATAAACCTAGTATCACTCATTCCCTGCTTCTCTTGTACACCATTATACCCTGCACCTCCATAAAACTTACCTTCACCCTTGTTGTTGTTGTTGTTGTAATTTTCATAATTGTTGTTGTTGTTGTAATTTTCGTAGTTGTTGTTTTTGTTGTTGTTTTCATAGTTGTTGTTTTTATAATTGTTGTTTTTATAATTGTTGTTGTTGTTGTTGTTGGTGTAGGAAGTACTAGATAATCCTTGCAACTCGGTGGCATAATTCTTCTCATGATATTCATTGTTGTTGTTGTTGTTGGTGTTGAAATTTTCATTGTTGTTGTACAAATTTTCATTGTTGTTGTTGTTAATATCATCCATGTTGTACAATGTGGTGGAAGGTGGGTCCAACCCGGTTTCATGCCCATAAAGGCCATAACCGGTTTCGGTGGTTTGAGGGATGAAAACGGGTTGTTCATCGGATTGTTGTTTTTTTAAGTGAACGAATTCTTTTTCGTTGTTGTTAGGGTTGTAATCGGTGTTTGGGGTGGTGGAAGTGGTGGTGGTGTCGCCGTTACGAGTGAACTTGCTAAAGAATTGGCTATCTCTAGCATGAGTTTGGATAGAAAAGAAGGAGATTATAAGAAGAAATAAAATGCACCCAAATTTTTGGGAGGAAGCCATGGGTGAAGAGGCTCAAAGTATTGTAAAAGAAGTAAGAAGGAATGGGAAAATGAGTAGGGTTTAGTGGGTTTGAAATTTGATGGTCTAATGCCCTTTAAATAGAGCTTTATTTGCATTTTTTCTTTTTTCTTTTTTCTTTTTATGTTTTTAGTATTGTTTTAATACAAATTTTGGTGTCTTTTTCTTTTTGTTTTTTTCTTTTGTGTCTTCCATTTGTGCCCCTAAATTTGGGTGGGTAAGATCTATCTTCAATGCAATTTGTCTAAGTTGAGTTGGCAATTTTAGTCATGATTGAAGGCATGCTTAGATGGAGAGTTTTTTTTTTCTCTATTTCACAAGAGTATAATGGAGATTTTTTCTTATATATAAAAACATGTTACTTCATTAGACAATGTGAAAATTTTCACTTATTTTTTTAAAATTATAATATCAAGATTATATAGAATCATAAATTAATCTATCAAGTATATCTTTATCATAAAATTTTGAAATTATTTGCATGATATTTACTTATTATATTCATTGTTTCTGTTTTTACCATACATGTACAAGAAAGATTAATTCCTTTCATTCCTACTTAAAGAGATTTTTTAGCATAATTCTGAAACGAAAAACTTTTTAGTAATTTCTCTAAAGTAGTATTTGAAAATAAGTAATTCATTTAGAATATAGATTTCAATTATAAATAAAAATGAAGAATTAGAAAATGACAACCGACAAGTTTTATGATAGTCATTCTCAAATTCTCAACTTTAATTATTTTTAAAAGTAAGGATGAAATTGGTTCATTTTATTAATTTGTTAAACACTAAATTTGAGCCAAATTTTAGAATTTTAAATGAAATACTAATTCTCAACATACAACATTAAAGGAGTTTTAACGAGGAGTATTTATTGATTTTTTATAATAGAAATACTTGATCATTAATTAGTTAAGTTTTATATTCTCTTAATTTTGCCTTTGTTAGACAATATATTTTACATTCTTTACCAAAAATATAGTGAAAAGGATCATTGTCTATAATATATTATTTATTATAATAAAAGGATCATTAATTATTTTAGGCTTATAAGCATGTGAGTGTGACTAGTAGTGAGTAAAGCATGCAAGAACAAATAACTTTTATCTCTGATTTACCACATTGATCCCATTATTACTTCAACAGTTAATATTACTAAACTACAAGTGTACAATAAGGGAGTACTACATAAATAATTTCTTACCCTGACAATGCTAGTGGAAACAAACTTATTCTTCCCACTTTGTGCCGTATTTATTTTTAACCCATAAAAATTCATATACAATTTATTGATATGCATATCTTAATTCTTAAATAAAAAATAGTAAAGTTATAGATCACTACTAAGTTTTAAGTATCATCACTTGAATTTGGTGAATGACGATTAAACCGATGGCCCATATTATCTTATATGGTATATGTTATATATTTTATTACATTTACACATTTTTATATGATAGTTTTCTGGCTTAAAAAATTCAATTAAAATATAAATATATGCATGATATATAAGCCTAAATAATGATATAAGAATAACAATGTAGTTAAGCTAATGATTAAAACTCTAATATATGTTATTTATTTAATGCTCTATCAGTCTCGTCTAAACATAATCTTATTACAAATTAAACAAAAATTAATTATTTATTTTCACATGAAGAGGGGGGAGAGCATAAGTAGAGAGCAGATATGAATTTGATAACCAAATTAAGGTGTTGAATTGAATATTGAGTACATCTAAAGCATGTCTTACGGAATAATGGGGCATTACTCAGACAAACTTTTAACCATGACTTGAGGAATGGTTGAGCCAATAAGTCCATAACTATCTTTATAAAAGTCACCACTAATTAATATATATTGGACATCAAACTCATGAAAGTGAAGTCATGAGTTGAAAATGGTCATCATCAATCTATTTGTATTATCACAGATTTTTTGAGAGACGGTCCTTTTATGATATTATTTTTAATTGGGTCGGTCCATTATATACTTTTTAAAATATTATAAGTAGATATTAAGAATGATGTAAGTTAACATTTAAGATATTAAAAATATCCATTAAGGATACGGCAAGTAAGCACTAAAGAGACCCAACTGATTATCACTATATATAATTTCTTTTCAAAAACTATACTATATGAAAAAATTTTATTCAATTACTCTCTAAGTAAAATAATGATAATTATTTATTATGTATATTGTTTTCTTAATGGTCAAATTCACTTTTATATTTTAATGCCCTCGTTCTTTTTTATTCTCGTTGATTTTTCGCAAATCTTTATGCACAATTAAAACTCAAATAATTTCAATTATACGTTTCTAAATATAATAAAAAGTTACGTTTGAAAATCTAAAGTGATATATTTTTTCATATATAGGGTGAGAAAAATTCATAGTTAATTCATATTTAAAGTTAAGCTCTAAAATCTAAATACTCCAAATGTAAAAACATAAAAAAAAAAGGAAAAGTAGGTAAAAATCACTTTAAATTAATGAAAACAATTATGGGTAATTGTGGGAGGTAGGAAGGGTGGACTACTTGACTAGCTATCATGTACGTTTATCAATTTATAGTTCATCAACCCTTTAAAATGCATTATCTAATTAAAGTTCTAAACGCCTAATTTATCAACAACTCTTAACTAACCAGCAATGCATCATGAACATAGTATCTAATGAATCATAGAATTTGTCATTGTCAAAGCAGTTGTAAAAGAAATTAATCTTTTTTACACGGTAGTGGATAGTGGTGTCTATATTTGAGTTATTTTCTTTTCAGTATTGGATAGACCGATAAAAAGAAAAAATTAGCTGGAAAGAGGATATAAGATATTGAAAATCAAACTCAAAACAATTGTCTAGAGAAAATGTTACATTAGATTTAACTAACAATTTCAGATTCTCCATACTTGAGCCATTATATCGTGAACATAATTTAGTTATATATTAGCTATGGTCAATTTGTATGATCAATTTCAGATTGAATTTGAGTCGAGTCAATTTTAAACCAATTGAAAAACAATTGATGTAGGGAGCTTTTGGTTATAAAATTGTTGTGGTGATTGCTTTCTTTTTATCTCCTAGGCCTTAATGGAGAGGGGAAAATTGAATGAAATTAATAAACTTTTTTTTGAAGTAAAAAAAAAAATCAAATACTTTGTGATTGAGACATTGAGTGATAGACAATTTTAAACTATTACTAATTATTGCTGGACCTCCATTTGCAAGGTGCAACTAACCAATTCTTTTTTAATTCATTGGATTGAATGCAATGTTCTTGCGTGATGTGCGGAAATATGCTTTCCTTAATTTCTTGCTTAAGTTAGAAAGAAGAGTTAGTGTTTGCAAACTAACCTACCCACTTACTACTATGAGCATGATCTTCAATTAGGCCATTAGATCTGTTTCAAGTCGGATTAAAATCGAATATTATATAATCATATTTTTCTTGAAAAGAATATTATGTAAACATTGATTTTTACATTATTGTAAATTTATTTTGTAAGTTGGGTAAAAGTTAGATATACACAATTATGCTTTCACATCTTAAGACTCCCTCCTATTTTAGTCAAATCTCCCATTTGATTTTATGCACTTATCCATGCACTATTTCAATCTTAACTATCTCTAATTATGCTTAGCTAAAATTATTAAAAGTTAATATTAATATAAGAATAATAGTATTTACAACCCTACATAAAAATCAACAAACTCTCTTTTATTATCAATTATTTTAATTTTTCAAGATAATCTAACATGAAAATTAGAAACAATTAATGTTTTGTAATTATTTTAACTTCCCAAAGAAGAATAAAAAGTTAAAAGAATTAAAATATAATAAAGTATTTTATCTTTCAAAACAAATACGATATTAAATTATACTTCTATCTAAATCACTAAATTCTTGTTTATATATTTCCTCCGTTTCATAATACTTGCTATTGCTACTGAGTATGACATGCGTGAGAAAGTGTCACTATCAATAGCAAGTATTAAGGAACGGAGAAAGTACAAGTATACAACCCTTAGAGTCGTATATATCATTCTCCTAAATATAATTTACATTAAGACAAATCAAACAAGATTTTACTTATCTATGTCATAAATTGTGCTAAGAACCAATTGGACAATTAATTTAAATATGAAGGAATATAGCATTATAACTAGCTTGAATCCCGTGCCAAGCACGGATAATCAAAAAATATATAAATAATTTCTTAAATATAAATAAAATTACTTTGAATTATTCTGATATTTGGTAAATATAATAAATATAGAGAAAATAATATTTCATGTGTGAGAGAAAATTAATTAGTCTTTGCATTACATTAATTATTTCAAATATTAAAACTCTAAAAATTTTAGGCTTGAATTATTTCTAATGAACTTGTAAAATGATCAATATTTACCACTATAAATTAAGAATGAAGAAAATATTTAAGCGATAAACTTAGCAATTTAAAGTAAATAATATGGGACACGCATTGCTTTTATAGTGCCCATGTTCTAATTTATATGGCCCGTGATTTTTATAAGAAAAAATCCATATTTATTTATTTGAATCACTTATTGAAATAATTTATAGATTATAAGTTTATTTTATTGATTCTCTTTCAAAATAATAGATATAATATTTACATGTTTATGATTTCTTATGAAGCACTAATAGAGAAATAAGAAACCTTGTGAAGAATAATGATATTATGTTGTTCTTTTTTTAGTTTATTTATAGAGGCATAATATAACAATTTTCTTCTTGTTTGTTTTTTTAGAAGACCCCATATATAATTTTGATATTAGACAATTTAAGCTTAATTATTCTACTTACCTAATTTAGTTAACTGATGAAGAATTTTTTGGAGGGAAAACAATGAATGTGAGGGCGACATGTGTCTTATTGAAGAACGTATTTAGTATATAGTATAGATAAGATTACAAGTTTTCGTGACGAGGTATGTGACTATTTATATTGAATGAGTAATGGTAAGAGTCATAACAAAGAGTTTTAGTTTTAGTTTTCATTTAGAGTGTTGTGTCATTCATTATCATATAATTTCACACTTTCCATTGATAATGGACGAAAATAAATTTTATGAAGAAAAAGAATAATTACAGTATTAGGTTGGTCATGAACATTACTTTCTTGTAGGGACGAAGGGAGTATTAAGCAGTTCTTTTGCTAAATCAATCATACTGATATTTTTTCATTACATTCCCATCATTTATACCAAACAGGCCGTGAAGGACATGAGTCTGAGTGTTGTTTGACTGTTTTCAAAGAAGAACAAATAAAATGATCTCTTCCTCTTTAATGTAACGAAATGCATCTTCAAGACTTCAATGCGCCTTGGGCAAGTTTCACAAAGTTTAAGCCTCAATCAACAAGCACGAAAAACATGCAATCTATGAATTGTGCAAGTAATAAGCACATTAACTCTGTCAAAACTGTAATAATTCATATACAGGAGTGAATTAGTGATATACCTTGGCGTATCAACCGCCAGTATAAAATAAATCGGGTCTTAGGGTCAAAACTGTTGTGTCGTCCATGGTTCTTTTGATATGAGCATTGTTCTCAGTTATCTTGTGCGCAGTGGCAATCATCTCAAAGCAAACAAGAGGGAGAAAACAGCTACAACAAAGGCCTGAAATACACTAACTTACGATCAGCTTCAGCTTGATAGAGAATTCACTTGACAAGAGGGAGCTCTACAATGACTTACCACAAATGGTACTAATGACAGCAATCTCAAAAAAATCATACACAGGTAAACAACCACAGAAGCAACCTGAAAAATGGGGACTCGAGATTAGATTTGGCCAAAATGTGAGAGAATTGCACTCAAAATCAAGGGTCCTTACAAACTTACCAAAAACAATACAGATAACAACCATCTCAGAGCAAGAATGAATGGGATAACAAATACAATAGAAACCTGAAAAGATCAAGTAAATGTAAAAAAAAAAAATCAGTTCAATTATGAGAAAAAACTGAATAATCATAATGCATTACAGGGTGTCAGGTTCATAAATCACTTACCAGAAAGAACACCAACTCTTCACCAGCAAGACCAACAGTGAACTCGTTTCTCTCCATCTCTCGTTTAATGAAACCTTGCAACTATGAATACATCTATTTAGAATTGACAAAAAGTATCCAATTACAAATAGGCATATGACAAGCACAATGCCAAGAAAGCACTTCGTAAGGACGTCAATGTGCATAATTCTCCTAAAAAAATATGCATGAACATAGAAAATAATTAAATGGCGTAACAGAAGTTATTCCATCCAAAAGGAATATTTTTACAGCCAACTCTGAAAAAGTATTGTGTAGCGAATTAGAGCACGAAAAAATTGCATCCGGCAAACTTCCACTGAGTGAATCAGAACAAGGCACCAAAAATCACAAAGGGGTCGGGTGTTAGTATTTGTAAATATAGTTTCCAAATGAGGTAAAAAGGGGTACCCCGGTGCATGAAGCTTTCCCATAGAACGAGGGACTGGGAAAGGGTCCCATCAATCACAAAGCGAAATCTGAACCGGTGCGCAAGGATCTTGTTTCCAAATGGGGTGGTTAGTATATATTATTATCGCCATCAGACTTCTACATTTCAACATATCAGCATCATATGGACACAAAACCTTTCTATAAAGAGGGGACAAGATGGAGGAAAGGCTAAATTAAGCAGCAAAGCAGTACTAAAGTTTGGTACTCAGCCAAGGCATTCAGATATAACCTTGGAACACCTGTCTGCCTGTTCATGCTTGCGCAGTGACACTCATTCCTGCCACTAACTCCCAAAAGAATAAAAGCCACAAACTTGGTGAAAGAGGGAAGGGAAGAGAGCACATCAGAACTTGAAAGACTAACCTGATGGTGATACTTCTTCACAGTTGAAAATGACCTTTTTAGCCGGTTTATAGCTTCAGACGTGAAAGTAACTACTTTTTTCAGATTGTATCTTGCAGGAAAATTGTTGATAAACTATAAAAGATGCAGGAAGATAGATTTTGGTTAAAGACGGAGGAAACATACAACATTCATACAAGATTCAAAAGGGGAAACAGTCACAAAGATTATCAAGCATAATGCATTCAGCATAGGAAAGCTCCATAACTGCATGCTAGCATTCTCAACTACTGCCAACTAAAAAGGAGAGGGAGACAACAATAAACAAGATAAAAACATTGCATGATAACAACCTTAAAAAAAGAGCATCTCTGATTGCGTAATTGCCTTCGTAGCTCTACCATTCTCCTCTGCCAAAAGATTTAACTCAGTTGAGCACATGAAAGATACTTAGTAAAGATAAAAAGAAGCATTTTAAGCTAGCCAAAGATACCTCTATGACTTCACGAGCCTGCTCAAGCTTTTGAACATGAAACCAAAGTTCTGGGACAATTTTCACCATCTGGAAAAGAGCTGCTGATTAGACAAGGCAAAGGAATGAATAAAAGGATTATACTCCTATTGTTAGACTGGCAATTACTAGCACTTAAGATATCCTGATTTAATTTGGTGTCAGCAAAGAACAGTATGTCAGCAGGAACAAAGGGATTTGTTAGCTTGATGTCTTTTATCAGTAACAGGAAGTCATGACAAGATCATTTCTTCCATAGACGGCATGCTGAAAAGAGATATGATAGCAAACCAGATCTAGTTCACAAATATACAAATTTAATGTTTTGCAGCAATGAAGGACTAGTGTTTCATGCAATAAGTCTTATTCAAAACCAAAGCTGCTTGCTCAGATCAGTGCATAAAGTTTTTACAGTTTATATCTATGTCCCTTATTTAGTTAAAACCAAATATCTATGGTTCTTTGGATTTGGATTGTAATGGACTATATTAAAGTTGCTCACTAAATCATGTGCAATTCTTATTTATATGAATTTGCACATAATGTTTTGCTACCAAGGACAAGTCGGAGACAACCTCTTTGTTTGTGTTATCACTAACAAAGGTAAGATCACGTACATCCGATCCCCCCAAATCCCAACCTAGGTGGGAGCCACTTAATGGCATTGGGGTTATGTAATGTATGTATATCTTAACCATGATTTCACTGATTTGACTCTTAAGGCTGCATATGGTTCACTTGTAACAATGGACAGAAAACTTGCTTTTCAAAAAGCTACAGCTAAGTCACAATGAGCATTTCAATTACATGCATCATGAAAGTGCAAACGTATGTCTCACCGTTTCAACTTGTGAAGCAAGCATTTTCACTGATTTCTCATCATCTTTAGCTTTAACTTTTAGCTGCCGAAGGTTCAGATCATTTTTCTTCACGACGACCTCCAATTCCCGTACCTAAGGATGTCCAATTGATAAGATAGAATTGCTGCATAAGTTTCTATTTCCCTTTCAATATTTTCACTTACTCCTTGAAAAGGGAAACCAGAAGGCAAAAGAAAAAATCGAAGAAAATTATAATATACCTGTTCTTCAAACAGCTTTATCATTTTTTCATAGTCAGGTGCATCCTGCATACCAATTACAAAAGATAAGAGCAGAAAATCAAGTTGTGCAACTGTTTTACATCATTATATGTTTAATGCAGTTACCAGCCAGCAGAATCGCAAGGGAAACAAGTAAACATAAAGAGTAGAGATGTAAACTTTCATAGCTCACTTAATCATTCAGAAAAATCTAGGACCAGCACATCTGCTCAATAGTCATAAATAATCGTTTATATTGACTAAACAGAAAATTGATACAAAAGGAGACGTAACATACATATAATAGAATAACAAATATTTGATTTTAAAAAAATGGATAAATTAACATAAATATTGAACAAAGAGGATCAATAATTTCAGAGATCTATGACAAAAGAGATGAAGTTGCAGACCTCTAAGTTGGACAAAAGAGACTCCAGCTGTTGAATGGTAAGGGTCAGTTCCTCAATTTTCTTCTCACAATTTTCAATATGAAGGCTTTTGGAGTTTAGTTCTCGATCAATCTTCTTGACCAAGGATTCTGCAGTAGTATAAATCCCCCAATAATGACAAGTCGTCAATAACTCGACACAAGTTTCTAATTCTAAATGAACAAACAGATATGAGTAACAGCAGCCCAATCATCAAACAAAGATATCATCCAAAGAAATTCTTCATACATACCAGCAGTCCAACAGTGTAAAGTCACCACACAGTCACACACCACAGATATAACAAGGAAAAATAATGTAAAGAGGAACTAAATTTGATAATTGATATTTCACAAACAGACACAACACAGACACTAATAGAAACAGAATTCAGAAATCCCACCTTATCTCAAGGTATAAACAGACACAACACAGACACTAATACTTTCAGATAAACATGGGCTTGTTAATCGTTTCTTTTCAACTGAACTAACACGGGGTCAGCTTAGTATTGAATTGAAGCGAAGTGAAGTGACGTGAATATATCTGATAGTAGGTACTGAACTGAAATCAAGTTGATAGTACTGACTAGTGATTTCAATTTATTTGAAGTTAAGTACCAATAAATTGAAGAGAACAAACAAATTTACCATATTTCTATTGATCCACATTATAAATCATTCAGAAATACAAATGCAACATCAAACATCCACATCACTCATCACGTAACACCAATGTTGAATCATAGGTTAATAATAATTGTCAGTCAATATAAGTGCAATTCCATCTTACAACATCAATGCAAGTATGAGTGAAATCATCTTGACCAAACAATGACTCGAAATAACACATATTCTAACAATAACGGAATAAAATTACTCAAAAATCTTTAATGATTAGCGGAAACCTACCGCTCGATAACTAAACAATATAAAAAATTTCGAAATAAATCTTAATTAAGAGGTATTGCAGAATTCACATTGATGAGGAACCAAAACAAAACAAAATTAAGAGTTGAAGAATAAGAAAGTATAAAACAGTTACCTAAATGAGCAATTTTGAAGTTCATTTCCTGAATTTCGCATTCCAGTGGAACGTCGGAACTAGAGCAATTTTGTTGTGATTGAAGACCTGAAATGTTGATCTCAGTAGTGACTCCATGGAATGGGAAGAAGATGGATAAAATGGATGCGAGAGCAAAGAATGCCTTCGGTGAGGTCATCGTCGTTCCTCCGTGAAACTCTCGTAGTCTCACCGGGTACCGTGACAGTGATATATGGCAAATTTAGAAAGTAACACGCTTGATAGTAGTTCAGTCACTTCGGTTTAAGGCTACGATTATTTCGGGGGTTTTAGAGGCATGCTTAAGATGACAATTAAACTAGGGGGTGTTTGGTAGAAGGGATTTGCGGGGAGGGAATGAGAATTTTTAGAGGCATATTTTAAATGTCATTGTTTGTTCGGAGGAAATGAGAATTTAGGAGTTAGAGAATGAGACTTTTTGGAGGTGGTATTTGAGGTTGGGACATGAAACTTGAATAAAAAGACATAATTTTTAATCAAGTCTCATTCTTTACCCAATAAAGACATGAGACATTTTATCTTAAATCTCACTTAAAGTCTCTAACATAAGTCTCACCTCTAAGTCTCACAATTCCCATTCCCTTCTACCAAACACCCCCTAAAATTATTGATTCAATGAGGATAAACTACTACTTTTGACATTTTAGAATGTTATAAGTCGTAGCCTTTAAAATAAAAAATAATGGTTTAATATCAATCCCTTAAAATACTTTATATTCTAATAATTACTAGTATAATGCTCGTGTAATGCACGAAATTTTAAAACTTTTAAATATATAGTAATTTAACTGTTTTGATAATTTTTTGTTACTATAATTATTAATTATTCAGATAAAAAAATTTCATAATCATTAGAAAAATTTCACATACTCAATCAAAATAGATATTATATATATAATGTAAGTTATTGAGCAAATAATAAAACATTATTTAATTTAATAAGAATAATTGAGCAAATAATAAAATATTATTTAATTTAATAAGAATAATTGAGCAAAGTGACACGTGGTGAATCATAGGAATTTCACAACTCTCATTCTAAAGCCGCCATGTGTTAAATTGATTTTTGAATTAATATTATATATATATATATATATATATATATATTGGATATTATGAATTTACTAATTGATTAAATAGTTAAGTACTCCATCTAATAACTATAAATCTACAATGGTACAATCACGGCTATGCACGATTACAATTACTTACATGGCTAACAACTACGCAGAAAGCTATTTTATGAGGAACAGACCATTGATATACTTCCTCGAATTTGTATCCCACAAAGATGAGTTGCTAGTTTTGTATTTATGAGCCGACATTAGGACAAGTATAAAGCGGATGAATACGGGGAAGGAGAGTAGATTTTGAAAGAGCAAGTTCTTGTAACCTTCACCTATCCTCTACCAATGGAATTAATAACTTTCATATGATTGTGTTAGTAATGGGTGGACATAGATATGAAAATTCTTACATACCATTGGTATAGTGGATACATGAAGGCTATAAGAACTCACTCTTCCATCATCTACTTACCTTCTCCGTATTCGTCCGCTCTATACTCATCCTAATTTCGGCCCATAAGTACTAAACTAGCAACTATCTTTATGATTCATATCCATACTCTCCCCTATCCTGGTTGTTGAAGTTGGTGTGACTTAGAGTGCACCAAATGAGGTTGATGATGTGTGATGGTGTATGGAGATGTGTGTGTGTTAGGCATGTTGGAAGGGAGTGGAAGAGGTCCCATGTTAATGAGATCATGACAGCAGCAGCAGGGAGCAAATTAGGCATTCTGGACTGCCTGCTCGACCATTCCCCAAGCTGCTCGACTTGAGACTCGACCAAGTCAGTGAGTTCCTGGCAGTTGGCTCGACCATCCGCTCGACCCTGGCCATTCTGCTCGACCAGGTCGAGCGACGCACTCTGCTTCACTGTTTCGCTTTGCGGTAATTTCCCACGGGTTATTTATTAGGGTAGGCGCCCTCTCCCATGCATCCATACATACTCCACTATATATAGAGTGAATGTAGTGCTCAAGAAGCTAAGGTATTCTAACCCTAAGCCAAACACAAACCCTTTCTTTCTCTCTTCTCTCTTCTTCTCAAAGTGTAATTGCTCCATTGTAAGAGTTCTTTGAACTCCATTGTTTCTTCACATAATACAAGCAAGCTAACCACCACAAGGAGGACGTAGCCCACATTGGGTGAACCTCGTAAATCTTTGTGTCTTTGTTTATTGCTTTATTCTTATTGTTCTCATTGCTATTTATTGAAGTGTTTGTTTATTTGCATTGAACACCCTTACCATTGGTCTTGGGTGATTGTTAGGGATAAAGTTTGAGACTTTACACCCTAGGGCACATCTTATTTCACTGGTGCCTCTCCAGTCTCCACAAAACACCTTGTGGGACCAACTCAAACTAAGGGAAGGACAAAAACAGAGTTTTGATGATCTTCTTATCCAGCACACCCATTTATGATTTAACTTTGGGTATGCATATAACTTCTAGCCTAATACTATCTCAGAAATTGGCCTCATGTTGAGGAAACTAGACAGTGCAATGTAGTATACTCATTATTGAACACAAGAAGATTACAGATTGATAATTGTTCATTCTCCAAATCAAATAAATAGACGCGTAAAAAAAATAATGTTACAACATTTTCGTTGTTCTCCTTTTACAGGAAGGAAAATTATCGAAATCTACAGCAACGTTCCTTCCAAGCCAATGAAGCTCTCGGTTCTGAGACGATCAACTCAAGCAGACTTCTTTGCCTGTAAACAAAATATTATTAATCATGTTACCAAAAACTCCATTTCAGCAAACTAACAGTTTAATGTTAAAACAGCCAAGTGTGTCTTACTCTTTTCTCTTCTTCCATTTTGGCCTTAATGAAGGAATAGCATGCAACACCGGCAATAGCAATGCTTGTTCCAATGGCTGTTTGTGTTGAAATCCTGTTGCCTGTAACACAAGGCGTGTTAGTTTCTGACACATCAGAAGAAACGTTTCGTTTTCTCTCTAAAAAGGCTTTGGAACGTACCAAAGACAACAATGGAAAACCCGATGACAAACACTCGTTTCAAGACATTGCCGACTGCGTGTGTAAGTGGTGCTACCCTCTCTAAGGTGTTGGTAGCTAGCTGCAAAAAGTGAAGGTAAACAAGTTCGTTTTAGCAATCGTCCAAGTCAGTGATACACAGAAAATATGTCAAGAGAAAATGGACAGAATTTGACCTGGTTGTAAAGATGGTAAAACATTCCAACCCAGAAAAGGTCTGAAAGGAATTTGGTCATTCCCACTTTTGCAATGGCATCACCGAATCCATGCTTCATAAGTTGAGGACCCTCGATCTGTAAAGTTCACGATGAGGATCATACACAAGAACGGAAATTTCAGATTGATCCAAAAAAGAATGCAGAACAAATATGTTCGTGGCTACTTACGATTATGGCTGGTGGGAGGCAAACAAACAGAGAGATGATGGAAATGTAGGCATAGACGTTAGTACTGTCCATGCCAGTCTGAAAGATAAAAAACTATCAGGAAGAGGAATCAAGAAGTAACAAGTTATGGGACACTATGGAAGATAAGAGGTTGCAAAGGAGAAAAGCATAACCATGGCTTTCTTTGAGTAAATACTCCTGTAAGTGAAGGAGATATTGGAAATCATAGCGCTGACAAAGCCAAGCCAGTTGAATGATAACTCGGTCAGCGAAGCCATAGAAACACCTGTATTCAGTAATATATAGGTCAGAGTTTCTCACTCGATTTCATTAGCAAAGGGTGCATTCACTCATGGGATAATACGAATATGATGATGAGCAAGGAATACCTACCAATCACAACAGGAGCCAAAGAGAGCCAGAGAGTAAGGGGAATTTGCTGTCCAAGGATGAATTGAGAAGCAGCAGCATTGAAGAAGGGCTCCAAGGCTACATGATAGCAATGAAAAGCACATCAGAAACATAAACAATAGAGGGGAAAAAACGTAATTTACACGCTAGATAGTTGGATTAGCTGTAGAATGAAAACCAGAAATCAAGTGTCACCTTTAATCGTGTGGGTAAAAGACACTGCAACAGCTGCAAAAGAGATGTTGCTGGTAACATGGCCTACACCATGACATATAGCAACTGGAATCAGCAGCTTCAGGAGGTTGCCGTCAATAGGCTGCAAACAAATTCAAGGGTTTTCCCAACGTTAGAAGGAAGTCTCTGTGTAATAAACGCACCATCAGTCATCACTCATCTCATTCACAAACTCAAGCCCTCTCTTAAACTCATAAACATTCTTTTCGTTCACTTGTTCATTGTCGTTTTCTCCCACTTATTTTCAACAACCAATGCGAAATCCCTTAAGTACGGAAATCTTAAATTTGGCAAACCTGTGGGGATGGATTTATATAATGTGCTTTATAGCATAGTGAAAATAGTTGCAACAGAGGTAACAATCACGATGATGCAGTATTAAGGTGATATGATTGTCATACCCCCAAATATCGGTTGAAGCCATGAAAAACCGTTGAATTGGCCTAAAACACGATTCTTTACCTTTAAATGTGCCTAAAATCAGTTGGGACTTGGGCATAACTGAAATTTTTTACGACTCGGCCGATACAATCAGACAATACATGTTGCCTTGTTTTTTCAAAATTGCTTTAAATAATTCTGATCAAATTTTATGGTTGAAAAGTTGACTTCAAATTTAGTGGATGTCTTATCACAAAGTATAGGGAGCAATACATTGTCAATTACAGTGCTACATTAGCAAAGGCTTGGTTGCTGGGGTCTGAGATAAGAGAAAGAAGTGACAAAAATATCAGGTTAAAAACAATAGATTATGTTATACACCACAAAGTTGCAGTGGATGTACAGGGTCAGATTACATGGACTAGAAAACAAGTAAAAAGGCTTTTCAGGAGGAATCAACTTACAGCACGTTTAGGAAGGCCCACTGACCAGCTCACCACACAGTATATCGATCCAACCAATAAATGGATGACCGACACGAAACTGC
The DNA here is from genome assembly GCA_019425755.1 of Amaranthus cruentus. Taxonomy (NCBI): domain Eukaryota; kingdom Viridiplantae; phylum Streptophyta; class Magnoliopsida; order Caryophyllales; family Amaranthaceae; genus Amaranthus; species Amaranthus cruentus. The sequence continues at coordinate 335,719 of CM033459.1, read as the reverse complement.
AGCACCACACAAAGATCACAGACACAGTACAACCCAATTAACTATAACAGACCAATATTTTTGAAGAACAAATAGAAAGTTAGAAAAATTCAAACAAACTTACCAAGGAAATCATATCAGAAAACAAAAAGATATCTATTCTTGAAAGCATCTCAAAGAAAATATGAGAAATTAAAAATATGAGAAATTAAAAATTTTCAAATAGGTACTAAATGGGACATTTGAACAATGTGAATGGTATAAAAAGATTGAAAAATGAGTGGTTGAGAATCAAAGAAACTTGTGAGAATATTTCCAAGAAATGCAGCCCAGTAAAAGGGACGGATTGAAAGGTAAATGCTCATACTCGCTACACGGCTCTTTGTAGCCTGTGTGATGAAGTTGGTCTAATGGGTCCTATTTGAATTTCCGACCTTGTTGGCTTTCCTATTGTTTGAGTTGAGTATCTCACAATTATCATATTTACGCTTATGATAACGTCATAATTTTAATTCAGACAATGTTTAGTTGGCTACTAATTTTTTTCTGTTCACTTTCAAAATATCTTTCCACAAACCGGTGAGCATAATAGTTTAGATGTTGCAACTTGTACATAAAAGGAACAAGAATTCTAGGCAGAAAGTGATATAGGACCAAAAAGAACTAACAACATTCGGATGATATGCAATAATAAGTGCAATGTATGACAATGAACCATGTATTGCCACACCACAAAGTGTACTTTTACTTTAAGCATTACTCATAAATCTAGCTCAAATAAAACTAAAATGGAAGGGAACGGAGAACTATTAAAACATATTCAACAGAAATATTCACAAAAGGAGGGCTTGAACACTTACTAAGGATATGGGAAGTAATTGTAGATCTTTTTGTTAAGAATGTTGAATATCACATTCAAGAAGTACCTACACAAAGGCGATAATACACACTTTTAATTGAAAACAAAAATATTATCCGAATTATACACAAAGATCATACGTGCACACAAAGAAAGTTTGATACCTTTGACCATATAAAAGCCTAAACATTCAGGTTGGCAATTGAAATTCTGGACTTGAGTTTATTTTTACCATAAACACAATTAAGGTAAATTCATATAACATTGTGAAACAAGTTGCTTTCTATTTTACCATATGAATGCATCTTCTAATTCCTTTAAATAGAGCCAACTATGGTTGAAAGTGAAGTAAAAGATACCATTCTAAGTTATCTAAATTGAGCTTTATTGAAGAATCAAAGCAATGCTTCCCTATAAAAGGTAAAAAAAAAATATTTAATTTTTATCTCATTGCATGTCACACATCAAACCCAAACAAAATTGCATTAATAGGTAGATAGGTAGATCCTCCCAAGTGTTTTAGTGTATAAGCCAAACAAGAATAACATTCAAGAGACACTCGTTACTTGAAACAGTAGGTAGGAAGTTACAGAAGATGGAAATTAAGATGCAAGTGGAAAGTTAAGCATTGAAGATCATAGGGAGTTATTCTAGAAAGGAAAAATTATCATGAATAAAACAAACTTTCACTAATTTCCCAACAACAATACCAACTTTTAATTAATCATGAATAATACCAACTTAGGGCGTGTTTGCCTAGAATAATACTAACTTTGTTTATACTAGGGTATAACACACAAAAAAAGGTAAATTAATAATTAGACAAAAGTTGGTATTATTTAGGAAAACACACCCCTACGTTGGTATTATTCATGGTTAATCAAAATCTAGTATTATTGTAGGAAAATCAACAAAAGTTTGTATTATTCACGGTAATTTTCTAGAAACTACCCATTTTGATCATAAACTACCTAGGACGAATGGAAGAGGATTACTTGTTCAAGTCATCGATCCACCTCTTAGCACAAGTCACAATCCATAATTTGCACTAAACTACGGATGTAATTTTTGATTTCTCCTATGCATCTACTCATGTAAGTAGTTCCTCTTGTAGTCATTTTCAATTAGTTAAATGATGAAATGCTTCTACTCACATACAACATACTTTATCCTTACACCATTGGGCAAGGTCCGTAAAGATGAGTATCTTGTATATGAGCGTATCTACTATCCAAGTTACTATCATATCATAAATAAGAGTAATATATTTCACAAATAAGTATAAATTATACAAAAACATACATTGTTTAAAGGTTTTAATGACATTAAAACCACTATGTCTATTGTCTAGCACATTACCTATTGTTCATATTTTCTTCATGTCTTGCCAAACAAAACGTTTTTAAAGATTTCCCTCAATAATATTTTCACTCATAATTTTTTCACAAGTAGAGATCTAAAAATTAATTATCTTAGCTTAAGCTATCATTTTCTTTAAAGACTTCTACATATACTTAACTCGATTAGTTGAATTATCAACTAATTGACCACATCATAGAACATAAGAGTAACATTTAGGCAAGAACTAAGGATTCACCATCAAAGTTTGGTCAGCGGCTCAACGCGTTTGGCAAATGGTTATTTCATGTTTTTTGGCTAAAAAGTGGGTTACAATCACAAATAAAGTCCAATTAGAAAAAAATAATCACAATAAAAAAAAAGATTTTAGCTTAAAATTGGTTTTCTTGTTGGTTAGGTGTTCAAAACACATCAGACATTTACCCGACCTTGTAACTAAAATTGAATTCAAAATGGAATTGAAAATATGTAAAAATCAATGTAGACACAAGGTTCGATTTTAAGACGATGTGAAACTCCTAACTCAAAATTGACCCGATGACCTGAATGACACCAGTCGCTTGTAAATCATTTATCAAATAATTTTTTGGCCAATACATGATTTTAAAAGCTAAAAAGTTGTTTTATTGAAATTATATATCAAGATGAAACCAACAATATAATTTTATTATAGATAATTTGTAATAAATGTAACAAGTTAAAATAACTAGATAGGAGTAATATACAGATAGGAGTAATATACAGATACTGATTTCTTCTTCACACTTTTGAAGTGATATTGTTTTAACATTGAGTGTAACAATGTTGATGTTATAAAAAACATTTTTTAAGTACTTCATAATTTTATGATTTTATCATCAATTTTATAACATGTCATCATTGATTCCTTTCAAAAAAAAGATGTCATCATTGATTATAATTTATTTATTTATCATTTCGCCTTTTATTTAATTGTTTTATCATTTCAACGAGAGTAAATTATTAATTTTTGAAAATTCTTTTTAACATAATTTACAACGTAAAACTAGATTATTTAATTTATTAATCATTTTATTGCAGAATGGGCTCAAAAATCTAAATATGCCTGAAATTAGCAACATAAACAATAAAATAAAAATTGTGCAATATAATGCATTACCACATGAAGAAGAAAAATCCGGTGGTAAGAGCAGGATACTTCTCCAAAAACCCAACTTTAGCTTCCCTAATAATCATTAACGATTAAAAAAAGAAAACAAAAAAGAAAAATTAGTTCAAACCGAACCGAATGAAACCCGATTAAACCGAATGTGAACGGACCTCACCCGGAAGATTCACTAGCAGCACGACACGGTTGGACCGCAATTTTCTCCCTCCTACAACCAACCTGGCTATTTGAAACCGGTTCAATAAGCAAAGCCGGCCTAAGTTGTCTTCCCCAAATCAAATTCCCTCCATCTTTAACCAATCCAACCGGAGGTTTAATTCCGGTGGACACACCCAAACTCGAAGACTCTCTAACGGGTCGGAAAAGCTTAGGAAGGGCGGCCACAGTTGTTGCACGTGACAACACTCGCGACTCCATTGCTAGAGAGAGAAAGAGAAAATAAGGTGAAGATTCTGTGGAGTATAGTGTTTGTTTGTTTAAATAACAAAAAGTAGTAAAAATTAGAGGCTGATAGTATGAGAATGAGAGATAGTGGGGTCTACAAGAGATGGTAAGATTGATGAAATGGAGGGTAGAAATTAAGGGAGGAAGAAATTAATGGTGGGTTAGAGTGTAGAGGATTATGTGGTATTGACATTATATTAAGGAGATGAGAAAATCAGAAAAGGGAGATTGTAAGATGGAGAAGAATGGCGAGATGTTCGTGATAAGGTTATCTAAGATGTTAGTAACTGGGTGGTCTGAGTTTCTTGTTTCGTAATTGGTCCTGTCAACATTTATGGCCTCTTCATTTTTTTTGATTTTTATTCCTTTGTATTTTTTCTTCTTACATTACATACTTATTTGGTTATATTATATTTGATTTTTTAAGCAATTTAATTATTACTATCTTTTATTCATTTTAATAGTTTTGTTTAGGAAAATTATGAAGAGTATCGTTAAGTGTTGACACTCTATCAATGGTATTTCTAAGTATTTTTTGTTATCAATGGTACCCTTGTATTATTGACCGGTCTACAACCGTAATCTTTTCAAACTTTTTTCCGACCAAAATCGTTCAAAACCGTTAACTTTCTTTTATATGTTTTAAATTAAAAAATAGAAGAAAAAGAAAAAAACTCAATGGTTTTGGACATGGGTGAAGCCACATGGGGGGCAAGCGGAGGCCCGACCCCCCTTGTCGAAAATGCGAGCCTTTGTAATTTTGGTTTTGGCCCCCCTTACGAATATGATATATAGTTTAAAGAGAGTAAAAATATAACAAAAGTTACTGTAGCTCAATGGTTAGAGTAACACATTTGTAATTTAAGATTAAGGGATCAAATCCTCATTTAAACAATTATTTTTTTATAAACTAATAGATTTATACTATAATGTCATTACTATTTATCTTTCATAATTTAACATTCATCCTTTATAGTGTGTTTATATTTTTCTATCTTAATTTCAATAATATTTTTTTTGGAGAATTATTAGGCAAATATATAGATTCAAAAACACTTAGTTATTTGAAAAATAATTATTATATGGAAGTTTCATCTCTATTTATTGTAAAATATAATTTTTTTCAATGATTCAAGTTCATTTCAATATATATGATTTTAATATTTTCATAGCTTAAATACTGTCTAATGGTGTTCGTTGGGATCATCGTTGATTTCAGATTAAGTGTTTCGGGTGAGCTTGAAATCGGATTTCGTGTCCATATTGTTTTTACATGATAATTATAAATTTTTAAAGTCGAATCAAATCGAATTCGGTTATAATGTCGTGTAAATTTCGGGTCATCGTATCTGTTTCTAACACCTTTAGTTTTTTAGTTTTTATATATTAAAAAAACTTCGAGTATATCGACAATTTGGCCCCCCTAATTCAAAATCTTGGTTTCGCCCCTGGTTTTGGACGAATTTGAATGAAACAAATTTATAAAGGTTACAGTTGTAAAACACTCAATAGTATGAGGATACCATTGATAATAAAAAAAAAAAAAAACAAAAAACAAACTTAAGGGTACCATTGATAAAGTGTCAAAACTCAAGAGTACAATTGATAATTTCTATTTTATTTATTTATATTTGTTGATACTATATTTTAACCCTTAATATCTCTAGTTGGGACTAATAAAACAAGATCGCACTTGCATATATTTTTTTAATAGATTAAAAATAAAATAAACTAAGAGTGATAAGTGAATAGTAATCAAAAAGTGAATGGGACCTACTAAGAAACAATAGGAGAAAGTATTTTGATCATTTATATGGAGTATTAAACTATACACATTTTAAAGTACAAAAGGGTAATATTTTGAAAGTATACGATTAGACGATTTAACTAAGATTTCACTTGCTATATTTTTTCTTACACATTAGCCGTAATATATAAAATAAGCCCGAACATAAATAGTATCAATATGACAATAACTGTAATGTTGCAAGTATTTCAGAACAGTTAAAATACCAACTTTAATAGATTAATAACTTAATAGGTTAAGACGCCAACTCTAAATCGATTAACATACCAGCTTTAATAGGTTAAAACATCAACTCAAAATAGGTAAACACAATAAGTGTATGTTTATTAATTTGTTTTTTCAATGTATATTAAACCGGCCCAAATGAACGCGTCTATCACAATAATTATTTATTTTAGTCAAAAGACTGCTCTTCAATCCTCATTTCGAGAGGATATGGTTTACATCTATAGTTTTATTTTAACGTACATCTTATACTCATTTCGAGAGGATATCACAATAATTTGTTTTGGTCAAAAGACTACTCTTCAATAATTTTTTTTTTTTTTTTGAGTAACTCTTCAATAATTTGTTTGCTATAATATGTTATAAACTTCTACTTATCACAAGTTTAACAATTTGTTTTACCTACTATTTCTTTTTCGAAAATTAATAGTACAAATTATTAAACTTTTTTTTTTTTAATTTTAGGAAGTACATATTACTTCTGATAGAAAACTCATAGAAATAGAGAAATAACAATTTACACATTGTTCTCAAATATACGTAATAACATAAAACATGATTTGATTTAGCCAAAGAATAAAGTTGATGGGATTGGAATAAAGATATTCTTATACTTATGGAAGTGAAGATTCCATTAGTCAATTCCATTATTTGTCATTGTATGTTTGTAAATGTTGTTTGATACTTAATTTGAGAAGTATCCATTTATAGAGTGATATATTTACTAGATTTTAGAGTAATACTTGTTCACTCTAGATCTCAGAAATTAGTTATAGCCAATGACCAATATCAATTAGCTAGTAATTTTAAAAAATATGGAGTATAACACTATAACACATATTCTTTTTCTAATCAAATGTCTCATTAGATAATGCACTAATTTTAAAGGGAAAAAAAGAGACTATATAAATCCACATAAGACCATCTGAGAGAAGTGAGTAAGAAAAAAAAATATTTTAATGATAATCAATAAAGGAAAAATTGTCTAGAATAATCCAACATATTCGTGATTTTCCTACTATAATCCCAACCATTGATTAATCATGAATAATCCCAACTTTGAGGGGTATTTTCCTAGAGTGAACCCGGTGACCGGATGACTTGCTATAGCAAGTTTTATATATTTCTTTTAAGAAAAGGTAAATTAAAATAAAATATCGAAAAAATGTTCATAAAAAATTACGATTTTTTTTTATTTAGAATTTTTTATGTAAAATTTTGAATTTTTTTTCTGATTTTAAATTAAGTTTTAGTTTACTTTTTTGGTGAATTAATTACTATAGCAAGTCATCGGGTTAAACAAGTTACTATAGGCAAATACCCCTTAAAGTTGGGATTATTCATGGTTAATCAATATAGTTGAGATTATTGTAGAAAATGAATGCATTGGATTAAATTTTCCATCAATAAATTCAAATTAACCAATAACTTTTTTCCATACAAGTTAACTCATTCCTTTCTTTCCTTCCACTAAATACTAACAAACTTCACCAATTCACCATTTTGCCAAAATGAACAAGATGAATAATTAATCATAGCAAGTGAAACAAATAATTCATAATTTGTTAGAGAAATATGGGTTAGTATAATGTATAATGGTTAGTTTAGTTTTCACCAAAGGTTTAATTTTCACACCTAGTTTCTTAATATGTAGTTTTATTTAGTGTTTTTTAATCCTTCTTAAATAGTCATGAATTCAATCTGAGTCGAATTTCATAAATTAATTCATAATCAGACTTTAAATATCAAACTCTTAGAATATGTACTCTTACCTAATTTATAAATATCAAATCTATTAACTATTACTAAAACAAAACACTGCTGACATCATCACTACTTAAAAATGTTGACATGTCACAACCTCAAGAAAAATTTTCCCTCCAATAATCAATGATGATGTCATTGTTTTTTATGACTACTTTTTTATATTTGACTTTATTACTTACATTTAATATATTTGAAAATCATATATATTATTTTTTTCAAATATTTATAAAATCTTTAATTTTATTTATTAAATGAATATTATTTAGTGTATTTGGATATTTTGAGATGGTTTAAACATAAGATACTTTTATTAGGATTTTTTGTTATTTATATATAATAAGTTGCTTAAATGCAATGCTTAATTCTAATATGATTCAGGTAGTGACTATACTATGTAAGTCAATTATAATTTTTCATGAGAAAAATTATTTTTTCGTTTAAACTTTTATAAAATTATTTTACATATTTTTGTGTTAAATTTGATTTTGTAATTTATGTCGGAAAGTTTAACAAAACCGTGCATCGCACGGACACTATCTAGTTAATTCATAAAGTTGTACTCTTACCTAAAACCCTTAATACTAGTAGATTCAGATTTCAAAAATGAGTTCAATTCCTTTTTTGTTTTGTTTATAGCCAAATTTATAAAATGTTCAATACTTTAGAAAAGAAGATAGTCATTACTTACTACTCCCTCCGTTCTTTTTTGATTGTCCACATTACTATAACGGGTAGTTTCATTAATTTGTCCCATTTTCTAAAATGGAAAGTTTTGATACCCATTTTTCACCCTCTCTCTCTTCTAATACCCCATATCCGTCGAATCTATTGCCTCGCTGAAACCGCTCATTATTGCCCCCTCTCTTTTTTTGCGTTTCTCTCTCATTTCTCAGTAACTCTCTCTCTCTCTTCTGAAACTCCATTTTCATTGAGCTTTTTAAGCTTTGCCCCCTGTGTTTACCCAATTTTCGGTTCATTTTTTTGGACTAAAATATAGATCGTCTTTTTCTCTACAATTTGAGGTAAGTTTCGTGATTTTTGGTGGTTGGCTTGAAAATCGTCCCCTGTTCTTGAGCAACCTTTGACGTTTTTTCTGGGTTTATTTATGGATAAGAAACCCTCTTCAAGTTCATCAATTCCTAGTCATTTGTATAATGGTCTTTGTGACTATGGTGAGTTGTGTTCTTGTTCCATCCATGGCTTGTCACACTCTTACTCAAATGAGATACTAAGATGGTCAAAAAAAGAACTTGGGGCTTATCAAAAAGTTCTTGAAGATGATGCTTGCTCGAAAATGCGTGGTGATCCACCGGTGAAAATTAAATTTGTGTTTGATTCTCCATCTAAAACGCCTCCTCAAACTCCTCATGTTGAAGATGATGATGTTAAGGTTGTTCCTGACACTCCTGAAGAAGTAATTTCTGTTAGGGCAAAACAAAACCCTAAAAAACGCCGTCGTTGATTATAAGACCCATTTGTTTAATTTTATGTTAAATTTCGTTTTATATAGTTGAGACTAAAAGAAACTTTGGGATTTAGGTTGTAATTGCACATTTTGGGTGACTTCTGGATTTGTTTGTTGCTGGAAATATTTTGGGTATTTTTTTTTTTTTGATGATGCTGTTTGTTTGTGTTGATGATGATGATCTGTTCATATTTTGATGATGCTGTTTGTTTGTGTTGATGATGATGATCTATTCATATTTTGGGTATTTTGATGATGCTGGAAATTTCGTTTTATATGGTTCATGTTCTGATTTAGGGTTTTCTTCATGTTCTGTTCATATTCTGATTTAGGGTTTTTTTCATGTCATTTTTGGTTCATGTTCTGATTTAGGGTTTTCTTAATGTGTGTTCCATCTAGGCCTAGCAACTGCCCCTAAGAACATTGCCTTCGGTATGAACTTGGATGATTTTGCTGCCCTATACGGGATCTTTTCTTTGTCTGCAAGGTAAACTCTTTGAGTTTTTTTGGTTAGGTAGAACCACTTCTCATCAATGTGAATAAAATCAAACATACCCTTGTAGATTGGATGCCTTTGAATGCTATCCTCTTGAATGAGACTCAATATCCACTCCACCCTTCTAACCTTATTGGCATCGGTTAAACAAGGGTGAAGAGGATTTGAATGTGCTTTGATTTCTCCTCTCTTGATTAGCCTCCAAACGGTCGATGGTGCCAAGTCTAAACATTGTGCCACATCCCTTATACATGTTGTTCCCCCATCGGTCTTGACTCAATAACGTTTGGAGGCACAACAACCCGTTTTCTTCCACAATTCTTGAATTTAGACTCCACCATGTATGGTTTGTTTGGTTCTTTTGATTGCATTGCCCTATGCCATAATCGCCTTATGGTCCTATGATGATAACCGTATTTTTGACCAATGATTTGGAATGTTCCTTGAGGTAATTTGTCGTTTGTGTGCAATGAAAGCAACTCTTGAAAAATAAGATGTCGCATTTCATTGCTAAGCCTTGGATTATGGTGATCTTCTTGTTCCCCCTGTTGCTCAACATTCTGTGGTGGTTCTTGCTCTGATTCTGAGCTTGATTGAGGATCATATTGACTTGATCCGAAGTACCATGCCCCCTCGATATCGTCTTCACTTCCTGAGGCCATTATTTAGCCAATGATGCAGTAATGAAGTGAGGTACTGGTTTGTGAAGCTGCAAACAACTTCTGTTTTTGGTACTGGTTTGTGAAGTTGCTCACAGCTTCTGTTTTTGGTACTGGTTTGTGAAGTTGCGTTTTTGGTACTGGTTTGTGAAGCTACTCACAGCTTCTGTTTTGGTTATGAAGCTCTGTTTTGGTTATGAAGCTACTGAGATTTTGTTACTACTGTGAAGATACTGATGCAGCTACTGTTCGGTTTTTTTTTGGGATGAATTTCCATTACTAATCTGCTGTTTTTATACTCTTCATTGATCAATTAAGTTCCTTTTTTTGATCAGAATTTGTATAGTCATTGAATTCCAATCCTTGATTAGATTGTGTAAGATTGTTAATCCATGTTTTATGTAAATGCCCAATGGAACGTAAGGGTTTTTAATTTAGTTTTAAGAAATTTCCTTCCTAAAAATGTAATTTACCTCCAAAACTTTCCAAATATGGAAAGTCCCCTTATTGTAACAGAATTTCTGTTTTGATACCCATTTTGTAACCGTTTCTCTCTCTTAGTAATGACAAGATTATTTTTTTTGTTTTTGTTTTTCTTTATCTTTAATTAATTTATATTTTCTCTCTCATAATACCAATACAATCATTAAAGCATTCCACTATTCTAATAAAATATTACCCACAATCAACAAAGATTCTCATTATCTTAATATGTGTGAAATCCTCAAATAGAACACACATATAAGAACGGAGGGAGTAATAGTTACATTTAAGATTTAGAATTATTCATTTTAGAATTCAAAATTAGTACTTTTATCTTTGCAAATTCTTTTATTCATTGCTTGCATATAGTGATGGCCACGGGGCGGGTTACCCGGAACCGAACCGTTTGCGACAGGTTCCGAACCGGTCTGAACCGCGAAACCGTTTACCCGCCGGAAAAAACCGTTGGAACCGGACCAAAGAACCGCAGGCCAGTTCACCGGGAACCGGACCGAAACCGTACAGTTCACCCGGCCCAGCAGTTCTTTGGAACCGGTCAAAAAATAGCCGTTGGGATTTTCCTATATAAACCCATCACTTTCAATCCTTCCAATTCACAACTCATCTCTTCTCCTACTCTCTCTACTTGATTACTTAATTACGCAATTATTCTCTTAATTACATAATTAGTCTCTTAATTATTTCTTAATTACATTATTAGTGTTTTAATTATTCCTTAATTATATCATACTTATTCTTTTAATTATTTATTAATTTCTTGATTACATTATTATTTCAATATTATCATGTCTTCTTTTTTGAAAAAAGCATCTAAAAAAGTTTCTAGAGTGGCAAAAATCTTTGGGAGGTTCTAGTTCCAAACGAAAGGTCACTTCAACTCCGTCAGTATCAACAACACCTTCGATTAGTAATTATGAACCGAATTATCCAGAAGGGTACGACCAAGAATTACACGATTATGCTCAAGAAGTGGAAAGAGAAATAAGAATTGAAGAAGAAGAAGAAACACAAGAAGAAGAAGATGAAGAAGAAGAAGAAGAAGAGGAACCAACGACCCCCATTGGGATACTTAGATCTCGACAATCATCAACAAGATCACTTGAAGCACCACAACAACAACAACAACAAAGACAAGCTCGTGGTAAACGAGTCAATTTCCATAGTATCGGTTAGTTTTATAATTTTATTCTTCAAATTTATTGAATTTTAAATTATTATTTATTTATATATTGTGGTATTTGAATAATGCCTTTATATTTATATTTAGATGAAAATGAACCAGTAAGACAACCTTTTTCCGGGAATGCCACCTCCTAGTGGTAGAGCTATTTCACATGTGTGGTCGTATTTTACAAAAGAACCAACCGACAACCCGGATGTTTTCTTATGCACTTGTCAAATTTGTGCAAGTCAAGGGGTAAAGCCCTTAGTTTCTTACAATTTCAGCAAAGGTAAATACTTTTTAAGTTTTTATACATGATATTTATATTTTGTAAATCAAGAATGTTAGAATGTATTAAAAATTCATTTATTGTGTTTTGTGAATACGTGTTAGGTGGTGGTACGGGATCTTTCAACAAACATTTGGCAAAGAAACATGAAATCACAAAAGAAACTCATGTAGCAAGCGGCAGCGGGACCACAAGTGGAAGCCGACAACAATGGGCAACGAACTTCCCAGGCGGGAGTATGCCTTTTAAATTTAATCGTAATGAAATGATTGATGAATTTTCCAAATATGTAATTTGTGATGAGTTGCCTTTTAACCACGGTGAAAGTAAGACATGCGAATACTACACTAGAAAAACTTTACAACCACAATATAGAGTAATCCCTAGGAATACTCTTAAACGACGAACCATAAAATTATATGAATCAAAACGCTATGAGTTAGTAGAAATGTTTAAATCTTTTAATGGTAAGGTTAGTATAACAACCGATATATGGTCAGCTCCCCCACATTTAGAGCCTTATATGTGTGTAACAGTACATTGGATAGACCATAATTGGTTTATTCAAAAAAGAATAATTGCGTTTGAGTTAATGCCCGAGAAACATACGGGTGAAAACATTAAATATAGATTAATGGAAATACGTAAAGAATGAAACTTATTAGATAAGATATTTTGTTGTTCTACCGATAATGCATCTGCCAATATCAAATCCATCGAACTTTTATATAACGAACCCGCTTTTACTTGTATCCTAGGTGGTAGTTTATTACATATACGTTGTTGTGCTCATATTATTAATTTGTCTTGCCAAGCAGGTATTAAAAAACTAAGTGATTTATTAGGTCCCATTAGAAACATAGTGAAGTGGCTTAGATTAGGACAAGTAAAAAGAAGATATAAACAATTATGTGAACATTATAAACTAAAAAAAGTATATTGGTCTTTAGATATTTCTACACGTTGGGGTTCAACCCATGATTTATTAAAGAAGGCTATTGTTTATCGTCCGGTTATAACACAATTGTATATTGAGTTTACCGATAGCCGTATAAGTGATGAAACTTGGGAACTAGCTATAGGCGTACAAAAAGTATTAGAAGCGTATGTCCACGCAACTAAGATTTTTTCATATGTTTACGAACCAAAGGTTCACTTAGTAATAAGTGAATGCATTACTGTTTTTTATCATCTTCTTAGACATTCTCATGATGATACTAACGTTTATTAAAGCCGATTCTTGCAGATATGATGGATAAGTGGAAAGCGTATTTCACTGATTTTCCTTATATTTATGGAATTGCGACAACTTTAGATCCGTGTTTTAAGACGGAAAACCTAAGTAAAATAATAGGATTTTACTACCAAGCATTAGATCGCCCGTCTAATGATGTACATATTTATGTAGGAACTTGTAAAAAGCTTTTAGCAGACCTTTATGATCATTATTCTAGTATATATAACCCGAGTCGCGATACGTCTAGGCGTGCTACCGTCTCGGCACGTCCCATGTATTATAACCCCATAATAGCTAACATAATAAGTCAAGATGATACTTTTGTAGGATCATATTCTTACTCCCCCTCCGCTTCATATTTAGAATCAGATAATTATCTTAAACATCACTTTGAAATCGACCAAAGTAGTTATAACATTTTACAATGGTGGAAAGAAAAATCATTAAAATTCCCCATATTATCGAGAATTGCAAAGGATATCCTTGCAATTCCTGCTTCTACTATTGCGTCGGAGTCTGCTTTTAGTGCAGGTAGAAGAGTTTTAGACGAAAAGAGATCTCGTCTTGCTCCACATACTATTCAAATATGTGTTTGCAAGAAAGATTGGGATCAAGCGGATGTCCGAACACAAGGACTCAAGACCGATGATGTAACACCACGTAATTTTTATAGAATAATAAATATTAAAATAAATTAATAGTGGACTGGTATAAGACATTATGAGAGTTAATATGTAACAAACAGTAGAGTGTACAAAATTATCGTCATATAGTTCTTAATCTTTTAAGAAAAAAAAATGTGTATAATAAAATGAAATTAAGGCAATAAATACATTAATTAATTAAAAAAAATTAAATAATTTATGAGGGAATGGGGAAGGGGGCCGGTTGTGTGAGGAAAACAAAGGAGTTTGTAACTCCTCTATTAATTGTGTATTATGGCACAATTAGGAGAAAAATCCCTCTTAAAGCCTCTAAAACTTCTTCATCATCCATCTTCCTTCATTCTAACTTTCATTTGAGTAAGAAACAATAGAGCTTTTCTTTTCTCTTCTTGTGCTCTAATTTTCGGTTTTCCTCAACAAAAAAAAAAACAAATTTTGTGTTCATCCAATCTCTTAATCAAGGGTAAGTGAAATTTAGTTGTTAATGTTAGATTTTTACTTTTAAGATAGATTATGTTATATATTTTATATATGATGATATCCTATGACTTTTTAGGAGGATTGAGTATTTTATATAAGTTTTTCTTTAAATAATCCTTTAATAAAACTAATTTGTTAAAAGGATTAAATCATATTGTTTTTCCTTGATTTACATTCTTTAACAAAGTTTAAATTTGTTATAAGAATAAAGTCTATTTTAATATTTAAATAAATTTTTCTCATGATCTAAATTTCTCTAGCAAGATTTTAATTGTTAGAAGAAATTTAAAATGTATGGATTAAGTAATGTAGGTATCCATGAGTTTATAAATCCTTTAACAAAATTTGATTTGTTTAAAGGATTGTGTTTATTTATTTGTGTATGCTTAGATTCAAAAGGTGTTTTGGTTTATGATTCTCTATAAAATTTTAATTTGTTAAGGGGATCGAACATATAATTCAATTATCATAATTTATGAATATTAAAGTGTTTTGAAAGATTTTGTGAATGAGAATGTTTTAGTTTGATGACTTTATGGTTTGATGATGGATGGATGTTTGTGTATTATTATATGTGTGTGGAAACATTAAGTGG
The DNA here is from genome assembly GCA_019425755.1 of Amaranthus cruentus. Lineage (NCBI taxonomy): Eukaryota > Viridiplantae > Streptophyta > Magnoliopsida > Caryophyllales > Amaranthaceae > Amaranthus > Amaranthus cruentus. The sequence goes on along the minus strand of CM033459.1, from coordinate 320,580 downwards.
TTGTGTGATAGGAAATGTAAATTGTGTTGTTTGTGGATTCGGTTTTATTAGATTTTCTTGGCCATGAATTGTAAAAAGGATTTTATAATTTGAATAATAAATATGTGAAATAATAATTAATTAACGAGTATTTTCCGGACAGCAGCTGCTGCCTCGGTGTGGCACCCCTTTTTCGAAGTGTTGGGTGCGTTTCGTTGTTGTTTTATTTAACCGATGTGTTAAAATTCGTTTAAACGCTTAAAATAATTAAAAATAGTAAATGGATGTTAGAAATTATGAGAATTGGTACTCAAGGCAATTGATGCGTTCCGGACGCAGTGGTGAAGTCGGATTTTTCATTTGAATTTTCTAAACTGTCCGAATTGGCTGTTTAAGTTTCTGGTTAAGTATTGGAATTTTGAACTATTAGAAATCGGATGACATCAATTAAAGTTATCAAGTCTTAGTGATATTTTAGTGGTATGGAATGGGTTAAGTGCGTAAACACATTCTAATACGTGATCGTTTTGTGTGTGTGTGTTATTTAGGACCTCGATTCATAAGAGGTGAAATTCATGTCGTGCTTGAATATCGTTGTTTGCAGCGCTTAAAGGTACACGTTTAGATACTGTTATGTGGTTGTGCAAGTAATGTTGTTTCATTCTTGATTATGGCATTGTAAATTACATAAGGATTAGACACCTCTAATAATTTGAAAGAAGTTTAACTTGGAAATTGAGGATTTATATGTTGGTTACCCAAAGGGGTTAACATTTTTGGATTGGATTATATATAATTATTGTTCCCATTGCAGTTTTGAATCATTACGGTCACCATGGGGGTATGCATACTTTAACCTCTGACGACCCGAACAGGACGGGCAACGTTACAAGTTGGGAATATATGGAAAATAACGTATTAGAGCCTATGTATGTTAGGATGAACACATTGCTTGTATTCCACTTGTTGATTGTTTGTATGCAGTCTCTGACGTGTATTGGATTTGTTCTTTGGAACTTGCTATTTGTTGTCATTCGACGACTAGCAGGTTGATTGCAGGTGGGGATTGGAGTGATTGTTCAATCTAGGACCGCTATCACCAAGACTACACTTCTTATGTAATAAAATTATGAATAGAAATAATTTCCAACTTTGTAACAAAACTTAGTTTGGTTTGTTTGAAGTTTTGTTATTTTGCTTAACACGTCTTAGAGGCCAATGGGCTCTCGAGTTGTATGTTGGAACTATCGTAGATTTGTTACCATCTTATGTTTTATTTCCGCTTAATTATATTCCTTTATCGAGGGAACGTTGACGATCTTGGAAAGGAAGTTTCCTCTAAGTGTCAGATTTGTGAACCGGAGTCATATTTTCATATGATTATCAGGGTCACTTAAGCCGGACCGTTACAGATGATGATCAAGACGACGATGATCCATGGATGATGATGGATACATCTGCATCATCGCATCATCGTCGGGAGGAGAGTCGGCGGAAGCATCTAACCAACCATATGACGATGACGAATAGGATCATGGATACCGGACCACGGTCAATCAACATTCAACAATTAAAAATAAAAGGTATGACAAAGAACTACGTGGGCTTTGATTCCTTCGGGATACGTAGGCAGCTTAGTATTTCTTCGGGATACTAGGTTCAAGTCCATTATCTCCCCTTTTTTTATTAATCATCTTTATCGTTTCTTATTAATTTATTTTTTTCCTTCTTTTTAGTAAATATTTTAATAATGATGACAAGTATTGAATTTCGCTAATAATCAAGTAATCGACGAAGGTACGTCCGCATTATTATAGTATTTTTATATTAAAATTAAAGGAAAAATAAGAATGGAACCGATGGTCCGACCCACCAGACCCGGGTATTGGAACTGACGAAACCGCCTCATGAACCGCCAAGGAACCGTTTGAAACCGACCGGAACCGAAAATGTTCGGGTCAGGTTCCAAATGGAACCGGAACCGGGTGAAACCGGAACAACCCGAACCGTGGCCATCACTATTTGCATATATTCTTTATAATGGTGCAATTGCTCTATGGAAAAGCATAAATGAGGATCAAGTAACCAATTGTGAAACAGAGCGATATCCAAGAGGTCATTATTTAGTCAATTATTCAACAAATTTTCAACTTGACTAGATAATCAACTCTATCAAGTAACACTAATCACAACAAGAATGATGTACCTTGAGTTTATAGGGATAGCCAAGAACTGCCGCCTCTTAGGGCCCAACATACATAGAGGCCTGATTTCAGCGTACTCTATGAGTTTATAGTAGACATTTTAAAAAAACACCACGTATAAGAGAAGATGAAAATAAATCTTGAAAAAGGTAATTTATTTCATTATAAAGTCACTATTTTTTTTTTCAAGTACTTAGTAAACATTATAATCGATCTTCTATAAGGAAGGCTCATATCTATTATTTTGCTTAGGGCCTACAAAATACCTGGAACGACACTGTCTCAACTGATGTCATCACCTTAAAGAGGACACTTAAAATCAAATTGATTATAATTAAAAAAAAAGTTATGGAGTAATGCAATTTATATTGAAATGAATCAAAATAAAATGTTACTTAATATTTTAATGTTTTATGTAAAAAGAATGACAATACTATCATATCTCTTTGTGATTTCATGAATCATATACTAATTTATCTATAATACAATACTAACACGCGACGATTAGAGAATGAGAGTCAGATAAGTATAAGAGGTGTTAGCCTTATACAATACTAACACGCGACGATTAGAGAATGAGAGTCAGATAAGTATAAGAGGTGTTAGCCACATGAAGTATATTACTTAAGATGAGATTGCAAAAAATACCTTCATCCTCCCAACATCTTTCCTAATTATCATTATCACATCTAAATAATAATCAAACCTTTAATCAACGAATTGAATAGACACTGCTTTCTCAATTCCTAATTATCTTTCTTGATTTTGTAGATGAATCAAATATTGTCATCCACATACGTGTAATTTAAGAGGACTTCTTATAAAATGTAATATTTTTATATTTATTTTTGCTATTGTAGCATTATAATGTAATTTGTCAATAACTTACATTACAGTATTTATTATCTACTTTGATTGAGTATGTGAATTTTTTAATATGATTAGTTGATTATTAAATGTCTTTTGACTTTTTTATCTGTATTATTATTTATTATAGCAAGAAAAAATTATCACAATAATTAAATTACTATTTATATATAAAAAGTTAAAAAATCCGGACATTAGTTACACTAGTTCAACTATTAATACAATTACCATTATATTTTTATTATTTTTTCTCACTCTTGTCATGTGATTCCGTATGGTCTATTTTTTTTAATTTTTAGAAAAATTGAACTAACATATTATTAAATAAGATATTTGATTCCCTCTCTATTTCTCTCTTCTCTTTCTAAAAAAATCTAACCTTCCTATTTTGGTTAGGAGCTATCATCAACATTTTGGTTGATGGTAAGTAAGCCCCTAAATATATCCGTTTTAAGCCTTTCAAATATAATTAGAATAAGTTTTTGTCTTCACCCTACAGGAGAGTTGTTCTACTCATTCATTGAGTTGATTCTATCCATATATTGGGTTTTGATCTCTCTCTTCGTGAGACTTTGGAGTTATGAAGTTTGGTTTGTAATTGATTTGTTGGTAGAGATTAATGCGATAATGTTGCAGACACCAAAATTGCAATTACCATCAACTATATTGAATTTAATTCTATCTCAACACTATAACAGATTGAAAGACCCCCTCGTAGAAGGTTGTGTCAAACAGTGAGGTGGGAGAGGGTATTCAGAATTGACAAATCTCATATACAACGATCTTAATTTTGTTAATTTTGAACTATCTTTGGTTAAAGATGTTATGTACTTGATAACTTTTATCTCTAGTGTAGTTGTCATATGACTCTTCTTTATTAATAAATCATGTATTATTCAAAAAAAATTATTTTATTAGAATAGAATAAATCGGAACTCATGGTATTTTTCCTACAAAATCAGAAATTGACTAGGGTTGCACTTCACCTTCAAGCCTACACAAACCGAGAACCAAAAGGCATAAACTGCTGGGTTTCTGTCTCACCCTAAACAGAGGAGAATCATCCACCGACCACCAGTGTTCTTCTTTGTATGTCTTGCTCACTTAAAATACCCATTTGCGCTTAATTTGATTGATTTTGTTTTGTGGCGCTTAATTTAATTGTTGTTGTTGTTAATTGATTGCCGATTCTATTAAATTTGTATGCTTTGTTACTCAATGTTGATATAGTATAATAATTTTCTGGATAGTTTTTTGCATCTTTGACCTTATGAAAGTCTGTTATTTCAGTTTTCTGCCCTAATTTTTCATTATTCTTAATGTTGTTCAACGTTTATATGCTGCATTTCTGCATATAATTGATACACTATTGATGATATCCTTGACAATTGAAGCTGTAGCTTATACCTTTATCATAGTCTATGATTCAATAACTTACTCCTGCATCTCTTATAATTTGATCCATTTTACCAAAAAAATAGAAGAGCTTTTCAGATAAACGGGGCAAACTCTTTGGGACGAAGGAAGTAAATTCCGTCCAATCTAACTCTCTGAGTGGCAGCCACTCTTAGTGCATCATAAAAATGGGTTGCTATAGTTTTATGCTCAATGACCCTAGTCACAGCTGGTCTTAGGATTTAGAATTTGAATTTTCAGCTTCGAGTTCTGTCGGATGCTGGACTGATGAACTCTCGTAGAATTGCGTGGAGAATTCACTGCAGGATTATTAATTCCTATTAGTATAATTTGTACTGATAAAATAGTGTTCTTTTTCCCGTTTTCTTTGGGAGCATTTAGCATTGGTTATTTGAGGGGATGGGGGAAGGGACTAGTGGTTTAACTAGGGGAATGTTAGTTCTTATTTGCTTTTAGGTAAAAAAAAATGTTTTGTGTTCGTACATATGCCATATTTTCCAAAACCTTGATGATTATTGTCATGTTTGTGTCGTCATGGTGTTTGTATAAACGAAATAATTGCTGGTAATCTGTCTAGAAAAAAACTCACCTACACGGAGTGTTCTAATAGAATGTTAGAAGAGTGTTATCAACTTTTCTAATACAATTATGATGGTTCATGAATCATGATAATATTTTCCAATGTAGGCAAAACGTCACTGCATGCTTTGGTCAACAATATTATATCCTCAAATATGAGGGGTTGGGACAATTTAACAGCTATTTTCGAAGAAAGGGGATTCTTTTAAGTTTATTCTGTTGCCATTCATTTCTCCTAGACGTTTTAAATGCTTATATTGGTTTTATATTTACTTTAAGGATTTTACTGTTTGTTACAATCTGTTGATGGCCCTTTTATGAAGTTGGACTTAGTTTGTTGCAGAACATTCTGAATTTGACATGGATACAGTTAATATATTTTCAGACCGTCGTGAATAACTGAAATCATGCGGAGCAAGACGGGGTTGAAATGGTCAAAGAATATTACAACATCACAAGTGGTGCAGCTAATTCGAGCAGAAAAGGACTTGTCTAAGGCTGTTGCAATTTTTGATGCAGCAACAGCTGAGTATACAAATGGATTTAGACATGACCACATAACTTTTGGCCATTTGATTTCTAGATTAGTGTCTGCTAATCAGTTTAAACCAGCAGAGGAGCTGCTTAATAGGATGAAAGAAGAGAGGTGTAAGATTAAAGAAGAGATTTTCCTCTCCATTTGTAGAGGATATGGTCGGGTACATAAACCATTGGAGGCTGTTCAAATTTTTAAAATCGCAAAAGATTATGGATGCGAACCTACAGAGAAATTTTATATTACTATATTTTCCATTCTTGTTGATGAAAACCACTTAAAATTGGCCATGAGATTTTATCACTATATGAAGAAAATGGGTATCCTACCAAATGTTGTTTCTCTCAATATCTTGATCAAAGCCCTATGCAAGAGCAGTGGGACAATTGATGCTGCGCTTAATATATTCAATGAAATGCCAAGTCGTGGGTGCTCTCCTGATTCATATACTTATGGTACATTGATCAGTGGGCTGTGTAAATGTGGAAGAATTGACGAGGCAAACAAATTCTTCAGGGAAATGGAGGCAAAAGGTTGCCTACCCACTGTTGTTACATACACTTCTTTGATTAATGTTCTGTGCAAATCTGGAAGGCTAGGGGATGCTTTCGTACTGTTCAAGGAAATGACAAGCAAAGACATTAAACCGAATGTTTATACCTACTCTGCTTTGATGGATGGCCTTTGTAAGCACGGGCGTTTGTTACATGCCCTCGATCTACTGGAGATGATGATTCGCCAAGATCTTTCTCCAAACAATATCACTTATAGTACTTTGATTAATGGACTTTGTAAGGATGGAAAGCTCTGTGAAGCCTTAAAGCTTTTTGATAGGATGAAACTTCAAGGCCTGAAACCGGATGTGGCACTTTATAATAAGATCATTAGTGGTTTCGTTGACTTGAATAAGTGTCAAGAGGCTGCTAACTTTCTTGATGAAATGGTTCTTGCTGGAATTTCACCCAATAGATTAACTTGGAGCACTCATATTAAAGTGCATAATGTTGTCATACAAGGACTTTGTGAGAGTGATCTTAACCGGGCTTTTTATTTGTATCTGAGTATGAGAACCAGGGGCCTTACGGTTGAACCTGAAGTTTTTCACTCCCTTGTCAAAGGTTTTTGCAAGAAAGGAGACTTGCTTAAAGCTTATCGCACTCTTGATGAGATGGTTTGTGATGGTTGTCATCCAGATGAGGAAATATGGAAGGCTATATTGGGAGGTTTTCTTGATCAAAAAAAGACTTTGGAATCTATCGAAAACTTTCATATGCATTTGGGACAGACTATTAATGAGCTTGAGAAGTTGTCTTAAAAGTCTTATAAAGGGAATGAGAACAATTTGGCAGGTTTGAGTTCATGTCAATTACTCTCTTCTATCACATGCTACTGCTATACCGATTGCTGTTTTCCTTTGCTTGTTTGTTTCAATTAAATCTCTTTTGCGTTTTCTTCTTTAAATTATTACGTATAGTAAGATGTAAATATACATCTTTGCATTTGTTTCTCTATACCCATTAATGCATAAGAACTAGAAGTAATACTTCTAAAATTAACACAGTGGGTTTTGCAGCTTAAGCAGCTAGATTGTTTATATGAAGGAAAAATTAGTTTATAGTGCTAGGAGTACGAAGATGTTGTTAGAGGTCACTTCATGCTAGTTTACATGATGAGTCTATTAGAAATTAAGGAGTTATATCAAGAGATATCTGAACTTTTAAAAATTTCGGAGTCTACAATGTCAGTTGTCACACAGAAAATGTTTGTCTTTCAGTTGTTTGGTTATGTCTTCATTCTATATGTATGAATGCAGTGTTAAAATTCTGAAGTTCACGTCATTGTCAATCTCCTAGTATCAGTAAGGTACAACCTGTCATCTTTTTCTGTGGAAATTCGATGACAATGATCAAATTCCTCCGTGACTATAAGATTACCTCATTGACATTAAAAAGCTCACATTATTTTGGTCAATGGGGCGTCATTGTAGTATGACTGTTTACATGAGCTATAAGTTTAGTTGTTTCCTAGTGTAGGGTTGTGCTTTATCTTGGCTTTATGTTTCTTTGACCATTTTTTGTTTGATGATTTATATTTATTGCACGCCATAGTATAGTGAACTGATTTATTTGGCTATTTGGAGTCCATGGAAATAGATCAGATGGGGTTAAATACAGTACATATTTCGTGTAATGTGGATGTTAAAAGTTGGGATATATTCATTGCAGAACATGTACAAGACATAGAAGTCATTAATTAGTGGTTAGGGGAAAACCAATTCCATGGCGCTGTGTGGGGAACGCTACAAATAGCATACTGCAAATGACTCCTATTCCAATTGGTAGCGCTGTAAGAATCTCCTGGGTCTCTCTTGATGGTGCTGGATAGAAGCATTGAACTGTGTTCTTGTCAAACAAAGCAATTGCTGCAAAAACAAATACAGACATAAAAGCGTGCAGAAAATCTATGAACCGGAGTCGGTACTTGGCAGCAAGCTGTGGTGGAAGTTTTGCTGACCCGTCGATCACCCACAAACCATTGATTGTGGCAAACCCATAATAGATGTTTCCTTCATCTCCCTTGAAGCAGTCAGTGAAGCTGAGCAGAAAAGAAGACAGTCCACAAATAGTGATTAAGATGGAAGTAATTGTTCGGCTGACAGGATCACAATCACCCTGGTTTGTGAAAATTGGGGCGAGCAGCTGGAAGGCCATTACTGTTCCAGTTGGTAGTAGTTTGGCTAAGTGAGCCGTGCTCTGAAATGTCTGGCTGATGGCTTGCTGGATAGGATTTCTGTCCGGTGTATACGGTACATCTTGGAGAAGTGGAGCCTTTTGATCATCATCATTTAGGTGAGCTTCTTCTTTGATTACACTGATATCCATGGTGATTGGTATGTCTCTATTTTTCCGATTGTTTTTTTCTCTTTATTTTCAGTTCTTGTTTACAGTTACAGGCTTTGAGAGGCTGACAGCCTTATAGAGCGACGGGGAAGATGGCAAGAGGTGCATTGAGTGGAGCAAAAGGTATGGGATGTCAGCATAGTCATGCCTTGCAAGAAAGAGGAATCTAAGTTTTATTTGAGGTAAAGCTTACTTTTTATAATCATGGGAAAGTTGCTCCTGTAATTTATCTAAGAAAGGTATAATCCAATGAGTTTGGCAGTTACATCCTTGCTTCTTGACAGTTATGATGATATAACAAATATGGGTTTCTTAAGTTTGAAATCAGTGCAACCAATGCGTGAACTAAAAACACAGTTTTTGCTTTTGGGATATTGCTTTGAAATCTATTATTCTTACATCTTGTTTAGGATAAAACTGGTCATCTTTATCTCAATTGTTGATAATTTTTATTATTGAGCATTTGGGATTCATGTAGACGGCTACTGAACCTAATCTATTGTTTTATGTAGCCGATCCCAATCTTTCGGAATTGGTTGTGGTGGTGTTGCTGTATGGAACATTTAGGACCCTTTCTTGAATCCTTGCTTTGCGAAGATGCTTTGTGCATTGGGCTGCCTTTTTTTTGGGAATATTTGGAACTTGGGAGATAAATATAAAAGTTTATTCCGTTACCCAATGCAATAAAGTCGCTTCCATCTAAACGGAATTTGACTTGGAAGATAGAAGCGCAGATAGGAACTTCGTTTGGTTTTCTATGACCTATTACTCATTAGAATGTTTCATTGACATGAAGAAACAGATGGTTTACATTTTTGGTGAGTACTATAATATCAAATTTGATTAGTTCAAGTTGTCTTAATTATGCTTGGCGTATAAAATTAGGATCAAAATCGTTTAATTGTGTATGCCCTCGGTTTTTTATTTGCACCATTTTAATTTTTCAGATTACTTGCATCTTACACTTTTCGGAAAAAATATCAATTCCATTACTTTATTTGTAGGTCCCACCATTTATCCATTAATGCCATTTAAACAAGGGCTATCTTGAAATTTCGTTCACCAAGAAACAATATTATTATATCATTGATGATTTTCTCTCCATTTAATTTTAATGTCAAATATAAGCACCTCTTTTTTTTCCCAATTTGTGCCATTGTAATTGGGTGCAAGTAAAAAACGGAGGAGGTACGAGTTCTGTTTAGTTGGGATAATGAAACATTTATTACTACAGCATAGTTTGTGCAACACTTATCATCCCTTGTACGGTATGCTCTCTTAGAATTAGCCAGGCTGTTTATTTGTTGTATCATCAAAAAAAAATTAGAATTAGTAATATTGAAGAATAATTTGAATTGATTATGTCCCTTGTTGGGCCTAAGATTTTTAATTCTTTGGTTTTAAATTATAATAAATTGTATTAAAATGACTCATTAAATTATGTATATTATTTATTTGTTGATGTTGCTCATGATTTTTCTACCAATGATTAATTGGAAACAATTTCATTGTTAGTCTTATCAGTGACAAGAGTAAGATTGCGTATATCAAATTACCTAATTCCACCTAGGTGGGAGGGCAAATAATAACATCAACATTGAGTATTGTAATGTATAATTGTTAATTTGTTATTATTAATTGATGTCCATGCCTTACAAATAAATTATGATTATTGTCGCATTACTTGTTTGAATTAAGAATATTAGTATCACTAGGCTTTATCAAATTTTCTAATATATTTTTTATAAATTAAGAAATTAAAATTTCAAGAAATATATTTTACATTATACTTATACTCCTACCTCATTTTACTCTAAACAATTGTATACGTTACGTACATTGTATCATATTTTGCATAATGCGCCCAGGTGGTTGTGAAAATTTAATTCACGACAAAAAAGATCACAACAAAAGATAAAAAAATTAATTATACATTTAATATAATTATATTTATACTTTTCTATTTTTATTTTAAATTAAAGAGCAAATAGTTTGTACATAGAGTATAAAATACGAAATTATAAGTTTTTTAATAAAAAATAACATACTAATTTTTGCTAACAAAAATAATTACATTAATTTATATTAAATGTTACTACTATTAATAAGTCATTTTAAACTCAAATATTATAACAAAGAAATATGTAAAATTATTTTATAATAGTTCCAACGAAAAAGATATTTTTTCATAAAAAATATAAGTGATTTATATGAAGATAGTTACAACATAAATCATATTAGAATTCAACATCGCATTTAAGTAGCCAATTGGGTATATATAAAAAAAACAAATCCTAATAAAAGTATATTAGGCTTTAATCATCTCAAAATATCCAATACACTAAATAATACTCCTTGAATAGTAAAATTGAAAGATTTTATAAGTGAATATAATATATATTTTTCTAATAAATTAAATGATTGGACCTAAAAAGTACAAATATAATCAATATGAATTATTATACTCAAAATTTGAAAACAGTAAAGTTAAAGATAATCATAATTGCTATGACATCATCATTGCATTTTGGAGGGAAAATTTTCAATGAGAGAGTGACACGTAAGCGATTTTAAAAGGTGATGATATCAGCAGTGTTTTGTTTTAGTAATAGTTATAGATAGATTTTATGAATTGTAAATAAAAAAACGCATCCAGGCCTCATTAATGCGTGTTGTGCGGTAAGCTTGTTTTTTAATTAATTGTGTCAAACATTTCAATTTAAATTCGTTTATTTTGGATTGAGTTGGGTTATTTTTGAGGAATTGACATTTGTTTGAACCTCTCACCCAATTAATAGAGCATCTGCATGTGGAGCAGAAGGTTTGAAGTTCAACTCCTAGTGGGCGCAAGTATCATTTGGGGTGTTTCTTGACTGCGTGTATCTCTCTGTACTCCCTGCTCGGGAGAACGGATATGATTTGTCCGCATCTTTAAGGAAGAAAAAAACCCTCCACCCATACCCTGCTTATGCGGGATATTGAGAATGTCCTTTATATTTATTTAAACGTTATTTGAAAATGACTTTGTAAGTTGATTGTCGTTAATTAAGTTGATGAAATGAGAATCAGATAGATGGTTATAAAAAATTCATGCCTTACATGTCAAAAACAATAACAAATTACAAACATCGCTATTTTTTATTAGCCTTCACCTAAACTTCTTTAATCTAAAGCATTAGTTGAACGCTAAAAAATAAAAATAATTTTTTTGTATCTCTCGATATGGACTAGCTTGAAAATTGAAATGTAAATCAAATTAGTATTTATCCTTGTTGATTAGCATTTTAAGATTAGACAAAGGTCAAACTCGCACCAATGTCGAGGCTGAGGGCTGAGGCCACCATAAGGTCCATAACTACTAACAACAAATTGACACGACTTGTGGCGGCATGGCCGCATGGGCATAACGACAACTCATACCCATAAAAGAGAGTGCGGCCAATGAGTCCCTCAACTTGAGAAAGATCGAGTAGTTTCTACAAAGAATAAGACTGAGTGAAGCTGACGCTTACTCCATACAAGATCATACTTCGATTTTCTATAATGACAAAATTAAAAAATTGAATAAAAGAAAAAATGAAAATAACATAAAGAGAGATTATGACTTTATGTATGAAATTAAACAAAAGTTTTGACAAAAATCAAAGATACAGGAAAAAAATGATTCTTTTAACGAGGTTTAACGGAACTTTTTACATTAGGGTTGAAGAGCAAATGAAAAACAATAATGAGTAGATATTTTACACAAACAAATTAACTTTTGGAATATAATTTATAACATACGAACTAATTAAGACAATCTGCGCTTAATTAGGTAGTTTTAAAATTATTTGTGCCAATATTCAGTGGTGTCTTAAAGTGTGGCCAATTCCATGTCGTTGAGCAGGGAAAAACACAAACAAGAAACTAGCAGTCATCCCAATCAACAGAGGAAGTACATTTAGAATCTGACGTAAATTTCTCGAAGGAGACGGGAAAAAGCATCGAACCGTGTTGTGTTCAGTGAGCGTAATCGATGTGAACACGAGCAACGATGTAAGCCCATGAACAAAATCTCGACCCCTTATACGATACTCGAGAGCCACCCTTTGTGGTAAGTTGACCGACCCATCAACGACCCATAAACCGGTCATTGTAGGGATCCCGTACAAAATGTTACCCCGTCTGTCCCTATAACTATCAGTGAAATTCAGAACAAAAGATGATGTTGCAAGGACTACAAGGAGGATTATTGTCATGACTTTGTTTATCTCTATGCAGTCGCCTTGGTTTGTGAATGCTGGTGATAGAAGTTGGAAGATTAGGAATGTTCCGGTTGGTAGTAAGTTGGCTAAGTTTGTGGTTCCTCGTAATGTTTGGCTTATAACTTCGTGGGTTGGGTTTCGGGTTATTAGTGCTTCTTCTTCTTCTTCTTGTCGTTGTTGTTGTTGTTGTTCTGCGAGTAATGGATCGGAGTTTGATGCCATGTTTTCTTTAGCTTTAATCTTGATTATGTTCTTACTTGATTCGTGAAATGTTAGGTTATATATATAGTTAGAAGTGGATGATAAAAGAATTAAGTTTAATTAGTGGTCATATTAATATTAATCCCTTGCAAATTACACGAAATTGAGCTGGTTTTTTAAGATTTGATTGACTTGTTCGTTGAGTAGGTACTAATATTTTGTCATGCCCTTAGGCCTTAGCTTCCAGTTTTGAATCGAGCTTTTGAACATAATACTATAAGTATATTTTACATCCTCAATGATTTTTTATTCGGAATAGGCCAAAATTATTGCATCTAAGGCGAAGAGATAATAAATTATTTGTATAGCCTATAGGTGATGTGGATCAAACTCCTATCAGAAATTATCACAAGGGTGGAAAGAAAAATCATCAACCGCTAGACTGTTGCAATACTTCAATTTTTGCAATTTATATATTTATTATTTTTTTATGAATACATGATAGGCTGAGAAAAAAGAATCACTTGTTGAGAATTGAACTCATGACTGCCTATTCTTAAAAATAATTCTTGCTTTAAATAAATTCGAATCTTCAGGCAATCATTATTAGATGAGTTTCAAGTTTCAACGACAAACTAGGAATATAGTTTAAGGATCAAGTTGCTATATGATGCATGTGGGTAATGGTGAATTTCTAGCTAGTTGATGCCTTTTTTTATTTTTTGAATCATAATTTGGAAAACGTGTATGAGTTCATCTATGAATATCAAAATGGAAGTGTTACATATTTTACTTTTTTTTTTAATTCGTCAACCCTGATTAATTATACAATATATATGATGATCATAATGAGAAGTAAAAATCACAATTATTCCTAATACAGCATTCAAAAATGGATGATACGAGTACATAAGAGACAAGAAGGCAGCTTTCTGGTCCCTTTCTCTTACGTTAAACAAACAAGCTCAAATAGCCAAAAACAATTACTTAATCACAAAATTGAAATTGTTATCAGATGGTATCACAATTAGATACGTTTTATACGTATCAAATAGCACAAGTAATGTAAATTATTATACTCTTGAGTTATCGTGGTCTCAAAATTAAGAGTTCATATTCTTATAATTTGTTTACTTGAACTATTTACTCTATACTTCATTCACATTTAGACGGCCTCGTATAACAATATATGTACAAATTCTGAGAATGAAAACCTTTTATTTTGAGGTTGAAAGACATTTTTTCACAAGAGTAGTTTTTACTCTATAGGATACCCGTAAGTCTAGGTTTTAAAATGACAGACGATGAAATATTCGTTATCATTGTCCTGTTTTGGGTTTCATCAAGTCTTGTATGAGATCATTTGATCATGAAATAACACATACAATAAGCTCATTTTTGTAATTGTTCACTTTAAAATTGTAAGTTACTTATCACTTTAAAGCTATATACTTCAAGACTACAAAAAGTGATCGCTTTAAAACCATATGTGATCACTTTAAAGTTATAATTAATCATGTTAAGATTATAAATACTGATCACTTTAAAAATAGGAGTAATAGTTTACATTGATTCAGCTACGAGAATTGCCTTATTTAAAAATTTATGATCGGGTTAATGAATTTCATTATTGGGTTAAAATGGCCGAAGATGTTTTTTGGTCCATGAATTTCCGTCATGGGCCGCCTTAAAGTGTGGTCAGGAAGATATATGTGATTAGTATTTTCCTGGCATTGCACAAGTCTAGCGCGAATTCTAGTCCACCAAAATTTATTAAATTTGGTCTTAGACGAGACGATCTCATAATGAGACCATTGAATTACACCGGTTCAATTCGCGCGTGTATCCACCTCAGATGCTTTCACTCGTCAACCTCACATGTTGTTACACGCGGAAATTGGGCCGGCCCTCTCTTGGTTCCAATTAGAGACAATCTCGACCAAGTTTTGGTGAATTTATTATAGCCTTTCAAAATGAATTTTAAAAGGCTATAATATATCATTTTCCAACCAAATTGTGAAAGGCTATAATAAAAAAACTAAATTTCAAGTTATAACATTTCATGAATTCGTATCAAATGGTAATAATAGTAATGAAAATATAATGTAAATTGGTAGAAATATCTCTTGATAAATTTCATAGTCATGCTTGTTCTCCTTTGACAATCTCATTTTCTTCTCAAATTTTATTCTAATGCAGTGGTATTAGATATTAATGGAAAAATGTAAACAAAAAAGTTTTTCTATGATCAAAATTTCGATACTAAGTAAATGACATTATATATATATTATGTAAATTTACACTATAAATCATTCTCATTACTAAATCATTTAATACCAATAAGCAAACAGACCGTAAAAGCCTGTAATCCAAGTTATTTCAATGGATGAAACCCGTTAATTTGCAAAAGATTCAAACTAATTTTATATCAACAGTTTGAGTTATAATCTTTAACCTTTGTAGTTGTATCTTGTATTGCAAATTTTTAACGTACAAAATAATGAAATAACTGAGTCGGTGACTTGATTGAGTCCATCTTCTGGCAAAATGGAAATTCGAGCAAGAAGTTAGGTGTCATTTATTACAGCCTGTAAGGACCATGGCCCAATACTTACTCTCTACTGGGCTGCCTGCTTATACTGTTGCACTACATCTTGTCTTGTGCCAGCTAATGTGGCCTTCTTCGTCTTTTTTGTCTCATTTTCTATTCATATTCATCCAATATTTGATCCTTCAAACTCTCTCATATAATAATTCTCTCATATAATAATTTATTTACACGATAAATTTATTTGAAGCATCACAATTCTTATGAACACTATGATCATAAACGAATATGCAAAGTAGAACGGCAAACACATAAATATGGACTCTATATTCAAATTTCGACCTAAATCTTGGAATAGGCCATGAGAGCCTCTATTTCACAATGTATCGTGGCCTATTCATATTTTTGGGAACATCTAAGAAGTTTATTTGAAAAAATAAATAGGCAACGTGAGAAGTATTGGTCTAACAATATTTATGTAACAATAAATGGCCATAACAAGATGACAATGTCACTTTAAAACTCCTAGATAAGCTTGTTTGAAAAACTCAGCTCACTTATAACCCAACAATTTAATAATTTGAGTTTTATTTATGATAGCTTAGAAAAAGGTAAAAATCAAAACGATTCAATATAGTTACTCTTAACTTAAATATCTAAGATATTTGATCATCAACCCGTGACTAGATATTTTGAATAATTGATCACCTACTTAGTAATTAGTTTAATTATTTATATTTTGCTAATTTTTTTTAATTATTAATTACAATTTACAACTTTGCGATTGCATGTGCCACTTATTTTACTCCATTATAATTTTTATTTTTTATGAACCCTTAGAAAAGATAAAGTATCAACTACTATTTTCACTAGGAGAAACATTGGATATGTGATTGAAATTAGAAATTCATTGACTTTAGAATTAAGTAAATTTATTTTTTCAGACCGTTATTATTATTATTATTATGGTTTAATACTCATTAGATCTTGAAAACATTCTCTAATGCTGAATGCTAACCTTAGTTATGTTTAAGGGAGTACTTGATTACAAACTTAATTTGCCTAACAACTCTCAACGTACATTTAATCGTAATCTCACGTGTTAGGTGTTTTTTGGTGCCTAACATTCTCTACTACGTACTGGTACAACTCCTACTTCCTACTATCTTTGTAACATCCTATCGTTACACGCATACATTAATATATGCTCTTAAATTCAATTTGTACACAAAACAATCAAATTATTACTTCATTAGGTCAATATTACCAAATTGTCAAAACAAAAGTTGAATTTCTTTCAAATTAATTGCAGATATTGTTCAAATTCTTGTAGATCAGATATAAAAAAGACTTATAAAAAGAGTAATTATATCAATGATTTTCGTCTAATTATATTATACCCTGATATACATCATCATCATCATCCTACCTAGTGTATCCCGTCCATAGAAAACTATAGACAAGGTTTGAGGAGGGAAGGACGGCGGCAACTCATACCCATAAAGGAGAGCACGACCAAAAGGAGTCCCCCGCCTCGAGAAAAGATAAGGAGAAGAACAGGCAAGAGAAAAAAGAACCCCAGAAGGTACTCTCAAGGGGTCAGTAATCTAAAACACGGATAAAACGCCTCCAACTACCCCTGTCCCTAGTCAGATCCTTAGAGAGGTTCAACTCGTGCATGTCAATTTTAATTTGCTCATCCCACGTTCTCTTAGGCCTTCCCCGACTCCTCTTACCCTCTACTATAATGCTTTCAACCCTCCGAACGGGGGCGTCGAATGTCTTTCGTTGCACATGTCCAAACCATCTCAATCTACTTTCGCGCAATTTTCCAGAGATAGAGGCAACCCCTAGTTTGTCTCTAAACTCTTGGTTCCTAATTCAATCCATCAATGTGTGCCCGCACATCCACCTCAACATGCGCATTTCTGTGACTTCCATTTTATGCTCAAAAATCTTCTTCACAGGCCAACATTCTGCCCCATACAACATAGTAGGTCTGATTGCCATCCTGTAAAATTTCCCCTTTAACTTACTTGGGAACTTCCTATCACAAAGCACCGTGGTCGCTGCCCTCCACTTGAGCCAACCCGCTTGGATACGGTGAGTTACATCTCCGTCAATCTCCCCATCCCTTTGGATGATCGAACCTAAATACTTGTACTTGGTCGTACTTTTAACAACTTCGTCACCAATGGACACCTCTGGCTCACCTACCTGTGATGTCCCACTGAAGTCACAACGCAAATACTCGGTCTTCGTACGTCTAATGCGCAACCCTCTACCTTCTAAAGCTTCTCTCCACTTGGCTAATTTATTATTAACCTCCTCTTTAGTCTCGGCCACCAGCACGATATCGTCCGCAAAAAGCATGCACCATGGTACCGTCTCCCAGATAGATTTAGAAATCTCATCTATAATAACCACAAAAATGAAAGGACTTAGAGACAAGCCCTGGTGCAGTCCGACTCTTACCGGAAAAGGCTCCGTTATCCCCACCGGTGTTGATTTTGGTTGCCACCCTGTCATACACATCCCGTATAGCCTCAATGTACACTGAAGAAATACCTTTGGCCTTTAAGCTATCCCAGATGACACAGCGTGGTATGCTATCATACGCTTTCTCCAAGTCGATGAATATCATATGCAGATCCTTCTTTTGCTCCCGGCATTTTTCCGTCAGCCTCCTTATAACATGAATTGCCTCCATTGACCTTCCGGGCATGAAACCGAATTGGTTCTCTCTAATCGTTGTTTCCTGTCTAATTCTCCTTTCGATCACCCTTTCCCACAATTTCATCGTGTGGCTTAAAAGTTTTATACCTCTGTAGTTTCGATCACCCTGATATACATATATATATGAAAAAATATATTGGCCATGCCATATGATATCTAAATAATGTATGTCACCTTATATCTCAATGTGCTACTTTTCTTAGCTGATTAAAAATTTAAGGGTGAAAATAATGATTAAATTTACTTAATTGAATATCCTAACGAGAAAAAACAAGTGCTTGAAGTTACTCTTTGTGTCTCCTTTAAATTATTACACTTATTTTTTAAAGTTATTCCATTTACTTTGCTGTACTTTCAATTTCATATTAGACATTGGACCATGTTCTTTATCTTGATAAAATTAAAAAACATAGTCAATTTCTTTCAAATTTTAACACGTAATTAAATTCCCCAACTTTAAACAATGTTTTACCCCATTGGTTACTTAGATAATTAGTAATTACCTTGCTCTTCTAGCATTAGGTGGCCTAATAAAACATAATGCTTAAAAGAAAGAGAGATATGTTAATTCCATTTACCCATGATTTAACTTGAACTCATGATTGAAGATATTACATTTAACCATGATTTAACTTCAACCCAATGGGCAAATGGCAATGGGATGTGTCTGTTAGCGAGTAACTTGCTTGTACATGAAGCAAAAATCCGAGCTTTCACCTCACCGAAAGTGAAAAATCACAACAGTTTTTTACCATTGTTGGGATAAACTACAACCATGTTTGTTGTAACAAGATTTTACCCATTTTGGAATTCAAGGCAATCAAATGTTTTTTTTTTTTTTTTGAGTTGTAGTAGTTCAAATAGTACAGTTAATTTCAATAGAAATCTAAAATTAGTTACCACAAAAAAAATAAAAGGAAGTAGCCAGTGAATACAATGTTAGTTCAACAAAATAAGGTGAAAAATATAGAATTGATTTGTCAAGGAATCAACTCAACCAAAAGCTTAAGCTAATGGTTGAAGCCCCAGGATATGTTATATACTCTAATTAACATGCCCCCTCACACGAGAGTCCTTTGGGCTAGAAGTGTGGATGCGACACAGGCCCTCCTCATACCTGGCGCTGAATATTCCACTTTAATTGAGTGGTGGTTGAGATTCAAACCCGTGACCTCATATCACGTTGGCTTCTGATACCATGTCAAGGAACCAACTCAACCAAAAGCTTAAACTAATGGTTGAAACCCCAAGATATCTTATATACTCTAACATGATTTATTATAATTATTTATAAATTTTGATAGGACGGCGTTAAATTTGTGATATATATTGATGTCAACATAGTTGTTTTTTTTTTACTAAAGTTTTTTTTTTTTGTTATCAAAAGTAGACATGCCTATAATAAAAAACAAAAAGAAATTGGTGGGCTTAATTTTATTTTTTCTATAATATTTTTTATTGCATGCTACCCTATATGTGATGAAATACAAAATCATTTTGTCTTGGACATATTTCTATCATCAATAATTTGAGCTTAAAAAGAAAAAAATAGGACCATAATAATGTAGGTCCTAACCCCTTATAAAGAGCAGTGATTATCACAAAAATAAAATCATTTAATTTTCATCATTTCATGATCCCACAAAAAAATTGTACACTATGTACCTAAAATTTTTCCAGAGTTGATTTTTGACATTGTCCATCAACTAATTTTGATTTATATTTTATTCTTAATTCATAAGTTGAAATATAGTCAAATGAAATCTTATTTAATTCATTTTAATACAAAAATAATCTATATAACTTTTCATAAATTTTAATTATATATAATTAAAAATAGAAAAAATTACCCTGAATAATACAAACTTTTACTGATTTCCCTACAATAATACGAACTTTCGATTAACCCTGAATAATACCAACTTTGATGTGGATTTTCATATAGCATTCTTAGCTTGTTGGTAACCTACAATTGTAAGTTAACTTGGCATAAAAAAAGGAAAATATAAAAAAAAAACAAAAATTAAAAATGCAATAAAAAAATTTATTGTAAGAAAAATAAAAATGCACCAAAAAAAATAGGAGAAGGTGGGGAATTAATTTTCTTACTTTTTTTCTTTTTTTATTGCATTTTTAATTTTTTTCTTTTGTATTTTCCTTTTGTTTGGCATGTTGACCTACAATTGTAAGTTACCAACAAGTTAAGGATGCTAGAGGGAAATTCTCATCGAAGTTTGTATTATTCGGGGTTAATTGAATGTTTGTATTATTATAGGGAAATCAGTGAAAGTTCGTATTATTCACAGTAATTTTTCCTTAAAAATATTGATAATTAAATCAATATATTAAATGGTGTGAAAAGGTAAATGTACCAAAATTATAATGGACATATTGAGTATGATAAATAGACCAATCTCTATTCATGTTTAGTAGTCCTACAAGTGAGTGGATAGCAAGGACATCTTTTTGCACAAAATTGTATGTTTATAGGTTTTATTCTTTTTCCAAGCTTAGGGTTGAATTTATATGCTATTCTTTTTCTTCTTCCTAGTCATCATAATTACTTTATAAATTGTCTCCTTTTCCAAACTAGTAAATGGGTTGGTTTCTTTCATTTCCATTATTCTTGCTTATTACCAAAATCTACAACACTCTATGATTGATTGCCTACCTTTCCTGCTAATTAGGGACTGATTGTTGTTTAGGGATGATCATGGAAATTGGAAACCATATGATCATGAATCATCAAATTTTATTCTAATTAAGCTACTTTGCATGATTAAGAATTCTAGATTAAGTAAATATGCTGGTAAGCAACTCATATTTCATAATTATTTGTGTTTTGAAATTTTTTTCAATAAACAAAATGATGGTAGTGTTTTAAACTACTCTTCAATAACTTTTGGCTTATCTGTAGTGTTATTGGTCAATCTAGTATTAGTTGTAATTATTAAAAAACTGTAATATAAAATGAAAAAATTGATATAGGTAAATTTTATATGGTACGATGATCCTAAGTTTTTGGCCTTTTTATGTGGTAGATAAACATTTTTTTTTTAAAATTTGCATGGTAACGCTAAACTTTTAACATATCCACTTGATTGTCAAAAAGTTGGATTTTGTAAATGAATGTTTTTATTAATCATCAGGATGACTTTTTTCATAAAAATAGATGTCACGATCACTCGGCCCTTATGAATATATTTTTCGAAAATTTGATCAAAATGAGTACTTAATTTTGCAAAGAACTTAACATTTTATCTACCAATAGAAATTTGAAAGCTCGTGGTCACTATACGGATTGATAAAAGTTTTGTCAACTACGTGAAAAAGTTGAATATTTAGGATTATGACGTAAAATTTTTTCAAATTTATATACATATATGACAAAATGATAATATCGAGAGGAATTATGAGATTGTATATCGATCGATTTTATATTAAATGCTATTAGATTATGGTTTACATGAAGGCCGGTCGAATAAATAATTTATAATTTCACTTTATCTTGGTGCTTGAAAATGAAATGATTTTTTTTAATGATATTTATGATAGGATAAGTTAGTATTCAAGTCTGTCTCACAGACTCACAGTACTGAAGATCAAAAAAATTTAAATCGTATCGTATACAAAGGTCGCGACACCTAAACGTGCCCTATGGAAAGTGAAGATATAAGACAGCAACAACTGATAATGAAAAGCCAAATAAAATTAAAAAAATTAATATTAATAATTCAATAAAATTCTAATTTCCAAGCTCTATGTCCTAAATACATCACTTCCTTAGCTTTAAGACTTTTATTTATAGTCACTCTCTTAGCTTTCAATCCCTAAGTAGCACATCAAATACTAATCTTTTTATTCAATACATGCCAAAACCTAAGTAGAATATCTATTTCTTCAATCTATCATCCATAAGGGACTCTAGTCCCTACTTCTAGAACACCATAACATGCTACACAATCTTGTTGGTTTCTATTAGTCCCATTGAATTTACATCATTTTTTATTTTAGTACGTCCTATTTAATTTGCATTATTTTTATTTTTGGACAATATTTATCAGTTTCTTTTAATCTCATCAACGCATTTTAACTCTCTTCTAATTTCATACACACAATTTATTCTCTCTCTTTATTTATTACCACTTTCTTAAAAATACATTAATTCCTCTTTGATACAATTCAAAGAGGACGGAGTAGTATATTTTTTTGTTATTCACAAGTAGTCTGATTGTTCACTTGTTTGTATGAGAATCTTAACTATATCTCAGATTAATAATGAGTTGATGCTAGTATGAAGGAACAAGTAACAATTTTTTGTAATTAAGATAGAAAAAACTATGTTAGAGTTTAGACGAGATTGAAATCATTTTTACGTATATTTTAAAATTTATTCCAAAATTAAAATTTTTAGAAAAACTATTTTAATTATTTTCCTTCACTTTTTGATCTTTGTACCAAAGATTCTTATTTTTGGCCAACAAAACAGCAACACGCAAATAGTGGCGCATATGCAAGAAAGCAAGATGTAATTTGGCTAATTTAAGACCTAAATTCAACATCCCATTTTTGACATCAAACTTGTCGCTTTATAGCTGTATGACTATATTGACAAGGGGTTCAGGAATGAGGACGCCGGACGGTGCTTGTTTAATTAACTAACATTTGATTTTACTCTAATATTTTACTCTTCTTTTTTGTCTATGGACTATGCATGGTAGATCTTTGATACACTCGTACTATGGAATATTTAATATGTTATTATACCAGCTAGCTAACTATGTATGCATTTTCTGTCTTCTACCGTAAGTGCCATACCCCCTCCATACTATCCATTTTTTGCCCTTGTTTCTATTAGTTGAAGTGCGCATGTGTTATCCACATGTGAGTTGTCCCACATCGGAGAAAGAGAAGCATATGCATCACTTTATAAATTCAAGGAGTGACTCCTACTATCACCAATTGGTTTTTGTAGTGAACTTTTTTTGGATTTATGAGTGGACTACTTCTTCTCCTCCTTGTTTGGGTTATCCACCTTCATTTTCTAAATTTTAAAACTATTATAATTTGTCTCAATGAATTTACGTCTTTATTGTTTTTTTTGGATATAACGATGCCAATATATAACAACACATCTTTACTTACTATTTTCTCTCTTTTATTTCCTCTGATCCATAATTACTTGTTGGTCTTGTAGTAGTAATACATATAGCAGTATAATAATCGGAGCGTGTTTACTTCAATATAATTAGGTCTTATTTTATTATAATATAGAATATAATATTTTAAAGGAAAGTGCTTCAATTGATATGATTAACTGGTTACTTGTTAAGTCACTATATCATAAGTAAAATTAGTTTTTGACCGAATATTAGTAGAAAGAGAAATTAAATTCGATAAGTGAAATGAAAAGTGATTTTCTTTTAATAATAAAGTAGTTCTAATTAAGAGGCAGATCAAAGGGGTTAACAAATTCATTATGTTCTTAAAAGAGAAAATTCAAAAATTAGAAAGCATTTGAAAGTGTATTATTGTATCGGTGGGCCTTAATTAAGAAAGCTTAACGTTTCTTCATCTCAGCTTCCACTAAACCCATTAATAATTGCTTTTACTGTAAGAGACAAAGGTCTGCTTTGAATACTATTTTGGATTTGATTAAACGTTGTTTTCACATCGTTTCTAGTAATCAAGTCTATAATTAAGTAAACATTACTATTATGCTTTTTAATTTAAAATAATTTAAATTAAAGCACAGTTACTAAAGAAGCTTCCTCAGCATTATATTAGGCATTAGGTGCAAATTGTAATATAATAGCATCCAACTTAGTATATCGCACGGTCCAAAACTATGGTCTAACAAAAGCAGATCGTCTCCACCTTTTCTTATCGGTTAGATGAAGGATTTTTGTCCACGTCATTTAAAAAATAGTAGTTGGTATCTGAATTTATGGTGATAAATTAGTCGAGCAACCAACTCAACCAAAGCTTAAGCTTATGGTATATACTCTAATACGTTCCCTCACACGATAGTCTATTGAGCTAGAAGTATATGGATGCACATAGGTGCTGGATATGCACTTTAAATAAGGGGTGGTTGAGATTTGAACCTGTAATAACCTCTTGTCATGTTGGCTTCTGATACCAATGTCAAGGAACTAACTCAACCAAAAGCTTAAACTTATGGTTAAGGCCCCAAAATATGTTATATTCTAACAAAATTAATGTTCGAAATTATTCCTATAATCACTTCAAGCACTTACATTATATTATAAGGTTATAACAGGCAATTTAATTATAGTTGAGTTGTTTGATAATATGATACTATTATATTATAGCCAATGTGATGAAAAAAGATCATGGATTTAAATTTCATCAATTTAGTTATCATTTTAAATGTAATTAGTGTCAGGTCTTAAGTAAGATTGTGCAACCTAAAGGATATTTCCGTGAACGTGATAAAGTATATTTAACATAATCCTCATTGAATAAATATTGGATTATAGGAGTATATGATATTCATTTGGTAAGCTACTTGTTTTGAATACTTATACATCAGTCGTAATTATGAGTATATGCAGAAAAAGAAGAGAGGCTGCTGGCTCATCTGGTTGTTTGAAGGTGTACTTACCTGCTAATAAGTAATATGATGATGATTTAACCAAATCTAAAGATTAGGTTTACTTTAATTGTTAGATTATGAGTTATTTAAATCAAAACCTTCTCTTGATTAGTTCAGCAGATAACTAATCAAATCAAGCATGAATCTGAAATATTAACCTTTATTGTCATTGACCTGTAAAGCTTGGGTTTAATTAACTAGTGAAAAATTCGATACACTATGAGATCTTCACGCTTATATGGGGACGATTAAAATTTGATTCAGCATGCAAATAACAAAAAATACATAGTTTCTTTTCAGCTACTCTTGTAAGAAACCATTTCTAACCATGAAGTTTTGGGTTTTTCACGTGGTAACTAGTAACTATAACTTTTAAAAGATCCATGAGCTAACTCTGAGGTTTACCAAATTGTTCCACCGTGACCTTTTTGCACATTAAATGTTCGAAGCTTTGAGGTTATTGTACGTCTATATATGCGACTCACTATTTCAAATTTCATTAGTTTCAACCTTTTCCCTCAATACATAAATCGTAATTCTACCATCTTTCATCCAAATCATATTTTCCCCCGAATCCAAAAATGGTAGAGTTAGCGTTTATATTTTGGGGAAAAGGTTGAAACTGATGACTTTTGAAACGGCGAGTCGCATAAATAGACATATAACAACCTTAAAATTTTGAAATTAACGTTTGTTAACGTTTTATATGCAAAAAGGTCATGATGGAACAATTTGGTAAATCTTAATGTTATCACGTGTATTTTTTAAAAGTTTTGGTTACCACATGAAAAACCTAAAACGTACCTCTAGGTTATCACGTGGAATTTCCCATAAGAACTTTAGGTCTTAATAATTTGTATAATTAAGATATTTAGTACATCTCACCGTGATACTGTCTAATAAAATAGATTTACTATCTTAAACTTAACAAAGTTAAATTGAATTAGAATAATAGTAAAAATATAAAAGTATAAGTAACATATTATTGAACTAAATTTAACTAACTTGATGTTTAGATAATTTGAAAGAATATATTATACCTCTAATTTCATTAATATACACCGCAAATGATGATTGTCCAATAATCGAGTATTATATACTATTAGGAGTATTTAATACTTTTAAAATAAAAAGTAATTATATTAAATTCCAAAAAGAACATTAAAATTTTTTTCGATTTCAAACTAGGGATAATTAACTACATTAAATTATTATATTTTTTAGACTGCAAATGTTAAAAAAATCAAACCCTTAATTATGCTAATTAAATTTCTCCGTTCTTTTATTGAGTTACTATTAAAAGTGATGTATTACAAAAATATTTGTAATTTTCAGTAGCAAATTTATATCCATTGACTAAAAACTGGATTGGAATGAAGGAAATGATTGCACAATATAGAGACCAAGTCACTAGCAAAGTTGTGATAGTTGAAAGCTTTACTTGTGGTCTTCTCAAATCCACGCACCCATTCATTAAACGAATAATAATAGTACTATAAGCAGAGAAAGTAGTGTGGACGTTGGAAAATTCCCCCCCATACAAATTTAAGGAATATTTTACACGTACGGTTTAACGAATTAAATTTGAGTAATTATATTTTAAATTTGGATCAGTTTACTAGTACTAAACATTTATTAGCTCTTATTATATATTTTTTTTACCCTAAATTAGTGTGTTTTTGACAATTTTTTAGCCCTAAACGTAACATAAAAAGAGAGACCTTGTATAAGTAAAGTTTCGATTATTTTTGTCTCCAACTATGCATCATATAGTTTTTCTTTATTTCATCACATTCTTGTTCATTTTAGAGGAACATTGGGAGATCTTCAAACTAACTTCCTCCACATTCAACTGGCTTCAACATTCAAAGGACTAATTACCTGAAACACGAGTACATTGAAACCAAAACACTAAACACTATGTATTATTTATTAATCTTCTTATAACATCTAAACGAATAATATTAACCAAGTTTGATACAAAAAAATCAAATTCGTTTCAATTGATCATCTCTATCATCGAAGAATTAAGAAAGAAATTTTCAATAAATAGGACTAACTAAAAAAGTTCTTTATCTAAAATATAGCAACCTAGTGGGTAAAAGTTGTCCAAGAAAGGTGTGCTAGTAGAAAAAACATAAGACCATAAGATAGTAATTATGATTGTGTTGAGGAGACAAGCTCAAATGGGTTGGAATCACCAAAACAAAACTTACACTTGACTTTTGTGCAAAATGGAATCAATTATTTATCTAGATCTTAATGTTATTGCTTCAAAGCTTGCCAAAAAAAAACATTTTTGATTATACAATGACCTAAAAATCTTAATAGTAGGTCCAATTAAGTCACTCCTAATCTTGTAAAGGTTCATGGTCAACCGCAGCCCCAATGAGAAGTCTTATGATATGATTACTTATATGGAGTACTATTCTTTATTTCTTTTTTGTAACTATAATTCTTTGTTACGTAGTTGTTGGAACGTATAAGTTTGATAGACTACTCATTTTGGCTCCTAATATCAATCGATCTTAGAATAAAATCTTATTGGGTTGTGTGTAATTAAGTCTTCTTTTATACGAGTTTTATTGTGTACAAGTTTAATAACAAATTTATGTAAAGTAAGTATTAGTTTATAATCAAAATGATAGTGTTATGTGCAGTGGGACTAGATTATCATTCTAATGAGTTGATGTTAAGTGCTTTCTTATGCTTTTATCACTTGGTGCTTACATCTTTAATTTATCTCAAAGATATGGGAAATCATTAAGGAATATTCTATGCTTTATTATTATAAAGAGGGTTTTTAGGGGTATATATTAATTAGTATTAAGATTTAGATTTTCTTAGTTTTTAATTTTGTGATTGTTTGATGAACATGAAAAAGAAATTTCATCAAGATGTATATATAATGATCATGTGATGACAGAGAGTTAGCAACATATAGTTATAAAATGGTTTGCTTAATATTCTGTCATGATTTTACAAGTATATTGGAGTATAATTTCGCAATAAATTATCAAATAAAAGGAATACAACTTCTACTTGTTTGTGATTTTGTTTTTCATATGATGTTACAATCATTATTTATGATTTGGTATGATTGTGATATATGGTGCTTGCATTAATTATAGAAAAAAAATACATAAAAATGTAAGTTTGTAAAGAAATTTTGAATTTTAAATTTTTAATAATGTTAATCAATTGTTTATTTTTATATTGCATTGTATATCACATTTTTGCATATTAAAAATGTGTAAAGTGAAATGAACTAAGTATGCGAAGTTTGCAATTAAAATGCATCTACTTGATTTGTTCATGCTTGTCTCCTTGATGAATATATTAGTTCATGCAAAATATTATATTTTATGTTATTTTTAATTGATACTTAGTTTGATAGACATATATGTTTAAATGTCAAACATTGATATGATATTTTATTCTATCAAGTTGGTTTTCAAACATAATATTAAAATCTGTTTTCAAGTAAATATTTGATAACATGTATATGAGGGGGAATTACTGCATACATAAAACTAGTCCAAATAATCCTTGTGTGAGCAGACATGATAAAACATATAATATACTCAATTTGCATCTCAACTTTTGTTTAACCTGTTCTTCGAATATTTTACTATGTACGGAATTCATTTCAAGTCAGATAGCTATTTTTACTTCAACATCTTACTATCTATGTAATTGATTCTAACTTTTGTAGTTGATCTAGTCTTTAACATAAACTTAGAATATTTCAAGAAATTGATATTCATGAAATTCAAAAGTACCATCCACCCTTCGTTGTCCTCATGTGCTAAAACATGGCTAAATAGATCATGTATATTCTGATATAATAGCTTGGTAGATCATGTCTTTTTGAAGTTTATTGATATACTATACGTTTTGGTAACATTTTAGTTGTAAAGTTACACCACAATTTGAAAAACTAATTAGGAGCTAGCTAAGTAGTACTTGAAAAGTGGTTAAGATTTAAGAATAGCCTTTCAAGAGATAAATTAATCTTAAAAGTTAAGCTAGCTTAAGAATTAAGAATATATAGGTGATTAGCTAGTTTTGTAGTTTATATTGGTGTACTTAATCAATTAGTTAATTAGCACCAAACATTTACTGTATTAGTACGTAAGCAAGCTTAAGTGATGAATGATGATTGAAGAACTACTTTTGTTTCCAAATATCCAACCTCAGTTTCAAGTAACTATTAACCATAAACTCACATTAACATTAATTCTCTCACTTCTTAAGATTTTTACATCCCATATTCGCACTTTGTAATCGTAGACATGTGCTTGAAATGAAATTTGAGATAGATCTATTTAATTTTAATCCAATCCAGATCTAAATAGTAATTAGTATCTAAACTGATTAAAATTCAACTGAATGACTCCTATTTATAAAATTGAGTGATATAGCTTGAAATTTACATATTATTGCGTAATATTTATTCGTCAATTATCATCTTGAGTGAATATTTCACAATTATTTTATACTTTTATTCTGTAATTAGTTTTATTTAAATTTGACCGTACGACGTATATGAGAGTCTGTAATATTATTTTATACTTCTCAATTAGTTTTATTAAAATGTTTTAGTCCTTGGAGAATCACAAGTTAGTCTAGTCACTACAACAAATTTAACTTTTTGCGACATTGAATTTAGTGACATTAAAAAAAGGTAAATTACAATAAAAACTCTCAACTATTCGCAATTTAAATAAAAAAAACTCCCAATTTTAGGCCCATTTTATATTTAAAGTCAAAGATGACTTATAACCGGATAAATTGGTTTTAATTGAGAAGTAGTGGGACCCAATTGTATTTATTAATCACTTCACTTCCTTTGACCTTACACGACCCTTCACGTACCTTCCCATTTCAACAAAAGGTAACCGGTTAAAACAGGTTATAAAATATATCGATGCTTTATATTTAAGATGGGCCTATAGTTGGGAGTTTTGAATAATAATCAATAGTTGGGAGTTTTATATTTGAACTGCGAATAGTTGGGAGTTTTTAAAGTAATTTTCCCTTAAAAAAATGCCACCGATTTGTATGTTTAGTGTAATAATTATTGGTTTTCATTTTAACTTCTACTATAAAGTGATTTGGCGACACTTTGTTTGGTCTTTAGTGGCATATGTAATTGTTACTATAGTCTATATATCCTATGTTGAAAAAAACTTTAATGTGATTTTTTATTATGCTGCTAAAAGGTCTAATAAATATCACTAAAGCCCTCTATATACTAGTAAAAATTTGAATTAGCGACATTTAAATTAAATGTCGCTAAATATATCTCATAAAAAGTAAATCATGTTGTAGCGAGTTATTGGATGATTTTGATTTTTCACAAATGGCTTTTAGAAATATATATAAATGATTAATTTTCTCTTATTGCATATAGCATAGTGTATGGATTGTCTAACCTTCTTTCAAGTAAAAAATTTTTTTAACAAATTTTAGCTAGTTTTGTGTAGGCTTAAATTGTTAAAATATTAAAATAAAAGACTATATATATATATATATATATATATATATATATATATATATATATATATATATATATATATATATATATATATATATATATATATATATATATATATATATAATATATATATATATATATATATATATATATATATATATATATATATAAAGAAGCTGAATAAAAGAAAAGAAACGACAACAAGAACCCTTGATCTCTTGGACAAAAAGAAGCTGAATCAAGAAAGAAAGAATTTAGCAAGTAGTCGTAATTTTCTTGCATTGGCAATTGGCATTTGGCAAATCGTCCTTTATCCAAAATTCGTAATTAATCACTGATTTGTAAATAAAAAGACAAAATAAATATCGATAAAATCATCTAACCAAAAACTTAAGTTGATGGTTGAGACTAGAGGTGTTCAAAATAGATCTGATGACCCGATAGACACCCGACTTTATAATCGAACCCGATTTGACCCGACTTAAAAATGGATCTTCAATTATGTAAAAACCAATGTGAACACAAAATCCGATTTTAAACCGACTCGAAACACCTGACTCAAAATCAACCCGATGACCCGAATGAACACCTCTAGTTGAGACCCTAAAATATGTTATATGCTCTAACACTAAAAGCAGAAAAAAATAAATTAAAATTCTAAAAGACTCATCCTGTACAATTTTTCATATAAGAGTAATTTGCCAACATTACAGTTACCATTATTTACTCAGATTATCTCGTGGTTCTATTACTCACTTATGAGACATCTACTCATTACAGAAGTCTGTGAATCTGAAATCTTTCTTGTGCAACACTATCGAATATTGTACTTCTTTCCGACTTCGAATTGTCTCCCATCCTAAATTTTATAAAATCATTTTAAAATGAAAAGTAAGATTTTAAAATTTTTAAAATTTAAATTATTATAAAAATAAAAACAAAAGAGAAGCATTGTCATTTGTCAGGTAGCTTAACTGAGCACGTGGTACTCACTTTTGTCCTTTTTTGCAGATTTGTACACTAATTTTTTCTATGCACTGACAGACCCGACCCGAGAAACGCCACTTGCTTCGTGTTCCGAGTGGCTTTGAGTTTCTCAACAAGTACTCCTCCCTCCTCTAGAATGGTGGTTAAGAGATTAACAGAAAGTTTTTTTTAATGTAGATATTTGATAAAAAAGAGAGAATAAAATGTGTTGATAAAAATAAAAGATAATTATAATATATAGATGAAAATTAAAATAAAATTATAGATCAATTTCAAAACAATTATAATAACCTAAAATAGAAAAGACAATTCAAATATAAATAATAGTATAATACCATATGACGGCTATTTAGGGATTTGTATGGTAAATTTAGGTTTTATCTAGTGGCTAACAAGCTACAAGATATTAAAAAAATTAATAAATTTAATTTTTTTATTTTGATTTAAAAATTGGATAAAAGGTCATTTACTATATGTTTTTGACTTTTTTATAAACAACAAGCTGAAATAAAATAAAAAGTCAACTAACTCAAAAATCGTTTACCAAACAATCTTTTTTTCTAATATATACAACTAACAATCAGCATCTAATTTTACTAAAAGAGTTGGGTTATTCAACTGGTCAATACTTCAATGGTCAAACCAGCCAACAATTAACAGTTATTTGTCATACACGTCCATTGAGAAACTTTGTCATTGACTATTAGTTTTTTGTCCTACTGTATCAATATCAAACATCCCTTAACCGACTGATATTTACCAGCTTCTCCATAACAATAGTTGTTTTTATGATGAGTGTGCGTAGCAAATAAGTTTTATATAAAGCATAAATATTCTTAACCAAAATAATCCCTAGTTGAGGACAATTAACGAAAAAAGAAATAGCTAATTCATAGACTTTAGCTATTTTTTATTTAATTTTATTAAATTTTTACATTTGTTTTATAGATTAAGCTTTTCACTGAATTTTTTCTATTATAGATTATTATAATTTATAATTTATATAGCTTCAAAAAAAAAAGATTATTATAATTTATATAGCATTCACTTTATGCAAAATGTTCTTCCTCTCCCTATAGCTAGAGATGGAGTAACAAATAGGAGAATATTATTGATAATAAATCATATTAATCCACACTCCGTGAATGTTTAAACCGAACTCCTCTTAATAATGTGGTTGCTAATTTGAATGAGTATACCTTAATTTCCACTCTACAAAGAAATCATACATGCAAAACCATGAGTGTAATAATGCAAGAAAATTAGTACTCCATTCATATTAACTAGTCTCACTTGCAATTATCATTAAGATCAAACAGTTAGGTATATAGAATTAAAATTATTACTCTATCCATTTAATCGTTTATTTTCATATGTTATTCTTAAATAGAATTTAAGAATATTACTATTGAATTAATGAATTTTGTCTTGATTGCTATGTGAAAAAACATATTCATGTTGAATCTTAATAAATTCGTCTCGATATATACTTTCTAACTATCAACTTTTATAATTTTTAATAATTCACAATTAAAATTATTTGATTTTTAAATTTGCATTTCGATTTGCGAAAAAAGTGAATGGAATGAACAAATGAAGATAGAAAATAATAATATATGCTGAGTGCTCATTTATCAACTTAAGCTTTAGGTCGAATTGCCTTGATCTGTTATATACTTTAACAAAAATATGTAACAGTGGGGTATTTAGAAATAAAAAGAGATAATATAGAGAATAAAATTATTAGGATAATATTCTAATAGCATAAAATAAGACAAATTCATTAAAACGAAAAAATAAAAAAATACAACAAATTTAGTGTGACGGAGGAGTATTGCCTAGGACTACCAAAGGCAAAAGAAGCAACCACTTTTCAAGTGTATTTGGTGCAAGAAAGTAAAACCAAAAGAGCATTATGACAATCGACTAAAAGCCTAAAGACATGACACAATCAAAATGCATGATTGTGGTCATAAGAAAAACACCCAAACAGTGCAAAATGATTTACATGCTCTGATCCTCATGCGACATGCTAGGGAGCGGTTAATTACCAACAAATAGTGCCCATCAACACTTAAGGCATCAACAAACTACCTGCATGCCTTATTCATATATAATTTATTATGCACCAGCTAGCAGATAGCTGTGGCCTTTGTAGTCTACGTCTTTATTTGTACTCAAATTATTATATGCTTTTTTTAGCTTTTTATTGCTCACAATATTTCACTTAATATAGTATCTATCTATATTATTTATTTTGTGTATTTTATTAGAAAAGAATTATCTTGTACAAACAAGAGAATGAGGAATTGATCTTTAAATCAACTTTTATCTTAAGGATGCGTGAAAGACATCGAAAATCCTTCAACGACTAGTTAGATCAATGCATAATTTTCACTATTTAGAATATGAAGTATATATAGTTTATGATCAATGTATATTCTCAAAAAGGTTTCCTTTAGACTTTGTTAAATTTGCAACAATAATACTTATTTCTTAAATATATTTATCTTTTCAAATGAATTTAACTCATGAGTGTGGTACAAAGTTGTCGATGATATCCTACTTAATTAACTATAGGAAAAATAATATAGTTGCCCTATTATTGTAAATATACTATATTATGTTCTATATTTAGTTATATCAATAGGATCGAGTATTTTTAAGTGGTTAACATCTATTTCATTAGAACTATTTACTTTTCTCAATTATAAGACCTAAAAGCTAGCAATTTGATCAATTAAAACAAACGTTAAATAAACTAATGTAAATTAAAGTAACATTTGAGAGTCGTTGAGAATTCTTTACTAAGGAAGACTTATATTATTAGACCTGTTGCATATGCCTAAATTCACTCATGAATCTAGTTTTTGACTTTTCATGGGCATGACCCAAGTAAAAATCCTATTAACATCAAATTGTATTACATACAACATAGAAGAATAACTGCGACATTGATCCAACACACATGCATAATACATAGATAAGTTTGAGTCCATCCTTTATATATATATATATATATATATATATATATATATATAGAAAAGCATGAGAATTAAAAGATGAATAATGCCCAAAAACAAAATATAAGAAGTATATAATTGGCCCCGAAAAGCATGAGCTAGGAAATAACATCTCTATCTATCTAAACATAAAAAAGAGTGTAATAAGTGGAAGTAGACAGTAGTCATTCATTAGTCACCCTGTTACAGAACTCAGAAGTGATGAGTAGTCATGCATATTGTTTGGTTTAGGTAGATTGATCACACCATTTACACAGGCCGGGCTGTTCTACTCGTGTTGGTGGCCGTACATCAATGTTGTCTTTTGTGTTTACAAACAATACTTATACGTTTCCTTAATTATTGTTTGTCACTGAAACTGCTCAGTGCTAACCAACTCAATACTCAGCAGAAACCTTTTTCAATTAATCTCCCCATATAAATCATAATCCATTTTCAATATTGCATGCATTTAATTCAAACTGATTTATGGATTGTATGTGTGCTCTCAATCTGCATGTTTATGAACAAACTTTATGCCATTTATGTTAATTTTCTTAGCACTACCCCTATGCCTCTAATTCTACATTTGTAGTAGTCTTATGGCAATTCGTTTTCTTAATTAATTTTGCTCTACCTTTAATACTACTATATATTTTTATGAAGTACTTCAAAAATTATCAATTGCTCTTTTTGTCTCATAAGTTTTGCTATATTTATATTTTTGTTTGCCTTAATAAATTTGTTATATTTTTATTTTCAGTTATAGGACAACATTACCCTTACTTTAATTTCTTTAATTTTCGTTGCACAAATTTATTATTATTTTTTCATTTTATTCACGCATTATTTTCAAGTCAATAAATCACACTTTATTACTCAATTTAAACCACTACTACGAGACACTAGGAGTATTGAAAGTATTTGTGAAAGATTTTGGCATGTAATCAGTGCGAGTTTTAGCTTGATTTTGAGTTACGAATTAAAGTTGATTCATCTTACCCTAACGTATATAACATAAACACAAACTTCAGAAGACCCCTACGTAAAATCAACTAAAAAAATGAATAATAAACCCAATACGTACTAAATTCAACTAAAATTTTATAAATATCAAATGAATTTAAATATACAATGAATTGTTTTTAATTTGACCGGAATTATAATAAGCATAATCCAAATATCCATATAAATTAATTTAATATGCGATGTTTGGAAGTGGAATCAAATCAAAGTTGTTAAGCCAATTTCATTGGATTATTTTGAATTAAAATAGAAGTAGTACTTTTAGTCGTAGAGAATAAATGGGGAAAATGTGAGAAGTAGGATTCACAATAAAAAGTTGGGAAGTAGGAAAAATAACTGAAGTTAGTAAAAACTAGAAAAGGCGTACCAAAATAAAAAGCTTAATGTTTCCGAAAAGAAGATTGCTAATTACGAGCCTCCAAGAATTGGGAACCAAAAAGAGACAACAAAAATCAACCTTCTTTGATACAATCAACATCAAACGACACCTCGTGAATCGTTTCATCAAAACCATTGTCTATTTGCACTCTTTTCAAGTCCCCCCCTTTCTTCCCTCCTCCCTTCTACTTTCAACCGTCCACTTTTTTCAACCATTTATCTTCCTTCTTCACTTTTCATTTGTTTGAAAAATTACATCAAATAATTTTATATATTTTTATAATTTTTTTACAATAATCTCACATATGTGATTATAAATAACCTTATTTTTAGGGGTGTTTATCTAAATTCGATGACTTGCTATATTTGATAATTCACCAAAAAAGTAAACTGAAAATTAATATAAATTAGTAAAAAAATTTTAAAATATACATAAAAAAATTTGAATTATAAAAACAAATCATATTTTTTGCCGACATTTTTTACCATTTTTATCGACAATGCATTCTAATTTTATCTTTTTTTTCTAAATATAAAACTTGTTATAGCATGACATTAGGTAATCGAGTTTACTCTAGGAAAATACCCTTTAAAGTTGAGATTATTCATGGTTAATCAATAGAAGAGATTATTGTAGGAAAATCATGAACATATTGGATTATTCTAGGTTATCATGTATTTATTTTTATGAATTTTAAAATTTATATTTTGAAATATTGAAATTTAAATTGTTTCAAAAAGTGTGAAAAATAAAGAAGATCAACTTAAATTATTTCCATAATTTTTTCTGTCTTATCAATTTCAATTAATTGTGGTCAAAATCATGTAGCTAGATTCGAGAATATCAACCCATTTTGATATATCGACACATCTAGAGCCTTTTTTGAAGTACACATTCAAGAGACTTGAAGAAAATATAATAATCCTATCCTACTTAATTTTTTTATTTTAAAATATTTCCTTACTATTGTTATACTTCAATGATCAATCCATAAACAAATATTGCAATTTGGACACATTTAATAGACTTTAATGACTAGATTATTCCCTTTCCAATGAATTCGTTTTATTATATGTTTTGATAGTAACTTCCTGGAGCCGGAGACTCCTTTCTATGGCCGTGCCCTTCTTTACGGTATAAGTTGTCGCCGTCCTTTCCTCCTCAGACCCTGCCCATAGTCTTCTATGAGCGAGATATACTAGGTAGTTAGATGATGATGATATGTTTTGATAGTACAAATTTTTGATGCAATGGAATTAATTCAAAGAAATAGATGTAAAAATATTTCCCCAACATGACTACAACCCTATTTTGTTCAATTGCTTTTTACTAATTTAATTTATTTTTATTGATTAAAACTTATTTGCACCTATTACCAATTCACCTTAAGAATAAAAGTAATCAATAAAAATTAGTTTTAACTAGTAACAATCATTCTCATTAGTGAAATTAAGTTATAATCAACAAAAATCAGTTGTATCTACCTATAAAACAATTATAATAAGTAAAAATTAACTAAACTAATTAAACATGAATTTAATATACTGCTCACAATCTATTTTAATAAATAGATTAGATAGTGTTTGACAATATGGAATTCATTTGAAAATTGAGAATTGAATTTTGATATTCACATTCAAAAATTGTAAATGACCTATATGCTTGCAATTTGCAAATTTTGTTACTTGACCAAATTTTACATTGTTATTGCAAGTCTATGGAATTGACCCAATTCCACATTTCAAATTCAAGATTTGCCAAACATAGTATTTGACTCAATTCAACATTTGGAAATGAATTCCACGTTGCCAAACATACCGATACTCACTTCCATTGAATTTGTTCTATTTTATATTTGGTTGATACAATTTTTTATTTGTAATTAACTATATGAAGTCAGAAGTATAACGATTTGGTGAAAAATATGGTAATTACATAGTTATTCATTTGCGTTGAAATTAGTATACATCATCTCTCAAGTCTTAATGCAAGTAAAATAATATAAAAAATTATAATTTAAATCCACCCACCATATTTAAATTTAAAGACTAAAAAAACTCAATTGATATGTTGGATAATGTATATTCATACTAATAGACAATATAAAGTATATAATGTATTTATTATTAGAAAATTAATTTTCAGTTTATTTTTTTGGAATTATTTACCATAGCAAGTCATAGGATTACCCATGTTTACTCTAAGCAAATACCTCTGAAAGTTGAGATTATTCATGGTTAATTAATAGATGAGATTATTGTAGGAAAATTACCAATATGTTAGATTATTCTAGGTAAATTTTCCTTTATTATTAGTGAATGGCGAGTTATAATGGATATTTTCTATATCTATTAATAGTAAATAGCTTACCAACAAGGCCGGCCCAAGGGGTGGGCAAGAGGGGCCGTTGCCCAGGGCCCCATGTCAAAAATACAAAGTTAATGGTTGTAGAAGGGTCCATATAGGTGGTGAATTACAATGAAAAAATGTCCCAATGTGTTATTTCGCTCAGGACCCCAAAATATCTAAGGCCGACCATACTTACCAAATAAATAAATATATTTAAACTCTCCAAAAACCATTAATCTTCAATTTAGTCAATTTCTTGAAATAAACACCTAATTAACTCATTCTCATCTCTTTGGTGGAACTTATTGAAATTCACTCCTCAATTAGGACATGATACCTTCTTCTGTTCTTCACCATAAATCATAGTTTTCCCTTCCCAAAAAAACAAAAAAACGTCCTTTTCCTATTTCCTTTTTCCTTTATTAAAAAAAATAATTTTAAAAAATAATTTAATTCCCACTTTAAATTACACTCAATAAGTAGAATACTCCCAATATCACCACGTTCCAATTTCACCAAAAAATAACCACCCACAAACACAACCCCACTTCATCTTCATCATCTTTCATTCCTTCCATGCTAACTTCCTCCCCACAAAAATGTCCGCCATAACCGTTTTCCTTTTCTTCCTATTCTTATCTTCTCCACTAACAACTTTTTCACTAAATCAAGAAGGTCTTTACTTACAAAATCTCAAACAAACACTAGATGACCCAGACAATGCTTTTTCTTCTTGGAATGCCCGTTCTGATACCCCCTGCCACTGGGATAGAGTCTTATGTAATTCTTCAACTGGTTCAGTCATTTCTCTAAATTTGACTAATTCAAATCTTGCTGGTCCTTTTCCTCTTACTCTTTGTCATCTTCATTCTCTTTCTTACATCTCATTTTCTAACAATAATATCAATGGTTCTCTACCGTCTGATATATCTATGTGTAAGACTCTTCGTTATCTTGATTTATCTGCGAATCTTCTCGTCGGGAAGTTGCCGGACTCTTTAGCTTTACTGACGGAACTTGAATATTTGGATTTGAGTTATAATAACTTTTCCGGGGAAGTTCCAGAAACTTTCGGAAGTTTCCAGAATCTTCAGGAGGTTAATCTTATTGAAAATTTACTTGATGGGAAATTCCCAGATGTTTTCTTCAATGTTTCGACGTTGAAGACGCTTAATCTGAGTTATAATCCATTTAAACCGAGTCAACTCAGTTCTGATATTGGGAAACTTACGAGTCTTGAGTATTTCTGGGCTGCTAATTGTAGATTGGTTGGTGAATTGCCGGAAACAATAGGTCAACTTAAAAAGTTGATTAACTTCGACGTTTCTAGCAATGGGTTGAGTGGGAAGATACCGAGTTCACTCACTGAGTTAACGAGTGCCTATCAGATAGAACTTTATGGGAACGAGTTTACTGGCGAGTTGCCTACTGGGTGGTCAAAAATGACGTCTCTACGACTCTTTGATGCGTCAATGAATAAATTAACAGGAACGATTCCAGACGAGTTGACTCAACTTCAACTCGGTTCTCTCAATTTATACGAGAATCATCTTGAAGGAACAATCCCAGAAAGCATAGCAAACTCATCAAATCTTTACGAATTGAAGCTTTTCAGTAACCAACTCAGTGGAGAGTTGCCTCGGAATCTTGGTGCTAACTCAGAGCTGAATCTCATTGATGTGTCATACAACAATCTCACTGGTGAACTTCCTCCTAGTTTATGCTCAAAGGGTGCTTTATCCGAGCTTTTATTGTTAAATAACAAATTTTCCGGCGAAATACCGATAACTTATGCAGTTTGCCGGAATCTAGATCGGATAAGATTAAGCAATAATCAATTCTCCGGCAATGTACCAGTTGGGTTTTGGGGATTACCTCATATGTCATTATTGGAACTTTCACACAATTCATTTTCAGGGCAAATATCAAAAACAATTGCTTCTGCGTCAAATTTGTCTCAACTTTTGGTTTCTAACAACAATTTTGAAGGAAAAATTCCTGAAGAAATTGGGTTTTTGACCAATTTGTTGAGCTTTGTGGGAAATGATAATAAGTTTTCTGGATCATTACCTGATTCACTGGGCAATTTGGTTCATTTAGGGAGGCTAAATTTGGATAATAACGAGATATCTGGTGTAATCCCATCTGGGATTAAGTCCATGAAGTATCTGAACGAGCTAAATTTAGCTAATAACCAGTTCTCGGGGAAGATTCCGGCTGAAATTGGAGGATTATCGACACTAAATTACCTCGATTTGTCGAATAATCAACTTTCCGGTGAAGTCCCTGATGAACTACAGAATCTAAAGCTTAACCAGCTGAATTTGTCGAATAATCGGCTTTCGGGTGATCTTCCTCCATTGTTCGCTAAGGAAATGTATAAGAGTTCTTTTCTAGGGAACCCTGGTTTATGTGGTGATATTTCAGGGCTTTGTGAAAGCAGTGGTGTGGTGAAGAAGCAGAGATATCTTTGGCTGTTGAGAACAATTTTTGTTCTTGCTGCAGTAATCTTCTTGGTTGGTGTGGTTTGGTATTACTACAAGTTCAAGAAATTTAAGCAAGCCAAAAGTGTAATTGAAAAATCAAAGTGGACTTTAATGTCATTTCATAAACTTGGTTTTAGTGAGTATGAGATTTTGGATTGTTTAGATGAAGATAATGTGATTGGAACTGGTGCCTCTGGTAAGGTTTACAAAGCTGTGCTGAGTAATGGTGAAGCTGTTGCAGTTAAGAAGTTGTGGGGCCCATCTAAGGTTATCGACGGGGATGATGTCGAGCATGGTTTTGGCGGTGTGCAGGACAATGGGTTCGAGGCTGAAGTCGAGACGTTGGGGAAGATTAGGCACAAGAATATAGTGAGGTTATGGTGTTGTTGTAAGACTAAGGACTGTAAATTGCTTGTTTATGAGTATATGCCTAATGGTAGTTTAGGGGATTTGTTGCATAGTCCTAAAGGAGGGTTGTTAGATTGGCCTACTAGGTACAAAATTGCTTTAGATGCTGCTGAGGGGTTATCTTACTTGCACCATGATTGTGTTCCGGCTATTGTTCATCGCGATGTTAAGTCGAATAACATTCTTTTGGATGGTGAATATGGAGCTAAAGTAGCCGATTTTGGGGTGGCCAAAGTGGTGGATGCAATCGGAAAAGGGAATAAATCGATGTCGGTCATTGCTGGGTCTTGTGGCTACATTGCTCCTGGTGAGTACTTCTATTGTTTAACATTTGATAGTTCTGTTAATTCTTTTCTGTATTCATGATATGTTTTGTATCATTTTTTATTTGCATAACTAGTTAGCAAGTTTTAGAGGGTTGAATGTACACGACTCATACCGTTCTGGATAGGTTAAGTATTGATTATGTATTCATATCGACCTGAAACACCTGATCTTAAATCAATTTGATGACCAAATGAACACCTCAAGATGTAGGTAATTATTCTAGTAAACTTTGAACTTATATCGAACAAAATAATCCCGTAAATAATTTGATTCTAGAACTAATAATTTTGGTTAAAATTGTATAATCGGGCAGACTAACAACTACTCAGATATCTAACAAGTAGGCTATGGAATATGAGTTGTTAAGAGGTCAAATCAAATTAGTTTAGGAATATTAATAGAATTGAGTTGAGTAAGTAATGGTACTGCCTGATTTAATTGAGTAGGGAAGGGAATCCATATGAGTTGCCTAGTTTGACAATTCAAAAGTATGTTCCTATCTATAATAATGCCATTAATTATGCTTTAGTTGGACGAAATAACCCATGTTAGACAATTTATGATATCAAGTACTATTATACGCCTAATTTTCCTTTCCCTATGTATGATTGCACCATTCATTGCTATCATTTTCAATATTATTTGATTTTTTGCTCTATTTTGGTACCATCAGAGTATGCTTACACTCTCCGAGTCAATGAAAAGAGCGATACATACAGCTTTGGGGTCGTCATTTTGGAATTAGTGACCGGAAAACGACCAGTGGACCCGGAATATGGGGAGAAGGATTTGGTGAAGTGGGTTTGTACAACCATGGACCAGAAGGGTGTGGACAGTGTTATTGACCCGAAACTCGATACATGTTTCAAGGAAGAGATTTTAAAGGTCCTTAACATAGGTTTGCTATGTACTAGTCCTTTACCCATCAACCGTCCCTCAATGAGGCGGGTTGTGAAAACGCTGCATGAAGTGAGCGGCGAAAATTTGTTGAAATCGGGCAAGAGAGACGGAAAACTAACACCGTACTACTATGAAGATGCATCCGATCAAGGAAGTGTAGCCTAGGGAATAATGGATTTGATGTAAGTGAGATCGTTTAATAAGAGTATGGTCTGCCGTCATCTAATCATTCATACAGGGTCTCATGATGATGATAATGCAAGTGAGATCCTTTAAAAGAACAAAGAGTTTGAAAGGAAGAAGTGATAAAAGAATAGAGGTAGAATTTGGTAGTAGTATTAGTAAAGTATTTATGAGTATGTATTTGTACACTGTAAATTTGTTTGACTAAATGAGAGTTTTTCTATCCAAAAATGATATGTAACCTGCACCAGTAGATCTGATGCAGAGTGCAGTGATGCAATTAAGCAATTTTATCTAAACAGTTGGGAATTTTAATGCAAGATGTGATATCTTACTGAGATATTTTCCTGCAAATTTCTCTGGTGACTCAGATAAGAGACTTATTGTCCTTATTTACTGTTGTAGTTATAAAATTAACTACCCTAAATTTGGGATATAGGTGAATTCCAAATTCCATAACATGCCCAAAATAAGTAGTGTAGTTAAGAGTTTTTTTGCTACAAGAAATACTTTGTTGTTATGAGAAACTAGTAATAATGCTTAGATGACCTACTGTTTTCATCTTCTTCTGTAATAGTTGATTTGGCCTCCTATTTAGGCCAATAGATCTTTATGTACAAGTAGTTGTACAGCTATGTCTAAAATGGTTTACTTGGATCCAAATTAAACCACCTTAAAAGAGCGGAGCATTAAAAAAGAACTACCTAAAGATGTACATTTGGATGTT
This sequence comes from Amaranthus cruentus, assembly GCA_019425755.1. NCBI lineage: Eukaryota > Viridiplantae > Streptophyta > Magnoliopsida > Caryophyllales > Amaranthaceae > Amaranthus > Amaranthus cruentus. Next base: position 277,478 of record CM033459.1, on the reverse strand, counting down.
TGCGTGGACTTCAAATATGATTTTTTAGATTGAGTTTATTAAGATTCTTGTATGTAAGTAAGTGTCCTTACAAATGTACTTCTATTTCTTTTTTATATGCGGGTTATTTTAGATTGAGTCGAGTCATACTCGCTTTCGATTTGTCGGGTTAAATTTTGACAGTTTTAGTACTACCACACCAACTTATACACAAACAACTTGAAATCTGATGGAATACTTATGAGTGTAGGTTTGTTATGTAAATCAAATTTAAGGAGTCATGGAGTTGAATGAATTTCTCATAATTTGAATTTTTTTAAAAAAATTAATGAAATATATTGTGTTGAGTTGTGGCATCAGCTTTAATTTGTAAGGTACCCTACATCTTCCTACCTTCTTTATGAAAATTATGGGTTTGTTGATGTGTGCTTGTATACTCTATTCTATATAGACTTGTTAGACAAATTTGTATGCTAAAAGACTAGGATAGAACTCCACAATAAGGGGTGGTCCTGCTTGTGAAAGATATAAATCATCATTGAGGTTGTTTGCTTCATTTTTTATTTCTTTATAGTATTATGATGAAGATTAGTGCAAAAGGCAAATGTCAACTACTTTGTGCTAAAGTGTTTACTGTTTAGGAAATTGTGTTGTTATTTTCACAATTTTAATCCAATAGATCTTGTAACTTTTATTGAAAAGTAGATAGGGAATCTCAATTTATAATACTTTCTACTATTATAATCTAATCATTCTTTCATTTTGCATACATATGATAATAGGATGTTTTAAGTATTTCTAATTGTGTTTGGTTAAAAATTATAAAAAAAATAATATCAATAAAATTTATATTGAGACGAATTAAATAAAATTCTACTTAATGACTTAACTATAATTTAATTTATATTTAGAAAAAAAAATATAAAATAAGAGTAATTGATGAATTGTACCAAAAGCACAAATGAGACATTTGATCAATGGAGCTAGTAGAATTAGTAGGAGATATTTAGATCTTATCATAAAAATAGGAGTGTACAATAAAAGTTTTGGATGTATGGATTAAATTTTCAAAAATTCTTGTGGTCTGACTGGGTTGGTCCATAAAAGAAAATATAAAGTAAGTATAAATTAAGCTATAATGGGTTGGGCCTGAGAGGTATCTCTCAAAAAAACAGTCTCTCAGGAGACTGTTTGATAAATTTTAATGTAAGGATCTACTTAACAACATGTATATAGTAATCAGCTACTCTTTTGACTTGTGATAGACTGTCTTTTAAAGAGACGACCTCAAAAAAAGAAGCCAACTTTCTTATTTTCTCTTTGTGTTAATTGGGTTATTTAGCATATATATCTAATGCGTTTCTCGGAAAGACCATCTCTCACAACAATTTGCATATAGTAATAGTAATAATAATAGTATTTATATATCCTATTTTAAAAGAAAGATCTACTTAACAGCATACATACAGTAATAGTAATAGTAATAGCATCCATATTTCCCATTTTAAATAAAACAAATGCATGTAGTCCGGAATTTGATGTACCAAAGGTGTAATGTTAAGGATTTTTGTAAGATTACATTCATTGAATTAGCTGCTTCTTTCAAACACTAAATAATCCATGTTTTCTCTAAACAAAGAAAGGAATAATTAGGCCAGTTTTTAAAAATTAAGAAGGTTGTTGATGGTTTGCAAATTATACTAAACTATAAAAATGATACTTTATTCTCAAGACATCCTTTTAAATTGACGGACCTCTGAAAAGATTATACCAATCGTAAGAATTAATTTAGTACCCAGATAAGCCCATATTATTTTTGGTAGATTAGCATTCAAATTGTTCATTAGTTCCTGTTATGAGATATCGTCTCCAAGTATAAAATTTCCAAATAAAAAAATATTTACAATTGGTTATATGAGACCGTCTTAGTAAGTTAATTATTTTATATGAGTTAAATAGCCGATTTAATACATATTATGAGAATATAAACTCTTTGATTGAGGTCGTCTCTCACAAGAATAACTCAAAAGTATTCACATCAGTTGTGTTAATTGGGCTGTTTAAATCATGGATTTACAACAACGTGTTATCAGCTTGTTTCGTATGAGATGAGGCCGTCTCACAATAAGACAAATCCATATAATTAGCCCACTTAGCTAATTGATCATTTAAAATTATAAGTGATCAATTTAACACACTAAATGTATAATAATTTCACCATAAAACCGTCTCATTTAAGAATTTGTGATGTGTTATTGTCAATCCAGCTTGTCTTGTATGAGACTGTCTCACTATGAGACATACCCATATAATAGCCCATTTCTTCAATTAATTACTTTAAAGTAGTTATAAGTAATCATTCTAAGATTATAAGTAAATAATTATATTAAAATTATAAGTGATCAGTTTAACATTATAAGTGATTATTTTAAGACAAAAATATATATTGGATCAGCCTAATAAAAATAGTCTCAGTTTAACGTTATAAGAATTTGTGTTGTCAATATCATGTGTTTACAGCCGATGGTGATATTTAGATAGGGATGAATAGAAGGGCCCATTAAGATCAATGTGATGCTCAGCCCAAAATTAATTCCCAGTTTGCTTGAATTACACTTTTGGGCCTTGAGAAATTGTGATCTATTAGTGTGAAGCTTAGCCCAAATCTAATTCCTAATATGCATGAGCTCTTTTTTTGGGCCCAAGGGATAAGATGTATGCCATGTTCGTCCCAAGGCGGAAAGTAATTGTGTAGGTAGTTGTTGCATGGCCTGTTCTTGTGGGTATCTCAGATTGCCAATCGCGCCTCAAATATTAATGGTGCTATTCAGGTCTTTTTAGAGCAACACTTTTTAAGTTACTCATGGATGTCTCTCTCAATAGTTCAATTCAATGGTTGACATGACTATTTATATCAGCTAGACTCTTGAGAGACCGTCTCTCAGGCCCAATCCATCAAAGCAACAGGTGTTCTCTTGAGAGAGACCGTCTTTTATAAAGACGATTCTCAAAAGTCCAGCCCAAATCTATATTTAGAGTTGTAAAAATATATATTTAGAATTGGACTGGACTTTTGAGGGCCGTCTTTACAAAAGACGGTCTCAAGTAAGAATTTGTGTTTTTTTCAGGTGCTCTCTTGAGAGACCGTCTTTTATGGATCAACCCAATAAAAGATGGTCTTTCAAAGAGACCGTCTCTCACAAGAATTTTTGTTTTTATTTTTGAAGTAACATAATGTTATAATACATTTTGTCTTAAGTTGTTTTTCTTAAAATGAAATTTTTTTTATCTTTTAATATTATGAAGAACCCCATTTTTAAACATATTGTAAAAATAAGTAGGACCTAAAAAATCTTGCTCCGCCCCTGAATTGTTGTTAATAGTATAAGTAAATATAGTTGTACAATCGTACGTTTTAGCTGTTAGATTTTAACCATCAAATTTCTTATGTAAATTACTACTAACTATTAAGTTAAAGTAACTTCGTTTAACACTAAATTTATTTTAATATTATTACAATACTTATGTTTCTACTAATTTTATTTGGACATTTTTAATGTTTGTGGTCTTTATATTCGTATACTAAATTTATTTTATTTTATGTGTAATTTTTTGCCATAAATTTTATTATTATTATTTTAAAAAATAATATCTACGATATCTACAAGATTTAATTTTTTTATTCTCAAAACATTTCTTGTTAAGGTAGTAATATTAATAACCAAGTTAATTGATTATGAATTTATGATTGATTAAAATGGTATTAGAGTCTAGAAGATAGGCAGCTTTTCTTTGTTTTAGTCAATCTGGATTGCAGCCTTGGAGTTCTAATCTGAGCATCAATCCATCCGGGTTCCCAGTTCCCACCATATAGATCACATTTCATTACCTCTTCATCTTCATATCAATTAGCTGTAATCTGCTCTTTTCTTCAGGTAATTCCATTATTTTCATCTCTATTTTCGCATTGCTTTCTTTTTCATCACTGTAATTGTTCTACGATTAAACAATTCCCAATTCCCAATTTCATTCAATTAGCCCAAAAAATGAATTTCACACTCACCCCAAAATTACCATCTTCAGTCCTCTTTTCCTCTCCTGCTTCCCAAAATAAATCCCCATTTTCAATTTGTTTCCCTTCAAAAATACCCCAAATTAAACTCCTTACATCCTCTTTACATTGCAATTCAACCCATCAAACTAGTTCTTTACCTTCAGACATTGATATGGTACAAATAAACGAAGGTATCTTTGTACCAAAACAAACAAAAGTTGTTGTTTTATGGGATTTAGATAATAAGCCGCCTCGAGGACCACCGTACGAAGCCGCCATTGCCCTTAAAAGTCTTGCGTCTCGTTTCGGAGACGTTGTTGATTATTCTGCTTACGCTAATCGCCATGCCTTTTCTCATCTTCCTACTTGGGTCCTTGAGGAAAGGCGTGAAAGGAGACATTTGGATGTTCTTGAAAGAACTGGTAAAGTTACGCCGTCACAAGCTTATGTTTGTAGTGTTTGTGGTAGGAAGTGTAAGACTAATTTGGATTTGAAGAAACATTTTAGACAATTACATGAAAGAGAGAGGCAAAAGAAGCTTAGTAGGATGAAACAATTGAAGGGTAAGAAGAGACAGAGGTTTAAAGAGAGGTATTTGGATAAGAATTATAAGTTTGAAGAAGCTGCTAGAACTTTGATTACTCCTAAAGTTGGGTATGGGCTAGCTAGAGACTTAAGGAGAGCTGGGGTTTATGTGAAGACAGTGGAGGATAAGCCACAAGCTGCGGATTGGGCTTTGAAGAGACAAATGATGCATTCTATGAGTAGAGGGATCGATTGGTTGTTTTTGGTTTCGGATGATTCGGATTTTCGAGATATGTTGAGGAGGGCGAGGGAGGAGGCGAGTTTAGGGACTGTTGTTGTGGGGGATAGGAATGGGGTGTTAGGAAGGAATGCAGATTTGTGGGTTTCATGGAGTGGGGTGGAGAATGGAAAGGTGAGTGAGAAGGATTTGGTGCCTAATAGGGTGAATGTGGGTGATTGGGGTGATGATTCTTTGGAAAGGCAAGATGGGTTGTTTTCGATTTCAGAGTTTCATGAGGGGTTTGAGGGTGAGAGTGATTTGGATCATATTGTGAATGAGGTTGTCCTTCCAAGTGAGGAGTCTAATGTTGAAACTGGAAGATTCTCAGCTTTTTCCGAGGGCGAAGAAGATGATGAATGGTTGGATGATGACGACTGTGAAGATGAATTTGAGGAAAAAGATACATGATGGTAATTGTGATGATCTTTTTGGCTGCCGGTTACTTGTTTGAATAGTTAAAAACAAATCATGTGGCTATTGAAGGTGGATTTCTCTTACTGGTGTCCCAAAATCCAACGTGTTGCTTTTGGAGATTGGATTATGTGTGTTCATTTTTGGGACTTACAGAGTTGAATGTTCGAATTCATTCAAGAAGTTACCAATTTCAGGCATCGAAGAAAGGCTGTGCAGGACGTCAGGTTTGTATCATTGAACAGCATCATCTACTTAACCATGTGGTATCATGTTTGGCATATTTATCCAGGAATGACTAGCTTAGAGCTCACTTATTGTAGAAAAACTTCAGAGAAGCTTATCCCTTCATGTTGTATATGAAAAACCAATTGTTCTTAGTGCTATGGTTTTTACCTGACCCATATCTAGTTCTATCCTAACTAATAAATATAGTTGTTTCAATCAATGTTGTGGTTATTTATCAGTAGGCATACAGCAATCGGAATGCCTACAACTTCCTCTTCTTCAATTTTCATACTGTGGAAAAATGGAATAGACAACAGTTGGTGTGAGTCATTGCAAGGATGCATTCACAATTTCTTTGGTGTTACATGAATGTTGGTGCGTCAGTGATACTTATGAAATGTTGTATATATCAATGTCTTGGATTACTGGGAAATAGGAATACCTGCTAATTAAACTTTTCTCAAGTAGTGTCCATTTTTTGTGCATATGTAGAGCTAGGATCCATCTTCAGAACAACTTTTTGTGTATGAAACATATTTGGAAATGTATAACAGGAAAAATAGGTCTTTATTTTCATCTGTCAACTGTCAAGTCTCATCTTCTCTCGTGCTACATATAGGCGTACTGAAATAGATTTCATTTTACACCAGTATTAATCCTATTCAAGAACAAATAGAAAAGGGTGTTGATGTTTTACATTAGGACCTTAAATTTCATTCGGAAAGTTGATCTAATATAAATTACACGATCTATATCAGCTGTATGTGTTGAAGAATAGAACTTTATACTGATGGAAGAGTTTTGTGGGTTAGTCGTCTGAGCAGCATTGGTTTGATTACTATAGAATATTTGTTGCCCTTGGTTATTTGGCTGTGCCGCTATTACACTCTGAGAAAGACTTTAGACTTTACGTTGTGGCCTTTTCGACTGTATATGTGTATCATAGTCCTGTTCTAACTACTGCAACCAGGTTGTTTTTACTAGCGTCCAAGCTGGACGTTGTTAATGTTAAATGTGTTCAGGTTGTTTGGCTGTGCCGCTATTACACCCTGAGAAAGCTTTTGAAGTTTCTCAATAGCTTCAATACATTCCCTAGAACTATCAGCTACACTCCATTCATTCATTTTATCCACTTCTTTGATCAACATGTGTTCAGGAATTGGGTTTAAAACCCGATCCATCAATGCCAAGTGATCCAGATCATCACTGGGATAAAAAAGCCTATCTCCAGAGCATAATTCAGCTAAAATACAACCAACACTCCACAAATCACATAGAGAACTCCATCCAAGCCTAAGAATACCTCCAGGGCATGGTAGTTTCTGGAGGTATTCTCGCAGTATCGGGTTAATTTTCCTAAAAATGCTAAACCAAAATCAATAACCTTTTTTTTATTGGATCTCAAAATCTTGTTACCAGTGTTTGGTGATCTTATAATCAGATGAAACAAAAAGAATGTTTGCAGGTTTCAAATCAGTGTGAATAATTGTGCTGATTATTAATAAGAATATCATACAAGCTTGGTCCGAGCAACTCAGAAACAATGCAACCAGTTACGTATCTGAAGACAAGGAAGAGTATTCTGTGTGTTGTGCTTTTTAAGGCGGTGAAGCACACGAATTTCTTGCCTAGCAAGAATACGGTCAGTCGGTCATGTCGGCTACTTCCATTAATCTTTACGGCAACAATTTCTCCATTCTCATCGTCGCCAAAACTCCCCTCTCCCAACTTCTTAAGGATTATATAGCGAGAACTTAAATTTATCTTCTTTCGCAAAACTGCAATATTCGTCACATTCTTCTTCTTGATGCGAATCATTATATTCATCTTCATCACTGGTATCTATATCTTCATGTGTTTTTGGTAGCGCTCAGCGCTCTACAATGAAGAGAAGCCCTATATTTAAATAGGAGAATGGATAGATTATTGGGCCGGGCTTAATAATTTACCCATCTGCCTATTCTTTACCAGTAATAAAAGGTTTTCGGCTAATTTTGTATGACACCATGAGACATGTTTATACAAATAATTTAATTCTAGTTTTTAATTTGATTAATTAAATTTTTTAAAATATATTAATTGTTCTGCTAGTATGGATTCGTCTCTCAGCGAAATCGTCTCATACAAAACTCGTTGTAATTTAACACACTAAACATGGACCAGCTCAATAGAGAATATCTTTTTATATTATTATCTCATAAGCATTTAAGAATTTTGTAAAAGATTTTTCAATACATATATCACAAATTTTCCTTTGAGAACACATATGAATCAGCTTAATACTTAAAAGGTTAAATTTTTAAAAAAGAAAAAAAATAATAAAATCATATACCGCCTTCATCTTTCATTTTCTGTCGGTTTATCTTGATACTCATTAAACTTTCATTGTTCATATTCTTTTCTTAAATACGTGATGTTTTTTTTAATGGTCATACTCTTTCTTTTAATCTAATTCATAAATGTATTTTTTCTGTTATTCTTAATTATTTGTGTTTTATCTTATTTTTCAACTGCCAGTTAATATCAAATAAGAAATGCAAACTAATTGAGAGACTGAAAGAATAATAAGCAATGCAAAATTCAAAGTGCGATAGTTTAAGCAAGGCCGACCTTAGATATTTTTGGATCCTGGGCGAAATAACACATTGAGGTCTTTTCTATTGTAATTCATCACCTATATGCACCCTTCTACAACCATTAACTTTGTTTTTTTAAAATGAGACCTTGGGCGACGGCCCCTCTTGCCCACCCCTTGGGCCGGCCTGGGTTTAAGACAACGTACGCGATGGATTTTTTCGAGCTAAGGAAAAGCCTTGACAATGAAATCATGCTAAAACCCTAATTCAGCCTTGCACGTTAAAGTTTAACTGATTAAGTTTAAGAACTTATCTTGCAAGCTTCTTTCGTTATGAAACTTCCCCAACAAGCTGAAGACATGGGTCATGGGCCCCATCAGGTCCACTATATGTCGGCCGAATTAAAGTTCAATTAAATTTTCTTCAACGAGCGAGTAATAATCTGTTGAACATAAAAAGAACAAGCTAACTAGGTTTGTTCTATGCATGCAACTTGGTCAACTTAACTGGATATTTTGATCGGATCGGAGAATAATTTTATTGGAATTTAGAAAATGAGTATGATCAATGTAAAGGTAGGGTCGACTCTAAGATTTCAGGAATCTGGGGTGAAAGATAAAATTATAGGTCCTAATAATAAAATATATATTTATAATTAAATAATTTATAATATCAAAAAATGTTACTCACCAGTAATAGAGCTCAATGTTAATCATGCAATTTTATTTGATAATCATGCAATTTTAATTCAAAAATTAGGAAATAAGATAACAATTATCATTAATAGCACTTTTGTTTGGTGGTTAAATGTACAATTTAATCACACAAGGTGTCAAGTTCGATGCGACAAAATTTATCTACTCTTTTCATGGGCCTGAACACAGACTCTTCTTGCCCTTGCCTAGGACTGACCATGTTTAAAGGACGAGTAATGTAACTAACACACAAAAACAAAAGGAGATCTTGGTTTGAGCAAATAAAGGCTGACCTGCATAAGTTAAACCTCTCTATGGACCTGACTAGGGATAGGGATAGTTGGAGACGTCTTATCCATGTTTTAGACTAGTGTTTTCTTTTAGGGCTTCTTTTAGGGGGCCTGTTCTCTAGCTGTTTTAGTTCCTTTTAGTTTCTTGGTTGTTGTTGCACCGTTTCTCTTTAGTTTTTATTGTTTTATGTTTTGTATCTTTTTCGTATTTATCTACACGTCGCAGGGGCCTCTCTTAGTCTTTCTTGAGCCGGGGGACTCCGTTTTGGTCGCGCTCTCCTGCATGGGTATGAGTTGCCGCCGTCCATCCCTCCCCAGACCCTGTCCATAGTTTTCTATGTGCGGGATACATCGGGTAGGATGATGATGACGACACAAAAACAAAAGGAGGTTCAACATATCTCCTTCTCTTTCTCTAATGTGAGACACCTTTTTTTTTTTGAAAATTAACGTGAGATAACTTAAATGTGGGTAATATTGAACAATTTAATACACCCCCTTAGTTGTGGATGTCCATAAAATTTTAGCCCATTAGAATGGTTGAAGACCTTATTAGAAGTAACCCCACATGTGAATGTCCTTAAAAATTGAACCCAACAGAGATATTACAAAATTTTAGCCCACCAGAATAGTTAAAGACCTAATCTTAATATACTTGATCATAGTTCTAATAGATCCAAAAGTCCATCCCTATAACTCACTACAACAGCTCCGTTTTATCTAGTGTAGGGCATGGAGTAATGAGTATTATTTAGGACTGCTAAAAACTAAACTATCTCTCCAAAAAAACAAAAAAAAAAAAGGCTAAAGTAAACTAATATAAAATATTTCATAACTTTAGTTATTATCATCATGAATTTATGATAAATAGCTAAAAATTATTTTAATTAGGTGATAAATGTGACTAGATTTTGAAAAAGAAATGTGCCCGACCTATTTGTAATTACTACACATTTTGCATAAGATACATATTTATTCAAGTCAAGTTGAAAAAAACTAGGATTGTTAGAAAATGTTAAATTAATTTGTCAAAATAAATGACACATTTACATGGAAAGAGGAGAGGTGGAAGCGGAGATTCCTTGCTTGGCATGACAAGTATGCGTGAAGGAAAAGAATGGTATATAAATAATTCAGATCAGTAGTGAAATTTATAAAAACGGATGGATATAAGTCATATAGTTCATTCGGAAGAGTAAATTAAAATATGGAAAATTTTGATAGCTTCGAATTTTCATGAAATGTCAGTAATAACACTTTTTAAATTTTTTTCTAAATGTAGCATCAAGTTTATACCTCATCTAACTGCCGTAGCTTTTTCCGTTAAATTCTTGTCAATTTTCGTTTAATTCACCATTTGATGTTTTTACCTTATTAAGTGTTGGTTGCTGTCTTTATAATTTACCCTAAACCATTTTTATGATCTCAAATGCTTAATGCACCATTTTGACGTTGTACCGTTTAACTCATCAGCACTATCAAATGTTGTAACAATTTTATTTATTTATATATATATATATGCGCGCGCAGATGATAATATTTGGTATTCAATGGTCATCAGTTTTTATTATATACTCCTAATGTGTATAAAGTAATTGGTAGACGATTTGGATCGTATAGTAAAAATAATTTGGTAGGATGTACATGTACTGCCTAGCAAAAGCTTTAAGGTCACTCTTTAAGAAATATTGACACAGCAGCTAAGGGCCTCGCCTGGCCTTCCTCTTATAGTTTAGAGGTTTAGTATGGCCGGTAAAATGTCCTAATATTAAATTGAATCAGCTTGCTCAATCTCTACTCTAAAGTATTAAACTATTGGTGTTAAATACAAGTACTATTTTTGAACATCAATCTTAATAATATTAGTTTTTAATGTTGTATATCTAACGATAACTCAAAATAGACGTATTCAAAAAATGCTTGACCAAAAAGCATAGTTAAATATTACAAAACTAAGTAATCTAAAATAATATTCGTACGACTTTAATACTGGTCCAATATTGACTAAACCCACATTTGTCGAATTCAGTTGCAGATTTAGTTAAATTGATTCAATATATTTACATGTGTGAATATCGAGTAAATGGCTCAAAATAGTTTGCAATATACTTTCTACGTTCCGAAATACTCGCTACATTTCGATTTTGTGCACTATTCATCGTTCAAGCTTATTTTACATATTGCGACTAATGTGTAAATAAAAATATATTCAAGTGGAATCTTGTTTGAATCGTCTAATCGCATACTTTCATAATATTAAATTTTTAGAATTTTTAGATAAGTGTAGTTTAAGATATTAATGATCAAAATTATGCATTGGATTGCGTAAAAAAGTGAAATGTAGCAAGTATTATGGAACGAAGGAAGTATATGAAATGCTAAATAAATGAGTCAAAAATAATCTATTTTTATTTTGAGTAAATATATATACTTAGAAAAGGCTTATAGTTAGATGGTGGGGTGACAATATAGGCAATAAAAATTAGAACGACTTGACGTCCAAGCAACCTCAAAATATTTGTAGAAAACTAGCTATATAATCCTATAATACGTTTTCTAAACGTCCTTCCTCCCTTCTTTCTTTTTCTATCATCTTCTCATTTTCACTCGGCCTCCATTTTCTCTCTCTAGACCCTCAAATTTATACAACATATTCTCTTTTTAAATCCATAAATAAAAATTCCGAAATTTTTTTTTTTTGGGAAATCATTTGTAAAACCTTAAACCCAATAATAATAATAATAATTCCTTTCTTAACCCCTTTTTGGCTTTTTACAAAATATTCTTCTGAACGAATTAATTTACATTAAGAGTATTTGTTTCTTGATTAATTTGGATATCTTTTTGTTACAAATTGAGCTTAAATAAAATCAAAAAATTATGAGATGACATGGTGTAACCTTAATATATTAAAAAATAACCCAATGAATATTAATAGTACAAATACCTCTAATAGTACTAGACTTGGAGGGATCTACTCAAAAATAAACCTTATGTATACTCATATTTGCCCATCTTGTGGTCATCATATGTCTGTTTCTGACCAGGTAAACTAAATCTTAGCTATTCATTTATTTAATGTTATTTATTTAAATTATTAATTAAAATTCAAATTTCGGGAGCTACAAATAAATATATATAAATAAATTTTGTTTGATTTTTAATTGATATAATAATTGATTAATTAACCTTCAGGGAAGTGGTATAAATTATTTACCTGGATTACCAGCAGGAGTGAAATTTGATCCAACGGACTCAGAAATTTTGGGACATTTAGAGGCAAAAGTGAAGTCAGATTTGAGTAAATTACATCCTTTGCTTCATGAGTTTATACCCACTATTGAAGGTGAAAATGGAATTTGTTATACTCATCCTGATAAATTACCAGGTTTGCAATTATTCATTTATATAAATATTATATATGGTGTTACTATTATTTTTTTATTTAATTAAAATAAGAGTTTGACTATCTTACATGATTTTCTAATATTTACTTGGATGGAATATAATGGAAATATCAAATATTCTGTAGCAGTAGTAGTATTTTATGTTGAGTAATGAGTATATATTTTATTATTGGTGCTAGCCACTGGAATTTAAGTCAGGTTTGTTTAGGATAAGATTTTAATTATTTAATTATAAATTCTACTAATATTGAATTATATATTGATTTTATTATATATTATATATATATAATTATTGTGTCTTTGAATTGCATATAAAAGAGGAAGTGAGTACCAATGAACGAAGAGAATGAATTGTGTGAATGAAATTAAAAAAAATTAAAATGTATGGATAAAATTAAAAGGAAGTGGTTGGTCATATTTCAAAAATAAAAATAATGCGATTAAGTAGAACGAACTAAAATAGAAAATAATGCAAATTCAACGTGACAGAGGAGCATATGTTGTTTTCGGTTGATTTATGACACATTTTCATTTGGTTTGCGTCCCTTGTAAGCATCCCATATTAGCTTTTAATATTAGTTTTTATGAGGTTGGAATTTTGTCAATTTTTAGAATAAACTACCAAATAGCATAAAACTTGTTCAATTAATTTCAACTAAAATCCTGAAATTCTGCTTGGTGATTTAAGGGAATTAGGTATTTTGACAAAGCAACAAGCTCATCATGTTACTCAAACAAAATTGTTTTTAAGGGTGAAAGTGAAATTGTTCCCTATTTAAGGGTTATTGTGTTTTCTTTAGTTTTTCTTGGACTATTACTTGCAAAATATATATTGTGTTTTTTTTTTTGATACTACTCCTATATCATAAAACTTTTACTCCTAATTATTACCTTTTAAACAATAAAGCATTAATGTTATTATCAAAAAACCAACCACTAAACAATCAAAAGTGTAACTTGACCAACTCAATTAAAAGCTTCTGATTAGCTGATTTTTACTTAAAACTCAGGATATGTTATAAATATATTTTTAATGCCCCTAACACAAGACTATTTTGGACTAAAAGTGTGGACATAATATATGCCCTCGTCACGCGTGATGCAAATATTCCACTTTAAGTGAGGCGTGAATAAGATTCGAGCTCATGAAAAAATTTTAATGGGTGATTCTGATACCATGTCAAGGAATCAACCCTACCTGAAAAAATTTAAGGGTATAATTGAAGTCCTAAGATATGTTATATACTCTATCAATATACACTTGTTCTAGATGAATTTTGTGTACCATGTTAGTGTATATAACATATTTTGGAGCCTCAACCATCAGTTTAACCTTTTGGTTAAGTTAGTTTGTTGACATGCTATTAGAAGCCAATTATTACGTAATTATTACGTGATAAGAGATCACGAGTTCAAATATCAACCACTCCTCAAATTCAAGTTGAATATTTCATGTGAGTGGGCGAGTTATAGTATATAACACATCATGTAGCATCAATCATCAGTTTAAACTTTTGGTTGAGTTGGTTCATTAACATAACATTCTTTTGTACTTGTACGCTCTTGCTATATGATTTAATTTTTAGAAGTATATGATACTGATTCTCATAAATCTTTATGTATTATTGATCGAATCATCTAAAGGTTTGCTTTCTTTATCCAAATTCCAATGACATTCAATATCTAGGATGTATAGATGCAAATCAAGTAAAATACGCCCCTTTTAAATTTAGGAACTTGTTACTCTTGTTATTTGGTGTAAGAAGGAGCTGAATTTTCCATCCTACTAATAAAATTGATGATGAAAAACTAAATAAGCAACCCATATTCCATTTTATAGATATATATTCACTTAATTGATAGGTATATTGTATAGGAGCTAGATAAGGAGAGTATTCCATAACTTCATGACAAGAACACTTTGATAAGAATCTAAAACCATTTTCCTTGATTTTTAACTGGTTTAGTCAATAAAGTATGGGTGCTAGCGATATATGATTTGAATCGAATTTTCCTTATTCTTCTATCTGACTATACACATAAAAAAAATTAAAACTATGGTTTGATAGGATTTAAATCCTTGATCAATATAGAAAATTGGTGAAATAAGCTTATATTGTTAAAACATAGATATAAATATAGATATAGATATCTATGTTAGTTTTACTAATATTTTTAGTTTGAGATGAGAAGTTTTTTGATCATATAAGCATGAAGAATACTTTAGCTAGGTTTACTTTTACAGATTCATATCCTTACTTTATTTCATTCTTCATAATGCACACCATGCATGCACAACATTAACAACCAACAGTTTTACATAAAATGTACACTTTTTAATATCCATTTCTTGTGGATCAACCAAGCTAAGTGACAACCTGTTTTTCATTTGCCTGTCATGCTGATGCCCTTACTTTAACTTTAATGGATGCATGAAGTACCTTAGCTTGTCATAGGCATACCTAGAATTATCAAACTAAACAGTACAGTACTTCACTATTTAGTGATTGCTCCAAACAAAGAATCTTTACATAATCAGACTAATTATTATTTATTATTAGGAAAATTTGCTCAGAATAATTCAACATTTAATTTGTTTGATTTTCTCGTAATAATCTCAAGTACTGATTAATCATGAACAATTTCATGCATCTATTGATACTTATTTTTAGTGGCATCTAAGCAGGTAAAAAAGGCGATTGCTACAGGTTATTTGTTGACTGTTACTTTGCGATCTTCGCTTTAGTTGAAGAAGATATAAATGAAGAGAAGATTGCAAAGCAATGATCAACAAATGACATGTTGCAACCGGTTCACTGGAAATTACAAATATTAATAAATAGGATTATTAATAATTAATCAATACTTAAAATTATTGTAGGGAAATTAGACAAAAATTAGAATATGTGGACAATTTTTCTTTGATACTATACTCCCTCCACGGCTCCACCTATGGTCCAGATAAAGGTGTAATTCACATGAAATGTATTGATAAGATGGAAACATAAATTTAATATATAAATAAGTAGAAAAAAAATGGGTGAATCATAACTAAAAACTTCAACAAATTCTATGAACAAACTAAAATAAAATTTGTTATGATTATGGGGTGTTTGGAAAATTAGCTTATTGAGCAATTTTAGCTTATTTTGATATAAATCGAGAGTTGGGTGGTCAAATCAGCTAATATTAGTGTTTGGTGAATTAGCTAGTTGAAACAGCTTAGTGATACGAATAAACTGTTTTTGAACAAGCTGCTTATAGCAGCAGGTTCAAAATCAGCTACTATAATCGGCTATCATCTATCAGCTATCGGCCATTTGCCAAACAACCTCTGTGTTTATGTCTATAGCCCTAAAGCTGCACTTTTATTTATGAAGGCTCAACTAGATTTCTCATACGGATCGAGTTGTTGATATAGTATTGATGAATGACAATGTGGATGGTCATGGGAGCATATGATAATATGGTCAATGGGATTTTATAATATCATTAGTCAAGTTTCTGGCCTGGGGTAGTTAATTAAAATTTTCAGACCGTTTGATAGGCATTACTTTCTTTGGTTTTTAATAGTTGCTACATTTCAGTTTTTCATGCTATTTAATGCACGATTTTAATCTTTCATATCTCTAATTTCATATGATAAAAATTCTAAAAACTTAATATTAAGAAAAAACACATTATGACGAATCAAACAAGATCTCACTGGACTATGTTTTACATTATACATAAAAAACTATATATCAAATAACATCAATTTGCTAAATCCTACTTAGAATTCATGAATTTACACCATATTATTCAAAACCCATTTGCTAAATCCTGAAGTGTACTCCCAATTATTTTGTACTTCTTTTGCAATTTGAATTGATAATCTATTTTGTTACGCTAACCTTTCAAACTCATCTTCTCTAATCATTTGATGGAATGAATTAATATGTTTGACTTTGGTCATAATATATATTAATTAAATGTTATAAACTTCTTCAGATTGCGTACAAATATTTATGATGTCAGAGAATGTTGTGTACAACCATATTTCATAGTTCTCCACGTGTTATGTTTGCTTGCAAGTATAAGCTAATTACTATTTTCTTTTGTATTTATGTTTGATTACTTCTTCGAAAAGGAAATTATTATGTAATATTTTATGATTTTGAGAAAATAATTGTAAAAAAAAAAACTCAATTAATAGTTTAAGTTTATATATTATGGTTATCCATTACATGATACGTTATATAGATCCTCCGTTCTGAAATACTCGCTACATTTGACTTATGAGTATTATTCATTGTTCGAGCTTATTTTATATATAACGACTAATGTGTATGAAGAAATATAGTCAAGTGGGATCTTGTTTGAATCGTCTAATTGCATACTTTCATAATATTTAATTTTTATAATTTTTAGCTAAGTGTAGTTTAAGATATTAATGATCGAAATTGTGCATTGGATTGCGTAAAAAAGTGAAATTCAGCTTTAATGTTTCATTTGAAACAAATGGTGAATGATTGTACCTCTAACCTTTCAACATGTATGTTAACTATTAATACCGTGTTAAGGAAACAATTCAAACGGTTAAGCCTTAACATATTTCCTGTACAAGTGGAAAGATAGTTTTCATTGTTTTTTTTACTAATACGCCTTTTGTATATATAGTCTCTGATACTCTTACTTTGTATTTTACTAAATCTATAAACATTATTGTTGGTAGGTGTGACAAAAGATGGAGTGATGAGACATTTCTTCCACTGTCCATCAAAGGCATACACAACAGGAACGAGAAAGCGAAGGAAAGTCCATACTGATGAAGAAGATGGAGGAGAAACCCGATGGCATAAAACGGGTAAAACTCGACCCATTTTAGTTAATGGTGTGATAAAGGGATTCAAGAAGATATTAGTGTTGTACACTAACTATGGAAGACAGAAAAAACCCGAAAAAACAAATTGGGTAATGCATCAATATCATCTAGGTCTAAATGAAGAAGAAAAAGAGGGTGAATTTGTGCTTTCAAAGGTCTTCTACCAAACACAGCCTAGACAATGTGGTACCAACTTTAAAGAAGTATCCCAACATAATGAGCATCCTAAGGCCCCCCTTAACTATTACCACCCTACTTATATTTCTTATGATCATCATCATCATCATCATCATCATCAGCATAGTGTGATTGGGGAACAAAATAGAGAAAGCACACCTCATTTGAACCCTAATTTGGTACTACAAGGTGATGTATCATCTTTATTTTTGGCGCCTCCTTCTAGGAAATCTTGAAGATTCAACCGACTATTTTAATATACAGCTCTTCAATTAATAGAAGAGAAAATTATTCAAAAACAAAATTAATGAAAGAGTAAAGAACGAAGCAAATTGTAGCAAATTATAAAAGACGTACAGAAAATTATACATTTTTCTTTGTGGGACTAGAAGGGATTATATGGGATTAATTCGTGAAATTGTATAGGACTCATACTAACAAATTAACTGGGACATCTACAAATTGAAATTATAAAAACAAGTAACAACATGAAAGTATTGTTTTGTATTATATTCTATTGCAAAGCGCACAGAGCCCAGGGGCGAAAGGTTCAGGTGTTGTAAAAATTTACAAATTATTTAGAGACTATTGTAATTTTAGAAATTATGATATTTTTTTATAATAATTTTGAATTTTTAATACTTTACATATCCTCCTTTCGCTTCACCACAAGTGTCTCATTCACTTTATGCACGCACTCAACCTAATGCATCTATTCAATCCTTAATATATCTAATTGTGTATAATTAAAATAGTGGAAATTTGATATTGATAACCTTACGTTATTGGGACGAACCAAACAAAATCTCATTTGACTATGTTTTAACTTAAAGATTAATAATAAACTACAAATTAAAAGTGATAGATCAATAGCGTTCAAAAAGTAAATGGGACACTTGTGATGAATAGAAGAGAGCACTATCGTAATTTAATATCAAGACTCGTAATTTTTTGGTGCCTATGTATTCGAATATTTTGAAAATGTCAGAACCTCCCCAGGGAGCTAGAATGTGACTCGTGGCTAGAAATTTAACGAATCTCATGGTTTTTTTATGAGCGGGATATATTGTCTATTATTTTTCTATGATCGAAATACACTGGATATGGTTTTTCTATAAGCAGGATACATTGTCCATTATTTTTCTATGAGTGGGATACACCGGGCAGGATGATGATAATGATATCTCATGGAATGCAATAAAATGAAAAATGTGATGAAATCCATGGACTATAGATAATAATTCCATAAGAAACTTTTTTAAAAAAAAAGCTATTATTAGCTATTCTATGAGAAGGTCTTATATTTGACGTGTCCCATGCATAAAATATATAGCTAACTAATGCAAAATTTGCGAATAATTACTTTTTATTTAACACAAATCATCTCCTAACATGTGAAAATAACAAAAACAAAGTATGTCAGGAATTCTAATGGCCCATCGAGATTGGCTTATAAGTTGTAAACTTTTCAGCCCATTAAGCTAGCTTTGAACAGATGTAGCAAGCTAGGCTTTTATTTAAAATAATTAGGAGGCAAATATAAAAATAGAAAGCTCCTTTTGTATGAGACCGTCTCACCATGAAATAGATCCATGTAATCAGCTTAATTCTATAATTAATTAATTTAAGATCGTAAGTGATCGTTTTAAGGTTATAAGTAATCACTCTAAGACTATAAAAATAATTATTTTAAAATTATAAGTAATTATTTTAACGTTATAAGTAATTGTTTAAGACATAAAGTATATATTGGGCCACCCAATAATGGTCACAATTTAAGACTTAGTGAAAAATAAAGGCTTTCTTTTTTCTTTGGGGGCCTGGCCGCAGTGGGCCGATACAGATCTTTATCAAGTTTATCTTGGTGTAATTCCACTTAATTTTATAAAAAAAACTGTTATTTTTTTTAAAAAAAACTGCTGTTTTAAAAATAAAACTACTGTTTTAAAAAAACAATTGATTTTTAAATTAATCCAATTTTTTTATGATTTTCCTACAATATTTTCACCTATTGATTAACCATGAATAATCTCAACTTTAGAGGTTATTTGCCTAGCACAAATTCTTGTGAGAGACGGTCTCTTTGAGAGACTATCTCATATGAACTAACCCATGAAGAAAAATGCAAAGTAAAAGTAGTTATTAAGCTTTAATGGGCTAGGCCTGAAAGACGTGTTTCAGAAAGTCGGTCTCTCAGAAGACTAGCTGTTTGCCTAGAGTAAACTTGGGTAACCCGATGGCCTGCTATAGCAGGTAATTCACCAAAAATAAAAATTAAATATTAATTTAAAATTAGAGAAATTTTTTGAAAATTTACGTAAAAAAAATTCTAACTAATAAAAAAATCATAAATTTTTTATAAATATTTTTTTAACATTTTTTTTGACATTTTATTTTAATTTATCTTTTTTTAAAAAAAAATAAAACTTGCTATAGCAAGTCATCCGGTCAGCAGGTTTACTCTAGGAAAATACCTCTTAAAGTTGGGATTTTTCATAGTTAATCAATAGGTGGGATTATGGTAGGAAAATTATGGATAGGTTGGATTATTCTAGGTAGTTTTCCTTATATATTTTGTTATAACCACAACTATATTATATTATAACTCCAAATATATTATGGTTAATTGGTTATATTATAACCTCGAATATATTATGTTATAATTACAAATATATTATGTTATAACTCCCAATATATTATGTTATAAGTTATAACTACAATTGCTTTTATTAATTTTTCCCAAACAATAAACATTGTTGTCTTCTTCAACTGTCTTCTTCAACATCACTATTTACACCATTGATGAAACTTAATTTAAAAAAAAAATCAGAATATTGTAAATCCAACTAATATATAACACAATCAATCCAAAAAAAATGAAAATAAAAGCTTTAAAAACGAAAATAATGAAGTATAAATACATAACTTTGATGGTTTTATAAATGTTGAAGAAGATAAGCAGAGAATAAACAACAATAGAGTTTGAGAGAGGAAGATGGAGATTGAAAACCACAAATGGAGTTTGAGAGAGGAAGATGAGTAAATTTGTCAGCAAAGAGAATAAGGAAAACTAAAAATGGAAGTTAAAAAGCATTATTTAAAGTTTGAGACCGTCTCCTGAGAGACCGTATTTTTGAGAGACGTCTCTCAGGCCCAGTTCATTAGAGTTTAATTTTTACTCATATCCTAGATCCACCCAATTAGAGTTGGTCTCTCAAAGGGACCGTCTCTCACAAGAATTTGTGTTAAAGTTTAGTTAATTTTTTTAAAATTTAAACATTGGGTTGGGCCGATCTTGAGACGTCTTTTGTAAAGACGGTCCAATTCTAAATATACATTGTTACAACTCTAAATATAGATTTGGGTTGGACTTTTGAAAGTCGTCTTTACAAAAAACGGTATCTCAAGAAAGCCCATGTATTCTAATTGATTAGTTTAAGATTGTAACTAATTCACTTTAAGGTTATAAGTGATAAATTCAAAACTGTAAAGACTAATGACTTTAAAATTATAAGTGATCATTTTAAGATTATAATTGATCAATTTAAGATTATAAGTGATCTCTATAAAATATAAGTAATGATTATAAAGTTATGAAGGATCCATTTAAAATTGTAAATATACATTGGATTAATATAGTCTCTCACCGTAAAATCGTCTCATGTAAAAATTTGTAAAATAGGAAATAATGTAAGTAACTGTTAGATGGTTGTTATTCTAACAACTAAAATGTGATGCAATTTTGGCTTTAAAAAATAGGAAAAGTTATCGTGAATAATACAAGCTTTCGTTAATTTCTTTACAATAATACAAACCTTTGATTAACCATGAATAGTACTTTAGTTTATTAAATAATTTACCAATTTTTTGTCATATAATCTCCTATAGTTTAATTTTTAACACTTAGGGATATTCTAGAGAAACATCTCTTATGTTGGTATTATTCATGGTTAATCAAAAATTAATGCTCCCTCATATTCATCTAAAATGTCTCATTTACTATATGCACTCTATCCAATACACTTATTTGATCTTTAATATATCAAGCTATGTATAATTAAAAATTATAAAAAGTTGATGTAAATAATCTTTATAACAAAACGAATCAAATAAGATCCCACATGACTATGTTTTAACTTATAAATTACAAAATAAAATGCAATTTAAGAGTAATAGATGAATAATATCCCAAAAGTAAATAGAACATTTTAGATGAATAGAAGGTAGTATTATACAGAAAAGTAAACAAAAAATTGCACTATTCCAGTAAATTTTCCTTAAGGAATATTGTGAATATAAGCTTAAAGATGAACAACTAAATATTTAACCACGTTCATTTCAAAAAAAATAATATTTAACGACCTCATACGTACGTAAGGAAAGATAAGTATATACAGCTTTTATTATTGACTTTTCCACCATTTTCTTAATATACACCCAATTTAATAATTAATTTTTTTTAATGATTACACTAGAATAGTCATTATATATAACTCATTATCATTATCATCCTACGTAGTGTATTTCACTCATTGAAAACTATGTACAGGGTGTGGAGAGGGAAGGACATCAACAACTCATACCCATAAAGGAAAGCACGCCCAAAAGAGTCCCCGGGCTTGAGAAGTCATCATAACTCATCAATTAATATTATTTTATAGTGTTTTTTGAATGTATAAAGAAAAATAAAGTGATTAATTGAGACCTTACTATATCGTCTTGATGTATATTTTCTTTATAACAACTTTTTATATTTTTTCATTTTGCATATTTGTAGATATTCAATGATAAAATAATGTATTGGACACTGTGAAACTAAAAGTGAAGTCATAATTAAAAAAACCAGACGAAATATTTACTAAGTACTTTTACAACTTGCTTAATTACTGACATAATAGTAACAAAAACGTCAATACTATTAACTGATTAAATAAGTTGATTGAATCAGCAAACAATCTTGAACCAATGGCGAATCCCCAAAAACCACCAAGGAGAGTTAAAACTTGAGCTACTCATAGTCAAATAAGTCATGCTTCATCAAATTTGTCCATTGTTTAACCCTTAATATAACTTTAATCAAAATTAGCAATTTATTTATTAATCTTCGTTGTGGTCTATGAAAGGGATGTCATAATAAACCAAAAAGATGTTCATGCTTACGTAAAAATTGGATGAGCAATTTGCTCATCATATCTTAAACATTGAATTAAATAATGATTAAGGCGACTAATCACAAATTCATCATCATGAACGTCATAATAATGCTGGTTTTGATTTGTGTGAGTTTGATTTGACTTAGTATTATTGTGTAAACAAGCTATAATGATGCCAGGTGGATCAAAGTAGACAAAATTCATATACACACTAGCTAATTCTGTGCTTGTGGCCAACATTAACATGTAATTAGTGTTAATTTATTTATATTAAAAGTGTTGAAGATTAATTAAACTATGTTATCAACTCGGTTGCTTGCTCACTACAGGCATATTTCATGGAAATTAATATACTAATCTTGGGTGATGGTGGAGAGGCTTATAGACTTATAGCCTATAGGTATCAAACTGGATAGTACTTCTACAAAGTAATTTTTTTTTATTTTCTATTAAGTTTTTTTGATTTTTTCCTGTGATAAACTTTCTAACGATAGTAATGTGCTTACTGCTTACTAGGAATAATACAACTAATAGAGGATAGACAAACACAAATTATATCATCTTCTAATGAAAACTATTTCAAAGAATTTTTTTGATGCATCAAAATATCCTCTTAAATATATATTGACATCTAAAAGAATCATGAAAGTTTAAATTTGTTGAAATTATGAGTAATTTTAGGTTAGAAAATTACTGACAATAATTTTAAGATTAATTTTTGACATTATCAGTACTTTTATTTAAGAAAATCTTCGATAAATTGTCATTAGTATTATAGAAGTGCTGACAATATTAATGATTTTATGCTCTCTATATATCTTTAAATTCAAATCAGAATCTATGTTAGTTATTCTGTACTAAAAACTTTTTTTATTAACCATAAAACGAAATTTGAGTTGTTAAAAGGATTAATGTGGTTAGGGCATGAATTTAGTCTACTAAGAAGTTTTTTTAGTAAAAGTGTTGTATAGACTTGGTACATGTACACTAATATAATTATAACAAATATTTGTCACTGATATTGTACTTGTCAAATAAAAAAATTTACATGTTTAATACATTTTAAGATTTGTGTTCATTAAAATAATATCGAGTATATATATAAGTTTTACAAGACTTTTTTAATAGGTAAAATGATGTAGTTAACTGTGTTTTAAAATGTTCTATATTTATCTCTTTAAAATTGCACCATAAAATTTAAAGCTTTTAAATTTAGTGTAAAATCAAAAGAATATAGGGAGCTTGATAGATAATAGATTAATCTAAACTTTAAAGTAAGAGTACAATGAATGGCAGATGGAGCATTAGTTGTGTTGATGATATCAATAATTTGTGTAGGGTGGACCTGGTCAACGCTTAACCAACCTAATCCTGGAATTTTAATGCCACGTAGACAGCGACTTGAAAAATCACCCGATAAGCTTCATTTCATGATATCATCAATTCGTCACGATATCTTGATGCTGATATGACTTTGAGGGGGACAAAAGGACAACTCAGACCAAGAATATTACTTTTATTCTTTGATGAATTAACCAAAAAACAAAATAAAATCATTATCTTTTTTTCCACCTATTCGAAATAATTTAATAAGCACTATTTTTTTTCTTTTCTATCCTTTCGCATGGAGAATATATTTAGGCATGACAACTAAAATTAATTAACATTAAATTTTATAATAATAAATAATAAAGAAAAATAACAATTTATTTGAATTAAATTAAGTATGTATATGTACTTATAAGTATTTGATCTATTTTATACTAGTAATCGGAGTTGGTCTAACATTCATGTAACACTACAAGTATAATATATTACTCCCTTATTTGTTTCTTTTCAAACGTTTTATTTGCTTTTAGTACGTTTGTCAATACATTAATTTAATCTTTAATATCTAGTAATTATACGATAATTAAAAATAGATATTAAGATAAATCAAATAAGATATCATTTGACTATATTTTAATTTCTAAATTAGAAATAAATTACAAATTAAGAATAATTAATGAATAGTACTCAAAAATCAAATGAGACATTCTGAAAAAATCCAGAATATAGTACTCAATTGTACTAGATCTCTACAACACCTACCTTCTTATAAAGAAGCTTATAAAAGTCTAGCAAGTTTTAATGGAAAAAAGTCAACATATCAATAATGTTAATCTAAGGAAATTAATTTATGCTAGTATGTATGTATGGTATAGAAAATATTTCTCCTCTAAATTGGAAATCCAATCAATTATTTATTGATAAATAAAAAAAAAAGACAAACAAATAATTTAGGAATAAATATTTATTATTACAGAAGTTGTCTCAAGTGCAAAACTTATGAGTTATGAGAAACGTACATATAATAGAGTAATAAAAAAAAAGAAGTAAATAGACGATTAAAGCCATAGGGCACCAACATTTTTAAGAATAGGCACCAATTCACCGGAAAGATGAGTAGCCATAACCCTATCTAATCCACCAAATACCTCTCCACCCACAAACACTATCGGAAATTGCAAATTGCTTACATTATTTTTATTATTATTATTTGACAATGAATTAAGCAAGTGATAAATTTCATTCGTTTGAGCATCAATCTCAAAGACAGGAGGATTTACTCCTAAACCAAGCAACAATTTCCTTACAACGTGACACATACAACATCCTCGTTTTCCCAACACCATCACCGGGTTTTCCTTCACTAAACTTGCAATTGACATTGTCGTTGTCGTTTTCGTTATCGTGGTGTTACCAATGTTGTTTGGGGAGGCGCTCCCCACCGCTACAGGATTCGGTGGGAGTGCCTCCCATCTCTTGTAAGGCAATGCCTCTTGCATGATGATTAATATTATGCTTGGTCGCTAGATCTGATCTATTATTAAGGGTAATTTAATTAAGAGGGAGGGAGGAGGGGGGGAGAATGTAGGTGGGAAAGGGTATAATATATAGGTGGGAAAACAAGAGAAAAGAGGGGACGAGTAATGAGATATGAGTAGCGTCACGTACACTGTGAATTGGTAGTGGATGTCGTCACAGATTTGACGATGACATCCTCCATATCCAAATAAAAGTCTAATTCTATCATCTTATGCACTAGATTTTTGTGCTAATTATATTATTACTGCCTACATGGATTTTAATTATATCAATTCCGTATCTCGTCTACTATTTGTATATATATAATGATGATTGCCTATTTAGTTTAGTAATTAACTTCGGAATTATTAAATTGATTTTTTTCGAACACAAAGTAGCTATGAGAATAATTACTAGATGGGCATAAAATGAGTAAAATTTTAAAAAGTAGTAATAAATGAAGAAAGAGAATAAATTGTGTGGATGAAATTAAAATATAGTTAAAATGTATGGATGAAATTATAAGGAAGTGGTGGACCATAGTCTAAAAATAAAAATGATGCAAATTTAGTGGGACGAACCAAAATAAAATATGCTGCAAATTAAATGGGACGGAGGGAGTACTTAAGTAATTTGATTTGCTTCCATGTAAAGTAGTAGTGAGTGTAGTTATTAAATAATAATATATGTGTGTATAATATATATATATATATATATATATATATTTGCTATGTGAAACACGCCTAATATATGTTAGAGTCTCTATAAATCAAACTAATGTTAGAGTCTCTATAAATCAAACTAATGATTGAGATGAATATATGAAGTTATATGTTCAAATTTAATTCATTCTCCTTTAAAAATAAAAATATATTTTTTATCCCTTACAAATAATGCAAATATTTAATTTGCAAGGGAAAAAGAATGATTAACCCAAAAGTAATTGTCGGTTAGAAAAGTGGGGGATAGAGCATATAGCATTAATGACATGAATTCATGTTTAAGTCTAAAAATAGCAAAACACATAAATGGAATATGATTACAATAACTTTTTGGATTAGTGGACATACATACATGAATACATATTAAATACGCATTAATTAATTAAAGGCCCTTTAATCACAAGCTAACTAGCAACCAACTTGATTAAACTTTAATTAATCCAACCATCGAAAAGATGACACGTTTAAAGTTCTTTATACGATGCAAAGAAAACAAAGGCATGTTACCCACAAGTTTGAAGTTAGTTGCGCTTAAAGCCAAGACCTTGTTTGGGAGTGCCGAGTGGGGAATGGGGAATGGGGATGCTAAAGATGGAGACTTAATGCGGCACACCACACACATGCTCTTACGCCGACCATTATCAGTTTATCACTAACCAACATCCAAACAAACAAACCCGGACTAAACATTGAACATTATTGGACAAATTACAAGAAAATATTTTTAAGAAATCAACTTAACTAAAAGTTTAAACTGATAATTAAAACTCTTTACAATAACCTTTTAGGCTATAAGTGTAGATGCAACTCATGCTCTCCTCCCACCTATACCAAATATTTCACTAAAAATAAGAAATAAATCAGATTTAAACCAAAAATTTAAATGATAATTAAAAGCCCTAATCACGTTAAACCACATTAATTCGCTTAATTGTTATATATAAAGTAGTGGTGCAATTGACATGGGACAGTTAGGAATCCACTTTAAAAATCATATAACAATAGTTTTGATAATTTTAAAATTAGGAGATTTAGAGTTTGAACTCATTATTTAAAGCCATATATAGAGTCTATGCCTTTGTTAGTCTTAAATTTATTTTATTTTACTTTTTGTTTTACCTCATAAGAAAGTTCTTTGAGCTAGAAATGTGAATGCAACACAAATTATCCTTATAACTCATGTGAAATATTCCACTTTAAAATAAGGGATAGATGAGATTCGAACTCATGACCTTCTATCACATAGGTTATTGATACCTTATCAAAAGACCATCTCAACCAAAAATTTAAACTTATAATAAAAGTTTCAAGATATATTATATACTCTAATACCAAATTTTCAATTAAGTTTTATCAATCATGAAGTAACTATTCACTTTTTAGAAAGTTACTTGTTTGATTTTTGTTGTTGATTTAAGCATAATGTAGTTAACTATTTTGTATATAACTCTAGAATATATCTTTTGACCAATGCAAAAATTTTAAAAATCTAGAATATTTGAAACACGCTCGTCTTAATAATTGACCAACGCAATTAAGTCGAGCCTACATAAACTTTGATGCAAATTAGCATCCGTCAACCAAAGGTTTATACTGATAGTTAAAGCATTAAAAAATATTAAAATATTTTATCACGACTCTTCATACGAGAATACTTTACGTTAGAAGTGTAGATACAATACATATATTTCTTATACATGGTCCTAAACATTTCACTTCAAATGAGATGTGAATGAGATTCGAACCCGTGATCATACTGGCACGTTAACTTGTGATACCATGTTAACAAATCAAATCAACCAAAAATTTAAGTTAAAAGTTGAAGCACTAATGTACAGTATATACACAATCAATGCAACATCACGTGGTGTTTGGAAATTAGCTTTTGACTTTTTGAAAGGTCAAACAGCCCAAAAAAAAGTTACAAACTCAAAACCAAAAAGCTTTTACATTTGGCTTTTGTATATATTTTTTCTCTAATAAACAATTAATAATTAATAAATAATCCAAATATCTCCTTAACAGCGGGCTTAAATAACTAGTTTAACTTGATGACTTATGAGTCTATATTATTAGATGGTCAAACTAGTTTCAGACTTGAACTATAGTTCCAGTTAATAATAATTTGCCAAACTTATCCCCACATTATATAATAAAAAAAAATAAATTAAAAAAAAGCATTTTCACTTTTTTTTCATCGTGTTTCACAAGAATAAAGGGTGATTCAAGGTGAATATGTTGGCCCTAATGTGGTTTGTGGGGCCCATTTTATGCAAGACAAAAAAATATATGGTCAACCGCCGGCCAAGATGTGGGTATTTGCAAGTTTTTTAAAATTTTTATGTGGACTGTATATACAAGTAATACTATCTCATTCGTTCCTTAATTTTTGACTAATCATTTGTCTAGAAGGTGAAGTTTTTGGTTCAAACTTCAAACATTGTGGATCTACTTTTCTCCTTACATAAACTAGACTAGTGCTATCCAACTTTAGAGTATGCATCGCATTCATCTTCATATCTTCTAAAAAAAACTATAGAGCATTAACTTAAGTATATTTTCTTTCTTTTTTTTTTTTGTTGTAATCAAACACAAAAGGAGGAAACTATCCTACATAGCAAGAAAACCAAAAAAATAAAAATAGCGGAGAAAAAAGTCAATAAAAGAAATTATACAAAGTTAACTGAAAAGTTTTTGAGAGAGTGCTTCATTATTTTCAACACAATCATAATCCTTTCATTTATTGTTAAAACCTCTTTCTTTGGTCTATAATCAAATGATCTAAGATTGTAGGGATTGTTAGAATTATATTGCAAGTTGTATGGTTAGTATTAGGTTTGGGCTCTGTTAGTGTCTTTGAGCCCAACTCTTCTTATGTATATATATCATTTGCTTCCCTACTGTAAATTAAGAGATCATATTAATATACACAAATCTTCCTAATATGGTATCAGAGCCCAAACCTAATACTAACCATACAACTTACAATATAATTATAATAATCCCAACAAAGATTCATGCATTCGTACTTGTGTAAAGCTTTTAGATGTAAATCAGGATCTCATGCATATAATTATATCAATAAAGTATATAAACTGTATAGTTTGCTATACAATTGGAGTTATCTGATAACGTCTAGTTTTTCTAATGCTAATCCACAAACATCGTATGAATCACTACGTATGATGATACGGAATAAAAAACACATTTTTTATTTACATTTTAGCTAGCAGTATAAGTGCGTAGAGAATATTAGAACGATAATGCTTATTAAAAAAGATAACAAACTGCATCTAATAATACACAATTTATCACATCTTCATATGTTTATCACATATAACCTTTACATGCATTAATCATAATGAATAAAATTTTGTTTTAATTCTCATTTGAAACACGCAATTAAATCACTTGTAACTCTTGATTTTTCTATTACGAGTAATACTTATGACGATTAATACATGCTTTAATTTACAATTAAACATATAATCAATATGTGTAACTCCTCATACATAAGTATTCAATGCACATCTTATGCTCTTGGTGTACATATATACCCGATCCATTACTTATATGAGAGATCACGAAGACTCGGTTATAATTGTAACACCCCGGCCCAACGGACCACCGGTAACTACTCATGGAGACTGTAGGCTGGCCCCACAGACCAACACAAGCCTTTCCAGCGCACTTTGGCCTCACTCGTGCGCACCCGGGAAAACTTCCCAGGAGGTCACCTATCCTAAGATTGCTCCCCACCATGCACGCTTAACTGTGGAGTTCTTAGCAAATGGGCTCCCTAGAAAAGAAGATGCACCTTGTTGATATGAGTAGTCTATCAATCTCTTTTCAAGCTAAATCTGGGGTATCACAATAATAGGCTAACTTCTAATAGCATTCTCAAAGGTGTGTTGAACCCCATCAAAGGGGGAAGAACACTCTATCCTAGAAATGCTAGCCTTTTGTATTTACACCGGTGACCATTATTATAGGAGGCTTTAGAAGGTCGGAAAATTAGGAGTTCAACAAGAATGAATCACAAAACACTTTCACTATGTTTGGATAGCAAATTAGGAGAGAAAAGAAAGGAAGAGAAGGGGAAGGAAAGGAAGGGAAAAGAAAGGGAGGAATAAGGAGGGAAATTGTATATTGTTTGTTTAGAAGGGAAGGGGAGGGAAAAGGAAGGAAAGTGTTTTCCTTCCAAATCTTTCCTCTTTAGGAGAGATTGTCTTCTTAATAAAACTTGTCCAGCTTTTCCTTCCAAATTCCTCCCCTCCAAATCCCTTCCCTCCCAATTTGCTATCCAAACAAGGGATATCTCCTCCCTTCAAATCTCTCCTTCCTTTCTCTCCATTTCCTTCAATCCAAACACACCCTTTAAGCTAGGGAGATTCGAAGATACTGGTACAAGGTTGATCTAACACTTACCCATGCATGCTTAAATAAACCAACTATCATTCTACAGTATTGCATGTTACACAATTTTATAATAATAATATTTTTGATAAAACATGAATGCAGTAGTGGTAAGATGGTTAACAAGAATGAGTTGCTACTTGCTAGACTCCTACTTACAGCTATTATATGCTCTTCTTGCATTGATACAAAGCACAATCTCTGGGAATAAACCATATGATGGATGATACAATCCAGTTTTCTTGGAAAAAATATTCATACATGCATAATTAGATTTGGTCGGTCTACACTACGACGCAAGTTAGACAATTACAAATCATTTTCTTGAATAGTACAACTTAAACATAAAGCAAATCATCCTAATACAATCTTTTTTCCATTTGTTACAACAAAACCATTCTGCGGATTTCCTAATAAACTTGTCACTGGCCCTAATCGAACCATTGTTTTGTTCGAAGCCCCAAAGTTGAAGGTAACATGTTCTTACTTCTTACTATTAAAGAGTGATATCAAGAAGCATATCTCTTACAGAATATAGATTGTTTGATCCGGGGCAGTTGCTGGCAACTTTAGTCACAGATGGAGACTTGTAGCACGGCTGCCCTTCAACAAGAGGCCAATATGAGCTCTCGGGTGCTGGAAAC
Organism: Amaranthus cruentus; assembly: GCA_019425755.1. NCBI lineage: Eukaryota > Viridiplantae > Streptophyta > Magnoliopsida > Caryophyllales > Amaranthaceae > Amaranthus > Amaranthus cruentus. Next base: position 246,210 of record CM033459.1, on the reverse strand, counting down.
GAGCTATGTTTTCTGTCTTTATCTACGCTGTGTTCCCCTTCAGTAAGAGAAAACCCGAATAGCCTACAACTGGTTTTAGCAGCGGGAATTAAGTCGTTACCACCTTTCAAGAGAGGATTGTATGCAGGAACACTCGAACACTTTACATGTTCTGTACTCATCATCCTGGGTTGACACACGGGAGTTCTGAAGCTCCGAGCTGGCTGAATGCTGCCATGTGGGAACATTAAGACTGAGGATGGCGAAGAGACTTGTGCCTTCAGCCATCCGTTTCCACAGTTAGGCACTCGGACACCTTCGAAAATCTCAAAGGGACTACCACCTTCATGCCTACGGTTACTTGATGTTGTTAAACCATCCATGTGAGCCGGACTTGAATGATGTATTTCTTGACCTTGCAAGACCTTTTGGAATCGGAATGATTCCCTGAAGCCTATGCCTTTGGCAGTCCTGCCAAAATCACCTTGAGGAATGGAGCTAGGATAGCATCTTCCTGGTTCAGACAGGGGGGGATGAGGGTTATCATTACCATTACAGGCTGAACGAGAACCCAATTTTTCTTGACCTTGCAAGACCTTCCGGTATCCTAAGGATTCCCCAAAGTCTGCTATACCAACTCCACCTATCGCATTATCAAAAGGATACTAAGCATCAGTTATGCAACCCCCCGTAATAAATGAAGTCACCTGCATAGGATATAAAAAAACCTACTAGGAATTGAAAATTCTGGTTTAGACAACGGCATGCCAATTCTGCTCCTTTTTAGGCCAGAGGACATCATGCTGCTGGGACTCGGAAATGAACCAGTTGCTTCAATTTCCCATGGAGAAACTCTACCATGGCGGTTCACTTCAACGTCATCCCACCTTACCTGTGACAAATGAGCAAGAAAACATTCAGAAACTTCATGTCTTATTGTGAATTCTTAAAAATCGATAATCATCACGTTGTTTCTAGTTTCAACATACAAATAAAAATAGATGATACGAGATTTTAATGCTTTTCGGTCATTGCCTTCGTTACATGGCAATCGTTCCATAAAAAAGGTGAGTCATCAATCCTCATACATGTTCTAAGAAATCGGTGATGGAATGAGTCCAAGATTTTGTTTATTATTCTCACATCACCACCTCATTCATCAGTCTAATAAAAAATAACATAAACTACATATTTAGACCAGAAGCAACTGGTAAGCAGCTAAGCATCAGTCCATCACCCAATCACTTTGAAACACTGTATTCATTTGAACTTTCAAGCCTTTCGAGAATAAGAATTTGATAGTATAAATGGACTAAAAGTTAAGATATCAATCTTCATATATTTTCTCAAAACCGCGAAACAAAATGTAGATGTAGACTGTATAGAACTGTCAAAGCCAACAAAAAATGACTCCCACAAGAGTTTTATGCAGTAAATTATAATACATGAAAAGGAATTCTAATGGATGCATACCATTAGGCAACGCCATTTAGATCCAGGCCATCTCATGGGATCCAACTCGGCCATTCCAGTCACTACTCCAGTGTACCTGTTGCAGGAGAGCATGTAAGATAACCCATGAAAACAAAGATACATAACACTTCTGTAACAGCAATATGAAATCATTTCTAACCTTCTTTCACCAGCATCTTCTGTCTCAAAACGCATTTTGAACCTCATTCCCACGCTGAAAGAAGTGTCCAGGCTCTTCATGAACCTCCGGAATGGCACAACAAACTCAGATGAGCTTGCCCTACAAGAAAAAATACATTTAACAATAAAATTCAAGTCAACTAAATGCTAAAATTCTATCATGCAGTATTGTGTTTTGAAGATATATGACATAACAATGCCAAAGTCTTAATCCCAACAATCTTTTTGAGAAGGTATTTCAAATTATTTTAAAATATCCTTTATTATGGTAAAAGTATATAGCTTAAATGAGTTAATGGCATAAACATTTTTATGGAACACATCCCATGTATAAGCAAAAATCATTAAAATTTCACTTATTACGATCTTAAAAACTGTATACACTCTACACCACGGATAACCTGCATTTGATATGGTTCGATTTACCCGACTTCTAGATATCTCCTACAGTTATAGATAGGTTGAGCTGAAGATTTTGATTGAAATTCTATAATAAATGGCATATTCTATATAGCAATATAAGCTTTCAACATAAGTTGGCTATATTTGACCTATGATCGAATTCCTCAGCATTGATTGGTTGTAGTCAGACAAGTTCAAAGTTCTCAATGCTTTGTTATATGGCTTCAACAGATGACCACAACTATAGTGTAGAATGAAAAACACCGATAGAGCATAGAGATGTAGACGCACAACCAGCTTTTGAAGGGAGAAAAGTGGAGCACAATCTGGTTAGCTCTCAACTCTTGGGGGTTAGCCGTTAGCTATACAAAAAAAGGTGGGGAAACTCATCTAAATAGCAACTTGCAGATATTTTAAAAAGGATTCGGACAATACCTTGGGTTGTAACAGACACTGAAAACACGTCCAGAAGATATGGCATCAATTGCAGCCGACACACTCTGATTGCACAAGGGTCTACCAGAAAGAGCAGGAAACAATGCAGGCCCTTTAAGTTGAACAGCTCTTCTGATTCCTAATCTCAACTCCCCATCAGCACCTCTGCCCAACAGAAGATATGTTAAAAACTAAAAAATCATTCATAAAATGTTCACAATAAAACCTTCAGCCACCTTAGGAAGAGTACAGCATCTCCAGAAACCAGCTTTTTCTTGTTCACAAAAGCACTCCACCCAGTTGTAAGCAAATGCCTCCTCGGCTGGCCTGGTGCAGCACAGTGTAGGTTACAGAAAGAAAAATTATTAAAGTAGACATTTATAACTACACATTTTTAAGAAAGGCTTGTTATTAAAACAAAGCAACAAATCCTTGAAATATCATGTTTAGACCATAGGACAGTACACCCCAAACAGTCTAAAGCAAACCCAAAACCATAATAGTTCTTAAATACCCAAATCCATCGTGTGAACAATGCTATCAACATTGTATTTGATGCAAAGTAAAAAAAAATTCAGCTGCATTTGTCACATTTGACAAAAAGAACTCTCACAAAAAATGTTCAAAGGGGGTAAAATCTAAGGGATAAAGTAGTACAGTTGAGGGAAATCAAAAGTTAAATCTTCAAATTTTCTTTCTTATGTTCCTAGATAAAATTAAAATGATTGAAATGGATATTATTTTATTCTAATAAAACAGAAAAAGGAAATGGAGTAGAAATGATGGAAAAGAGAGAAGGAAGGAGTTAAGTTTAAGAGGAAAATCTGCAAAATTGCATTACTTTTTAATGAAAGAAAAATACCTTTTCCACCAATAGGAGAAAAAAAAATTAAAAAATAACTATTCTCACCCTAAGGAAATTTATTTTCACCCCTTTACAAACTAAAGGCAAAAAAAATGGATAAGTAACTTTCTTGGAAATGATATGTGCCTAACCAAACTCAAGCTTCATCTATTAACAGAGATTTTCTCAACTAGGGAGACAATATGTATAATGACTAATGAGAAACAAAGTTACTAGTTTACAGCAAACATTGACATTAAGCAATGAAATGCCAGATAATAGGTACTAGTTATGACTTATGAGGACCTAGGATCTAAAAACTTGAACTCAATGCCCCTAACCTCCAATGTACCTCTGTAAATATGTCTGAAAGTCCACTTTACTCCATGCAGATCCTTTGCAACAAGCTCCTGAGCTGGTCTTTGCTGCTTATAATCCTACAATAAATTCCTCATAATTGAACTTCCTTAAAGAAATTGATGTTATCAAATGACTTAAGCCAACATTGTATCAGAACTTAGCAAGCCAAAACAAGAAACTATGGTGAGATTACCAATGGAGGGAAGCAGTCCTCGGCAGCACGACGAGGGACCGAGAAACCTCCATGAGTGCTGGTATCGGAGGCGGTAAGAGTCTTGCAGAACATGTGTGGTGTAGTAGACTTGACAACATCATCAAAATCCTCTTCATCTCCCTCAACATCTGTCTCATTCTCTCTCAGTTTCTCCTCAATCTGAGTTTCAATTATTAAGCATACCAATGAGCAAAGCATTGTCAGAAACATTGTTAAATGAATTAAAGAACATAAATTCAAGGACATTAAACAAACATTCCTTAATAATTAATCAGGAAACATAAAATGTAGATTAATTAACTACCATATTTAAACATCAATACAGGTACTACTACTCTTGCATTTAGAAATTAGAATAACAAGGATTAAATTATAGTAGTTAAGCACAAATTCATAAACTGGTGGGTGATTATTAAAAACTCAATCATTCTTACCTGGCTTTCTGGGATTAGAGAAACTTGAGCATAAACCTCATCAGTTGCCACTTCAGCCTACCAAAAATGAGCACACATTTCAAAATCATTTTAATTATTATCTTCCTCAAATTGCAAAACCAACACAAAATATTATTAATCAACTCATTAATTCCCAAATTCCCAGAATAGATAAATAATCCCCAAAATTATGCCATACTCAACCCAACATTCACAATCATTTAAGATAACAAACCCAAATCTAAAGTACCTAAAAGAAGCAAACTTTCACAAAAAAAGTATCAAGTAAATTCACATACAAACCACTTAGAACCAAACAAATAGCAAAAACAGCATATGCCAAGAATTAAACTTCAAACCCCATGTTACCCAAATTTGACACAAAACATTATTACAACACCAAATAAAGACTAACACCCTTTAAAAGAAAGGGAAAAAGATGGGAACTTACATGGAGTTTAACATCAAGAACACGACAGAACACGTGAGGAGGAATATTGTTTTGGTGGGAATCAAAAGCATTATTCTTCTTATTTTTATTACTACTACTATTAACCCCACATGAAAAATCAAATTCAGGCATATTGTGCTGTTGTTGTTGATGTTGATGATGTTCTTCAAGATGACCTTGAGGTAAGTAAACTACCAAACTACCCTTTTTGGGTAAAGAAATCAAAGGACCAGCACAAGCATGCCATAACTCCATACAAACAGATGAAGATGGTGCAGAAGAATTCGAAGGAGAAAGACTAAAGTTTGAATCTTGGAGATTTTGGGTAGTATTGTTACTATTTTGGTAATAGTTAGTAGTATCTTCATCTTCATTGACAGTGTTTAAATCAATTAAAACACCCATCATACCAAAATTATGCTTAGATTAGATTAGATTTTGAATGAGATTCAATGAGAAATAAAGATTAAAACTTTAAGGAGTGGGTTATTAGAGAGAGAAAGGTAGATAGAAGAAGGGTAAAATGGGAGAATATGAAAATTGCTACAAGGAGACTTAACTTAGGTAAGACAGGTACTTAACCTGCAAAGGCACTGCATTGCTAAAAGGAGAAGTCACTCAGTAGTCTCTCCCTGAATCCCAATCTCTGAGGGTATTTAATTTTATCTCTCTAAAATGAAGGGGGGTTTTCAGATTTAAGGTGTCAAATCCAAAGATGGGTATAGTTTGTTTTATTAAAATTGAATGGGTATTTTGAAAAAAGAAGGGTAATGAAGAAATTAAAGGAAAAAAGAAGGGAAAGTGGAGAAAATTTGGTGTATGTGTTTGGAAGGAGGTGAAATAGGAGAAAATAGTTTTCTTTTTCTCATTATAAGGAGTAGAAGTATAGGGTAATAGTAGGGAATAGGAATAGGAGTATTGATCTGCAAAAAAAGAAAAGAGTGTTGCTTTGTTTTGTTTTGGGTTGCAGGGAGAGAGTGCAGCAAGTGATGGAAGAGAGAGAAAAGAGAGGGAGCAGCAGCTGTTGTAAGCCTGTGATGTGTGGCAGAAAGACAGAGAAAAAGAGAGAGAGAGATTAATGAGGGAGAGAGTATTGAGTGGTGTGTGAGTAATGATATGAGTAATGGAGACTTGGTGAGTGAGTGAGTGAGTGAGTGAGTGAGTGAATGAATGAGTTAATGGATAAAATTTAAAGAAAAAAAGAAAAAAAAGAAAAAAAAAAGAACAAAAGTAGAAGTGAATAAAAAAGGCTTTTTATGCACAACCCCCTATATTTCCGGGCGCATTTGTCTATTGTTATCTTCTCACATGTCCCCCTTCTCTTCCGACTTCCCTACTTCTACTCTTATTACTCTCTTAGGTCTTCTGTCCGTAACATTTAACAATACTCAATTACTCATTACATTACATTACACCCAATCTCTCTCTCTCTCTCTCTATTTCATAATCTCAATTCTTTCTTTCTTGTGTTTGTAATATGCCCCACTTGCTTACTTTCAGCTCTATCAATCTATTCTATTAGTTACTCCCTCCGTTCCATAATACTTGCTACCGAGTGTGACATATTGTGTTAGAAAATGTCATTATCAGTAGCAAGTACTTCCTCCGAACCAATTTAGTTGTCCTATTTGCTTGGGCGAACTTGTCGAGGTAACATTTTGACTCTTGATATCTCTAATTATGCTTAAATAAAAATTACGAAAAGTTTATAAGAATAATTCTTGCATTGAGGCGAATCAAACAAGATCTTACATGACTATGTTTTAACTTATGAATTAAGAATAAAACACAAATGAAATGGGATTGAATTAAGAATAAAATACAAATATTGAAATGGAATTGATGAATAGTGTAAAAAACCAAATGGGACAACTAAATTGGTTCGAAGGAAGTATATTCTTATTAGCTCTATCAACGTATCCTATTATCTATATTCTTTTGTCACATTAATCATTTTGTAATTAAATTACCCACTCATATTCAACCTATTAGTCCTATTTGCTTTTTCCATATTTGTCCAAGCAAAATTTTAATCTTTTAATATCTCTGATTATGCCTGATTAAAAATTATGAAAATTTGATATTAATAATCCTTGCATTGAGACGAATCAAATAAGATTCCACTTGACTATGTTTTAACTTATAGATTAAGAATTAAATACATATTAAGAATGATAAGTGAATAGTCTCCCAAAAGTAAATGAGACTAATAGGAAGAATAGGACGTAGTACGATATTACTCCCCCTGTTTTCTAATATTTTTTCTATTTAGAATATTCTACTTTGGAGATTGGAATTTGATCAAAATTTTTAAGACATATACAGATGATAAAATATACTCATGTGAGATCTCGTTAGATTTTTCCTAATGTATAATTTTTTATTATATTTTTTATGATGCGTATATAGAGACATTAAGATTTAAAATTTACTTTGAAAACTTTGCAAAAAGCACAGGAAAGTAAACTGCGTATTTAGAGATTTTTTTATGTCTCCGGCCCTACCGATGTCTGGTGTATGCTACAAATACATTATGATTTATCAATTTTTATAAAGTGTGACAATTTAAAATAAAAATAAAATTAATCCAAAAATTTTGAAATGACCAAAATTGTTATTGGATTTCCCTCTCTAATTTTCTGACGAGGGCGGTTCTATTTTTTACCTCTTATTATCCTTTTCCTTAATTATAGGGGTACTCCCGTTTAAAAAATGACATTTAACGAGTGTTTTATGCTCTTAATATATTTAGGGCATTCTCTTAACTTGAAATAGAATGTGGATAACTAATAACTTATTAGTTGTAGCCTGTAGGTACACTCCTACACTCCTACTTGAACTAGTTTTAGCATGTAGGATATCCAAAATATGCAGTCATTATTCATTAATGCAACTATACACTATCTTTACATTAATACTCCTCAGTCTTCCCTTCTTCTTTTGTTGTTTTATAAATCAGAAAGCATCAGTAAAAATTGATTGATAGAAAGAAAGATCGAGCTAGAGAAATAATTAACATGATGCAACATATATCACCATATATACATATATACTTCTTCCGTTCCATAATATTTGCTACTGAGTGTGACATGTTGTATGAGAAAATATCACTATCAATAGCAAGTATTATGAAACGGAGAAATTATTAATTTTGGACATTTAACATAGGAGATTATGAACATGTTTGACTGCACAGGGTCTTAAAAAATTAGAGTACTCAATATTAAATCAATTATGTATTAGTATATTTTATATGAAGTGTTTAAGGATTCAAAATTGTTAATAAATATATAATTTTTTAAACAACATATGACCTTTAAAAAGTTTATCAATTTTTGTTCCAACACACACTTAATGGTATTAATAATAATAATAATAATAATAATAATAATAATATAAAGATGAAAAGACAAGTAGATGAGGATTGATTCATTTGGATTGATTCATTTATTCATTCATTATAAATAAGATTGTCAGTGTTAAAAGAAGCAAATTAAAGGCATGAATGCAATATTGCATCATTAGTTAGCAAGGCTTCATCATCATTAATAATGCAGCTTTCATTCGTATTTATAATAACACATCATTTCAGAACTGAGACCTATAATTATTTTATTTAATGGGTATTTCCCAGTAAACTAAAACAATATCTACAGGAAAAGTAATAAGTACTAATTTTACACTTTAAGATAGTGACTTGTTTGGGGGATCAATTAGTATCTGTCGACTGTCATCATCAAAATAATACTCAGATTCTATGTATAAAGGCAATCCGTATTCGAGGTTGTTATGGAGTACCCACTAGCCAGTAAGTAGTAAGATCAAGATCATTATAATTATCATCACTTATTATCAGACCAACTTAATCACAAAAATTAAAAGATCATAAATAAAGATCATGAAAACATTTGATATTTATTCTTTTTTTTTCTTAATTTACATCATCATCTTAATTCAAGCTAAGTATAATATAACTAGGTAGTGCATGTCATCGAAATACCATGGGTAATATTAACCGAAATATTCACAATATCGGTTAACATATATAATAAATTCAAATATTGGGCTTTTAAAAAGTATTATGCGGACAACTGATCATTGAAAATGATCTATAAATCTATTTAGCTAACTCCAAACTTTAGTGAATAGCTTTGGTAAAACAGAAGGTCTCCTGAGAGACCGTCTATGCAATAGACGGAGAGACCGTCTATGCAATAGACGGCACTCTCAGCAGCCCAACCCAATGGAAATTTCAGTTGTTTTTTTTTTAGTATAAAAATGGGCTGGATCATTACACTCGTCTATGCTATAGACCGTCTATAGCAAAAATTTGTGTTGGTAAAATTGTTGTTATAATCAATGACTTTGGGATCACAAAACACTTTCTGTTAGTATTTAATTTGTTTGGTTAACTATATAAACTTTGACAAAATTTGATAAGTCATATGTATATATAAGAAAAAATTTAATTTAATTGAACTCATATAAATAGATTAATTTGAGTGTTAAATTAAGTAATGTAATACTAGAAAAATTCCAAGATAATAAAGAATATGAGTATATACTTCCTCCGTTCCATTTTAGTTGCACCATTGGGTTTAGCACGTTTTTTAAGGGTCGTCAAATCAGTATGGTAAAAGTAGGGATGATATATAATTGATGGTGATATGTGAGGTAGAAATAAAAAAAAATTATTATAAGTAGATAGTGGTTGTGACTTGTGGGTATATTAAATAATTAATGGAATGGTGTATGATTGATGGTGATAGTGGGGTATGAATAAAGTGAGGATAAAATAATTAGATTATTTAGCCAAAAACAGTAATGTTGCAATTAATATGAAACTTCCAAAATTGGTAAGTGTTGCAAGTAAAATGGAACGGAGGTAGTATATGTGATAAGATTTAGAAAATTGGTCTGGGCAACCCAAACAAGGAGGAGAAGAAGTAGTCCACTCATAAACCCAAAAAAGGTTCACTACTAAAACCAATTGGTAGTAGTAGGAGTTACTCCTTGAGTATATAAAGTGATGCATACTCTTCTCTTTTTCCGATGTGGGACAACTCACATGTGGGTAACACATGGGCACTTCAACAATATGTGATACTCTAAATTTAGCTTAAAAATTATTTATATACTACTCATATCAACAACGTGTGTCTTCTTTTTTTTCCATTTGCTAAGAACTTCACAATTAAGTGTCCTTGGTGGGGAGCAATCTTAGGATATCTAACCTCCTGAAAAGCTCTTTCAGGTGCACACGAGTGAGGTTAAAGTGCGCTGAAAAGATTTGTGTTGTTATGTGGAGCCAGTCTACAGTCTCTCTAAGTAGTCACCGGCGGTTCGAGGCAAGGTGCTACGATATATCATATATGATAAATCACCTTATATAAAGAATAAAAAGAAGAAGAAATGGGGATAATATAGTGAAAATAGTATCCATGACTTGTCGGCAAATTAAAATGGATGAGGAATCTTGTTATGTTGCCAATTTGAATTTTGAGGGACAATTAGCACTACTAATTTGGAGCTCCATTTTCTGTGCTGGCTGAATCATAACAACTCGACAAATCTATTCAACTCGTTTACGATACAAACAATTTGAGGGTTTCAAATTTGACCCCTTGATTTGTTGAACAAAGAAACATTATTTCCAATATAAGAACAAAAGAAAATTATTATATATTTTAAGCATTAGGCTCATAGGGATAATTAATTTATTAATTTATTGTAACCAAGCATAGTTAAACTTGTTTAGCCTAACTAAATCTCTCTACATCTCATCTAAAAACTTAATTTCTTGCAATTGTCTTTATCTTTTTCACCAATAACATAGTTTTTTCATCGATTTTTTTAGTTGCATGGGTCTAACTTTTATTTTAATAAGTAATAACTAACTAATTTAGTAGAACTATGTGAAGTTAAGGTAACATCAAGACTCAAGAGTAAATATTTAGAAATTTATTACTCCCTTTATTTTTATTTTTTTTTTCGGTTTAGAATATTCAATTTTAGAGAGAACTTTGATTAAGATCCTTAAGACATATATAGATGATAAAATATATCCATGTGAAATCTGGTAAGATTCGTCTTAATGTATACTTTTTTACTAATATATACTTTTTATAATTTTTATGATGTGAATTTAGAGATATTAAAACTCAAATTTTACTTTAAAAAATAGGAAAAATTACCTAGAATAATCCAAACTATCCATGATTTTCCTACAATAATCTCACCTATTGATTAACCATGAATAATCCCAACTTTGAGGGGCATTTTCCTAGAGTTAACCCGGTGACCGGATGACTTGCTATAGCAAGTTTTATTTTTTTAAAAAAAAATAAATTAAAATAAAATGTCGAAAAAAATGTTTTAAAAAATGTTCATAAAAAATTTATGATTTTTTTCATTAATTAGCATTTTTTATGTAAATTTTCAAAAATATTTTCTAATTTTAAATTAATATTTAATTTATTTTTTTGGTGAATTACCTATTATAGCAGGTCATCGGGTTACCCAAGTTTACTCTAGGAAAATACCCCTCAAAGTTGGGATTATTCATGATCAATCAATTGGTGGGATTATTATATGAAAATCATGAATAGTTTGAATTATTGTAGGTAATTTTTCATAAAAAATATGCAAAAAATAAACTAGAAAAACAAATGAACGGAGGGAGTATAATAGTAGAAAGTAGTTTTTTTCTCATGAATTTTTATAATTGTAATTTGTTACAATAAACATTGACATTAAACCCACAAATTAAATGCAGCTTCATGTAAAGTTAAGGGTAAAAATGAGAATATGTCAAAAGCAAAGACAAGTGACAAGACTATGAGTTAATTAGGCGTCTGAAACAGATCAGTTTGAGTCAGGTTTGGGTTTAGATTCGGATTCGAGTTCTGGTCATATACAAATAGGTTTAAAAATTCTAGATCCAAACTCAATTCATTTAGTTGATTGGATCGAGAATCACAATCGTGACCCGAGCTGCCACATATCGTTGACCTGATTTCAACCTCCTTAACCCGTTTATAATTTTTTTATTTTTGTTTTAAAGTTTTTAATATTAATTAAATCTAATTATTTAGGCTTTAATTTTCACATTTTTACCAGCGTTAATAGCTGATGGAGTATTAAGAAATTGAATACTTCTACCATAGAAGTAGAAGAAAAATAAAAAAAAGGGACATGTATGAGAGTGATAAATAGCAAAGGACCCAAGCAAAGGATGAGTGGGGGCCCAATGGCAATGGACAAAACGGGTTACAACTCATTGTCCGTTGGCTGTTGTGCCTTTCACTCTTTTCCTTCACCCACCTTCATGCCTCTACTCCTACACGCGCTCTCTCATCCACTTTTTCATTTTCAGCCACTTTTTAGAGACCGTTTTTTTTAGATGTCTTTCAGGCCCAATTTATTAAAGTTTATTGCCTACATTTAATCTACATTTTTTCTAATGGGTCAAGTCATTTAGGGATGGTCTCTCAAAGAGACCGTCTCTCACAAGAATTTGTGTTTCATCTTCACAAATTCTTGTGAGAGACGGTCTCTTTGAAAGACCAACTCTAATTGCGTCGGCCCATGAAGGAAAATATAGAACAAGAGTAAGAATTAAACTCTAATGGACTAGACCTGAGAGGCGTCTTTCAAAAAGACGGTCTCTCAGGAGACTTGCTGATTCATTTCTATTTTTAAAAAAATTATCTAAAAAAAATCCAACTTTTTCATAATTTTTCTATAGTAATTTCACTTATTGATTAATCATTAATAATTTCAACTTTAAAGAGTATTTGCTTAGTGTAAAACCGATAACCCTATAACTTGTTATAATAGTAAGTTTTTTTTAAAAAAAAGATAAATTAAAACACTGTGACAACTTTTGAAAGAATTTCTGTTTTTTTAATTGTTCAGATTTTTTAAGTATATTTTTAAAAAATTTCTCTAATTTTACATTAATTTTTAATTTACTTTTTTTTAATAAATTACCTACTATAGCAGATCATCGGATTACCCAAACTTACTCTAGGCAAATACCCCTAAAGTTGAGATGATTCATGCTTAATAAAAATGGGATTATTCTAGAAAAATTTTTAATTTACTTTGTTTCATTGATCAGCTGTTTTAATTATTTATTTTAAATTAGTAAAACATTGAGAGAAAATCAATATTTACAAATCAAATAATTAAAATTCTGAATTGGACGGATGTGAATTTACTGCTGGATCTAAATTTGCTAACCAACAACTTCCCTACTTGCAAGAGACCCGTAGGTTAGATATCCTCCACAATAAACCACGTCACTCCTTATTATCTCTCAGATTAAATGTTTTCCCGTATAAATTAAATGGTGTTATTGTGTTGTTTAATCTCAGAAGTACAATTAATTTTTAACATTTTTTGCATAACAGGAACTGAAGTCAGAGATTTTGAATGTTGACGTCTATTACATTTGTTGAAGTGTCTATGTGTTACCCACATGTGAGTTGTTTCACATTGGAGAAAGAGAAGAGTATGCATCGCTTTATATACTCAAGGAGTAACTCCTACTATTACCAATTGGTTTTAGTAGTGACCTTCTTTGGGTTTATGAGTGGACTACTTCTTCTCCTCCTTGTTTGGGTTGTCCAGGTCTATTTTCTAAATTCTATCAGTCGTGAGACTATTTTGATATAATATTCCATTTAATGAGATGATTATTTGATATATTAACATCAGAACCAATGTAAAAGAAGTATCATTCACTTCTCATCATTTCACGTGAAATAGTTGATAAGAGTATAGTTTATTGCTTTTTAGTTATCTTGGTCTGGCCTAGGCCGCTTTGTATGGTTTGGGGTGTTTTATATCCTTTTATAACCTATATATGTAGTAAAATGATTTTTTAAGTTAATATATATTCTTTTTAATTGAAAAAAATATATAAGAATAATAGTAGCAAAAATTCAAAGGAATACAATTACTGGAATAATATATATGTGTAGCATGTACTACTAATAAACTGTTTAGTTGAGGTGTCAAAGTGACTTTTCCCCACTTTTTCTCTGCCTTTCTTTTGATCTTTTGATTTGTTGGTGATAGTCATAAGGAAGGCGCAAAATAGAGGAGGTTAGATCATGGAGAAGTCCAATTTGTCCCCTTTCATAGGGCTCACCTTACATGAAATGGGGTTTTTTTATTTAATACTCTTAGCTACTTATCTACCACTTGTTTTGTACAAATGCCTGTCCTAATTAATAGCCAAGCTAGCTAGCTTAAAGTTTGCTTTTTCCAAATTCTTGTAGACTCAAATGAATTGTTGTTATATTATTGCGTAGTGCTACAAATGTACTCCCATGACTACATTACTACTTACTAGCTAGAAGTAGGAAGATAGTCCACAAAGGAACAAACTGATCACAATTGCATTTATTTGGCATTTGTATTTGACAATTTCATAATTATTTCTAAAATCTATTCATGCCAACAAGTAGATTGATGTGTGTCCTTTTGTTCTTTTATACCTAACTAGCAAGAAATAAAGGGTTGCATTTTCATCCTTAGTTTACGTACCACTTAGCAGCAATACTCGAGCAATATTACATATATACATTATTATGATACATTATATGTAAAACTGTAAAAATGTCTCATAAATTACAAGTTAATTTCATTTGATATCAACAAATCTGTGTTTTAATATCACAATTTAGCGATAATGTCTGATGGAGTAAAACATATTCAGGATACAACTAAAAACAAATGTTTATGGTTTTAGCCTCAAGATTTTTATATATTTTATCAAGTTATATAAGCTTTTGATATCATTTTAAGCGATTTTAGTTCTTTTGAAATTTTGAGCGTAGGGTGTGTTTGGCAAGATGGAATTGATGTTGCAAATTGAGATTTTGGGGTAGACTTATAATTCTTGTTTGTTTGAGGAAAATGGGAATTGATAACGGTTGAGACTTGTACATAAGTTGAGACTTGGAAAGGGCAAAGTCTCACAAAAAAAATCTTAAGGGGAGGGTGGTATATATTGGGTTGACAGTTGGATAAGTTATGAAAAGACATATTTGTCATTAATAAAAGTAATGAAAAGTAAAGAGCTATAAAGACAACTTTGTAAATATAATTACCTTGTATCTAATTTCTTATCTATTTTTATCATTTGTCAAATAAAGATATAAAATATTTATTTTCAAAATCTCATTCTAAAGTCTCGACTATACTTGTATTGCAGGATATGTTTTTATATATAGTGTATCAGTGTTGTATTTAACTGAAATTTGAATCAACAATCCCACGGTCAAGTATGGTAGTACTTTATGATATATGAATATGATCCTGATTCCTATACTTACAAAATGATGTATAAACTGACTAGTAATATAAAGTTAATGTTGAAAAGCAGTGATCACTGATCTGTATGTGTGATATCATAGCAAAGGGTTGGAACTCCGGCCGTTACCCTTTCTAAAGGTCAAAAGATAAGATTCCAAAATACGGTTTACAAACAAAAAAGTAACAACAATATTAATAACACCCATATTCACAACTCACAAGCGGCAAATCAAAAGTTCAAAACCAAATATTATTGCGCGAATCTATTATTTTCTCGCAAAAAATTATTATTATTTTTTATGGAAGTTTTATTGTTGGAAAGAGACACTTTTTTTCCAAAAAATTACACTTTTTAAAAATATTATTTTTCAATCATGAAAATTGTAAAATAACAAATTGTTACATTTTTTTGCTACAAAATAACAGGTTTGAATAGTTTAAGGACTATTCACACCCGAACTTCTCCATATATGTAGCTGGTAGTTGATAGCTGATTACACTGGCTAATTTAACTAACAGATTTTATTAACTTATTTGAGCAGTTGATTTTAAATCTGTTGTTATGAACAACTTGTTAAAAAACACCTTATGACAATGGCTCATTAATAAACTTTTTTGCCAAACAATATATATATATATATATATATATATATATATATATATATATATATATATATATATATATAATATGAAGAGTATACATTATCATCCCATATAATTATTTCTGATGTATTATATTACTGCGAGAAGAACTGCTGTCTTTGTTAGCTGCAACAAATTTTGGACCATTTTTAATTAATTAATGCGGTGAATATGGGTGATCAGAACTCTGAAAAATAATAATGTATAGTTTACATCTATATAATGGAAAATACTTAACCATACAAGGAAAAATCTACTGTATAGAACTTCTGAAACAAGTAGACATACAGAGAATACTTGCGTGATTATAGCCTGACTGTTTTTTGTTTGGATTCTAAAGATGTTAAGGACTTAATTCACGAGGGCAGCAACCCGTGGTTTTCAACAAGGAAAAGGTTTGCGGAAAAAGCTTTTTAGACGGTTGTCAGTTACTCTTAAATAAATAAGAATAATATAAATCTTATAAACCTAACAAGAAACCATGTGGCAAAGAAGGTCTTAGAATCCACTCTCACACTTCCAGCCCATACGGTAGTAATCATCGACCATCTGTGTAAAATATAAAACCACAATCAGTGGGGAGTAACTAGCTGTCCTTTCTAATCATAAAACACATATAATATCATTTCCAATTACAAAGAAGTTTAAACAATTATCAATTAGTTATATGAATAAATAAATCCAATTTAAAATCAGTTTTCGCGTGAAAAACAAATTTAAAATAATTATAGTTTTCAATCAAAAAAAATTTCATAAATTAATTTGAATAACTCAATAAATCGAATAAATATGGTTTCACAAATTCCAAAACATAATTAACAAGTGGAGAAGGAACGAACGCCGGTGTTAGATGCCCACGAGATGGCCTTACACTAACACCTCCTAAGGTTTGTCGGGCGAACCCCAGTCTATAAAATAGAGCTGTCTAAGAATGGCCAGTTCTCCCCTAGCAGTGGATGCCTCCTTTGCCTTACACCACTTACCGGGACAACAACAATTAACTCAGGTATATATATGTATCAGCATGTTCTAACCATTTAGAGATGCCAAAACAGGCCTTACACTCTTATGGCTCCTTACTCGCACAAAATATATAATCCAAAACTTTTAGAAATAAAATTATTATCGTCGACATTCATGAGATGCCAAAATAGGCCTTACACTCAGAACCATCCTCAAAATACTTAACACAAATATACTTTATCAAATAAATTTATTTTTAAAATATAAAACTTTCAACTAATAAATTTCACTATTTATATAAATACCAAAACTAATGTTATGAGTAATGTCTGAGTTTGGAAATAAAGTCAACTATAAATTTGACTTAGTCAATAGAAGTCGACTCATTACTAACTCTTGGCAAAGAGGTACTAATGAAAGTGTCATTCTACTCAAAAGTACAACCGTGTCAACAACACTCTTAACATCGTGAAAAGTAACAATATATGTGAAAATTTCCAACTCTCAAAATAAAAGTATAGTACACCATGTTGGTCTAAAATATTAATTTAATAAAATTCAATAATTAACGCAAATTATTTCCATTTTGAGTAAACTAATAAAATCTTGCATAAACGAATAAATAGTTCAAAATCTAACAACACTAAATTTGACAAATACAACAATTAATAAAATAAAATAAAATGGAAAGACTTAATCCATTCTTCCAGATTAATTTGATATACTACCCTTCGTACACAAAAAAAAAAAGAAATTAAGTAGATTAGATAAACAAAAAAATTATCTACAATTACTTAAAAGTACTACATTCATATACTAATTATAATGCAACAACCTAAAACTAATTGCTACTAGAAGATTCAATAAAATTTATATCTTAAACACACTTTCTTTTTTTTTTTAACATAAAAAGAAAACCAATTCACTGCCCTTTTCGAACCTTATCAAAGTGAAGTCATGATGATTTACCAAATAGAGAAAACAAAATTAATTAAATAAAATTAGCTAACCAAACTTATTAAGACATAAAGACCATTAAATTTCTAATAAACCAGTAGAACGAAATTACACAACAAAACAAAATAATTTATTTTTTATTAAAATCCTCAATCAACAATAACATTAGATTAAATTAATATAGATTATCTTAGCCCCTAGAATTACTATAACTAGCATAATTATATAAATTTCTTTGCATGTCTAAATTTTTATATAATTAAAAATAATGCTCTATATGAATTAAGAAAAGAGAAGGTGAACTAGTTACCTTTGTATGGCTGCAATTAGAGAAAATATAAAGAATGATAGGATTATAGCCTCAAAATATAAATAGCCTCCAAAAGTCTTGAAAAAATTATTCTTTCAATTTAAGTATACAACCCCTAAAGATTCCTTCAACCTTAATTTACACTTGCTTATTACAAGATTAATAGATAAAGAATATCTTATTTGCATAGTATAACATTTGTATTAGCAAGAGGATTATTATCTTGGACTTGCCGTGGGTTTTTGTTTTTAGAAAACTAACTCAAAACACTCTACCAATTCTCTTATAAAACCAAGAGACAAGTTCAAAGGACTTAAGCTACGTTTATGTTTTTTTTAATCAAACTTAATTTAGATCTTATTACACTTAATTAGAAGTGGAGAATATGAAGTGAAAGATTTCCATATATAATTAAATTAAATTTTATAATTTTTAGTTAATTTGTCTAATTAAACTATATATGGCCTTTCAATTTTTGTACTAATTAATACTACACTTACCAATTTAATTAGTTAATATTATGTCTAATAATGATGATAAGTTTAGCTAATCTCTAAACTAAAAGAAACTAATACATACATTTTTTTTTACCCAGTTTGAAAATAATGTTTATTGTTAAAAAAAACTAATGTTTATTAAGACATACCATTTTACAGTAAGCTAATTTATAAAGCTAACCCCAAAATTTTGGGTGTTACAACGAGCATATGCAACTTTCTTGCCATGCATGTAGTCATGTACATGTGCATGTTTAGCTTAAGGAATCCATTCACCAGCTATTTTAATGTGATCCATTTTGAGTTGCCAAATTCATCCGGTAATTTCTTTATTTTTTCATCACTTTTCAAATTTTATTAATTATATAACTTCTATAAGCATGATACATTGGGTAATAAACTAATAATATAGAATTTTAAGTATTAAAAAGGTACTAAAACATAATTTACTTTTACTGAGATGTATTTAGTGACAATTAATTTAAACATCATTACTTTAAATTTTTAAATTTTATGTTACGAAAAGTTAATTTTATTGTAGTGAATTTAAATTGATTTAATAATTTACTTGGTGAACTCCTTAGATCAAGTTGGTTGATTTAGAAAACAATGAATATTTGCTTTTGTTGCATTATGTATTACTTGATGTTAATGATGCATATATTTTTCCCCAACCAAGCATGCAAACAACTAATTAAATTTGTTCATCATGCTTACC
This sequence comes from Amaranthus cruentus, assembly GCA_019425755.1. Taxonomy (NCBI): domain Eukaryota; kingdom Viridiplantae; phylum Streptophyta; class Magnoliopsida; order Caryophyllales; family Amaranthaceae; genus Amaranthus; species Amaranthus cruentus. Next base: position 227,025 of record CM033459.1, on the reverse strand, counting down.
TTTTTTTGTTTGATTTTATGTTTTGTTTTAAGTGTGAGTGTGACTAACCTTTTTCTTTCTTTTACAAATAAAAATGCGATTAGAAACACGTGTAAGTAAGAAATGATAAGGAAGTGGTTAAAAAAGTATTAGTGATTTGGATGACAAAAGTAGTATAAATCAGTAATTATTTTGCCGGAACAAAGCACAGATGTACGTTGGGTAAACTTTCACTCCATGGAATTGCTAAAATAAGTTCGTACTACTAAGAGTATATATAGGAGTACAATCTACTGAATTAAAATACAAAATTAGAACCTAAAATTAACTCAGGTATCATTAAATTAAAATTTTGTTAATGTTCATAATTGTTAGAGTTAATCATGACTTGAATGCATTAATTAAGATGGTGTGTGCATTAAGATGTGTAAATTAAGTGTGAGTTAATTGGTTGTTTAAGTGTGCGTTAATGTATGATATTATGTGTGCATTAAAGGTGTGACTTAAACATACGTATAAATAATAATGATGAAAATTAAGAGGTATGATCAATTAATGTTCTCAAGGAGCGAGGAAGTGCAAAAGTCACAAGGTGCTCGAACAAGGCACTTGAAGGAAATAATATCTTGCTAATTTGTTTCTAATTATATGTTCTTACATTGCATTTTATTTCTACATATATTGTCATTTCATTAAATATATAATTTGTTCCTCAAGCTATTTCCACACTTCTTTCTGGGTAATATTAAAGGTTGGATTTTATACTTTATATACTCTAATCTAGCTCTGATTTAATCAATTGTATAGCATGTGACGTAGATACTTCCCCTGTTCCCATATATTTGTAACATTTGATTTTTCACGCAATTCAATGCACTAATTCAATCTTTAATATTTCTAATTATATATAATAAAAAATTATAAAAAATTAATATTTAATAAGATCTTACTTAATTATATTTTAATTAATAAATTAAAATTAAATAAAAAATAATAAATAAATAGTATAATATTTTTGATGATGCACGTAGAAACGATAAAAGTAAAAGAGGGAGTAAAAAAGTGAAGAAATAAAAAGCAAATGATAAAAGTAAAAAGGGAGAATTGACAAGGGAGGCAGGAAGCAAAGAAGAGAGAGAAAAAGAGGAAAGGAGGGAGAGGGGCCCTTAAAATGGGCGAGGCTGAGACTATAGAGAGAGAGAGAGAGAGAGAGAGAGAGAGAGAGAGAGAGAGAGAGAGAGAGAGAGAGAGAGAGAGAGAGAGAGAGAGAGAGAGAGCCCTCGACTTTTACGCGGGAGCTACGATACGTACAGACTACAGATGATAACAGAGTAGAGCTGTGGGGTGTCCAGTGTCTAATGCTTAATTCTGCTGCGTAAGCTCCAGGCTTTCATCGTACTTTTAGTCATGTCAATCATCCTTACACAATACATGCCCACTCCCTCCTACTCCTATTTCTATTACCTTCTTCATCCTCCCTCTTTAGTCTTTACCCTTTTATGTATTTTTCCCTCTAATACTAGTATACTACTTGCTCATATTAGTTTATTACTTCATCCATTTTCTAGTAAAGTTTTCATCATAAGAATTATTCACCGCAATTAAGAAAAATAGAATTTTTTTTATAGTGAATATGTTATTTAATTAAATAATAAATTTGATGGAAAAGAAATACGAACCATGAGCAATAAAAAATATTTTATAAAATTTAGTGGGAAAATATGTAGTCCATAACAAATAAAAAAAATTATTTTTATAAAGCTAGTAAAAAATATATGAAGATATAAGAAATATAAAAATGTTAAAATAAAGTTAGTGGAAGATATGTGAGATCTACAAGTATTATAAAAATATTATAGTGAGGATAAATAAGATTATTTTTGTCCAAAATTTGTAATATAAATAGAAAATTTTCTTATGAGAACAACAAATAAAACACCTAAAAATAGCAAATGAGAACCTCTTTAAGGAATGGAAGGAGTACACAATTTGGGGTATTATTATATGAACGTAATTTACAAATTTTCTGCTCCCTCTAATTCTTTTACTCGTCCCATTTTTTTATTTGGATAAGTTCACCTTACTTGTCCCAATTATATTTTAAGATCTATATTTATAGATGGTCCCTCCATATTTTTAATATTAAAATACCTAATAATACACATGGATCTACTATTTTAGGTGGTCACTTCCAATTCTTAATATTAAAAACACCTAATATTGCACATGAGTCTACTATTTTAAGTGGTCCCCCCATTTTCTTAATATTTGTACCCAAACCAAATGGGACAACTAAATTGAATTGCAAGAAGTATTTATTTGTAGTAATTTATTTTTACTCATGCGTCATTAATTCTTATACTTTTATTATTTTTTGAAAGTATATATGGATATTTTTTATTAACCAATCATTTTCTTAATATTTATGTCAAGTGGATAATGTGTGAAAATTATAAATGAATGGAGTAATTTACTATATTTTTTCCAATTTTAGGATTATATTAAAATGATGAATGTTTAATCTGAACTTAACCTAAACCTTACTCGATCAAGTCAAAGTTGCAGTCACACTAACCCTATGAATATGCTCACTTTTATTTTGATGTGTCCTTCTTAATTTGCACCAATTTTTTTCTTATCTTAATTAGTACTTATTTTTGTCATCTACTTGTATTTTATTTATTCTCCAATTGGAAATTAACTAATAGGTGTTTTCTTAAGAGACAAAGAGAGTACTACTCCGTACAGTTAGTGCAATTCTCTCAGTTTGGGAGATGGTTTGATCATCTCATAGCCCAATCTACGACTTAGCTTGCACATTGAAAAATGAAATTGGGTGTGCAAGGAATTATAAGGAGTTAAGGTTTGGATAATTTCATAAGGTGATCAAGGATGCATGTAAAGTGCCTTGAACAAGACAAGAAGATGCACAAGTGCCTTGGTTTATGCCTTGAATGAGGCATCCAACAAAAGAAGACGTAGGCATGATATTCGAAGGTGCTCATTCGAGCACATACAGTGCTTGTTCGAGCACGCAGATGCAGGGCCAAATTCAATTTTATATTTTGGTCGATAATTGGGGAAAATTAGTCTATTTGTCCTAACTATGATTTATCTAAATTATTTATATTTTCATGTCATTTATGATCTAATTTTCCACTTTCTGTTTAAAAATCATTATATTTCTCTTTGATTCTAATTCAATGGGATGAAGTAGTAATCTGTATTTAATTCTTTATCTATAAGTTAAATAAATGAAGAAAGAATAAATATGTAAATAAATGATACTAAAATAGAGAGTTTAAATGTGTGGATAATGTAAAAAGAAAGTTTAAATGAGTGGATGATATTAAAAACATAGTGAGTTCAATTTTTAATAGACAAATAATGCAAAGTAAATAAGACAATTTAAAATAATAATAACTCTAATTTGTAATAGAAAAATAACTCAACGTGAGTAAGACAAAAAATAATGTAAATGGAATGAAACAGATTAAAAGTGAAGTAATTACATTATTAAAAACCGTTCCGTCCTATAGGCTATAGCTAGCTAGCTAGATATATAGAGTAGTAAACATGTTGGCACAGACCAGACCTGTTTAGTGTTTAGTGTTTAGATCTTAAATTGGGGATTGATGTTCTGGTTTTCACTGATCTTCTTGACTTATGTTGATTACCCAACAGATCTCGATGCTTATTTTGCTACAAGTAACTCATAAAGAAACCGTCAAACTGCTCAGTATGTCAAATTCCTGTAGGCTGTGGCCTGCGGGAGTTATATTCAACATAAATGACAAATTGTAGCCTACGTTCTCAAACTCAAAACTGAAGACTAGATCAACGCACATCATTATTTTCAGATCAAATCCATGGTTAAAATCTGAGATACATTACGTTAATATTCTACACCTCTATGTAATTTGTTGTATTTGCTTTTTATATCCCATCAAATTTGTTTTGTAGACATTTATAGTGGTAATCAAGATAAATAAGCTAGATATAATTATTATGAAGTCATGACAAAAATTTGTAGATAAAATTAAAAGTAATTCAACGTACAAATAAAAGTCAAAGAAATAATATGGACTATGACAAAAAAAAAACATTTATAGTGACAAACTAAAATGATAAATAGAGTAAAGTTCGTGAGACAATCGAGAGAGTAGTTTCAAAATTGTTTTTTGTTTTTAACATAAAGAATAAAATAAAGACAATAATGTTGATCAATGAAAAATGCCAAATAAATGTATGGAAGAACTAGTTTGAATAAGAGTAGATGTTAATTTTAGTTGAAAATAAGAAAAAACAAGTTTATATATATGAGACTGAAAAGATAGTATGACTATAGCTTGAATATGGGTGCGTATGTAGTGTGTACAATGAAAAAGTCTAATATGGACTTGGTTCATACTAATATTAGTCTGGACCAACTCTAACACTTCACTCCACTGCACTCCCTCTCCGGCCTCAACTCAGCTACTCCACTATATTCCACTCCATTCTTATACTTCAAAAAATTTTAAAAAACTATAAATAAAAAATAAAAAATTAAATTTTAAAAGTTTAAAATTAAAAAATTAAAGTTAAAATTAAAATTATTTTAAAAAATTAAAATTTGAAATTAAAATTAAAACCAAAACTAAATGTTTTAAAAAAAATTTAAACTTTTTTTTTAACGGTTACTTTAAAGTATGTAATAAAGAGTGAAGTATAAAGAGAGTAAGAACAAGATTGTTAAAACTTGGTCCATACAATTTTTGTGTGCACCAACTCCACACAAGCGTTTCTCGTATAAAATATCTTAAGACACTAACTATTAATTTAAGTGTTTAGCTGAGTTCCTATAGCATTTGAATTAAAGTCATATATATATAAATCTCATACATCTCTTTTTTATGTGTAATGTTTAATGACACCTACAATACAAACATATGATGTATCAACGCGAACATTTTTAACTCAAAGGAGATATCAATCATATCCTAGCTCAAGTCATCAACCATAACATAATACCACCTCCGTTCTTATTTACTTGCACCATTTGCTTTTTCACACTCCCCAATGCACGAATTCAATCGTTAATATCTCTAGTTATACATATCGAAATATTATAAAAACTCAAAATTAATAAACTTTGAATCGAGACGATTCAAACAAGATCTCATATGACTATGTTTTAACTTATAGATTACCGACAATATAAAAGTCAATTTGCTTGATGAATATGTTGCAAGTAAATAAGAACGGAGGAAGTATAAGTTAGGGAGTCAACAATTAATTATAATTTTTAATTGAGTTAATGTTTTAACATTTAGAGCTACAATAGCTAGCCTCTTTAAGAATCTACAAGCAAATATTGGGTTGTTTTATCATACTCGAACCAAATAAATTAATTTATATAGAATTTTAAATTTGATATATTATCTATTTAATGAATTAATGTTAGAATTTTTAAATATGGAATAGATTATTATTAATGGACGTAGGATTGACTTAGTCAGAAACATTACATATAATCCAACAACTTTTACAATAAAATTTTAATCTAGCTATCTTTAATATGATTTGACTTTAATTTATAATAGACAACATAAAAGATACTTACGTCACTACAACATAATTTGATTTTAGTGGGATATATTTAGCGACATTTAATTTAAATGTCGCTATTTCAAATTTCTTATAGTGTATATAGAGGATTTAGTGACATTTATTAGAGCTTTTAGCGGCATATTAAAAAGTCACACTAAAGCTTTTAGCGACATAGGATCTAGTGATATTTCTCACAAATGCCACTATAGACTATAGTGACAATTACATATGCCACTAAAGACCAAATTAAGTGTCGCTAAATCACTTTATGGTGGAACTTAAAATAAAAACTAATAATTATTACACTAATAATATAAATTAGTGGCATTTATATATATATATATATATATATATATATATATATCCCTTCCAATTTTATGCTTGCCACACCTATAAATAAAGGAATCCCTCTAATACATCACATTAAACGGTGGTTCAACTATAGGTGATGAGATCACTAATCAAAGGTATTGTAGTAAAAGCATTATATATTATTAGAGTAAGGTTAGTCTATGCATATATATGTTGATGGAATGCTCCTTCAACTAAGAGTATGATTTATTGAATAACAAGTTATGTAGGAAAAAATGATTAATTTAGCATTATAATACTAATAAGATGTTGAACAATAATAGTTATAATAAGAGAGTCAAATTACATCTGACTATAATTAAACTTACTAATACTATTTAATCTTATATTTCTATTTAAATTTATTAATATAGAATCACTTACAGAAAAAATATCATGTAAATTTAATAAAATTTTTAAAAGAAAAATTCTCTTATTTAAAGGTGAAATAACATGTTTGATTGCTCTTCAATTAGAGAATCATTTCATACATGTTTTTCTTTTCTCTTCTGTGGTATCTATCCAAAAGTGAGCATGAGAATGTAATTGATTCTCCATTCGAGTTTAATATGTTGAATATTAAAGGCATATCCAGGTTGTTCAAAAGATTAAGTGATCAAGTTCTTTAAATAGTTTAATTAACTCTTTAATTTGATCGAATGTTACTTCAATAGAGTACATAATATATCTTTAAGACTCAACCATCACCTTAAGTTTTTGGTTGAGTTGGTTTTTTTATATGGTATCAGAGCCAGTGTAATAAAAGGTTACAAGTTTGAATCTCATTCACCTCGTTATTTCATTGATGATGTATAACAAGGATATCTATGCAGTCGCACTTCTAGACCATGAGGTATTGTGTGAATGGTGTGATAGATTACATAACATACTTTAAAGCCTCAACTATCAATGTAAACTTTTAATTGAATTGGTTCTTTTTAGTACTTTAGAATACCCATCATACTCGATGGCCAATCTTTATCACTACAAGAAAAAAGCTTTTGGACAACATATGTCAAAAATACAGACAACAAATTTTTTGTTGATTGTCTGAATTTAAAAAATGTGATGTAGTGGTTAAGAGTATTAATTTGATCTAAAGGTCAAGGATTCGATTCTTAACCCATCAATATTTTTTAGTTTTAATAAAAACCATGACCCCCTTAACTTATTACCTGGTTCTCTCATTTAACATAATTTTTCATTTTGAGTTGTTTTTATTATTTTGCATTAATTTACTTTGCAAAAAATAAATCGAATAATTTATGTTAATCTCATCTATACTCATTCACCATATTCAAGATGTTATTGATAGACAATTAATTGTATCAGTTGAAATATGATTATTGAACTATTTGCAAAAATTTTGTTATATGTGAAGGTATGTATTAACATGGACGAAGATACACTGAGCAACAAAAGTGAAGATCCGGTGTAAGGAAGTGACCTATTGTATTTTTGACAATAAAATTAAGTCGAGCCAAGGAGTAACGAGTAAGAGTGTAGTATAAATTTGGTTTTGTTTATTGGGAGAAAGATAAATAAAAAAAAAATAAAAAAAAAGATGGTGTATCATGTATGACTGTATTCGTCAAACATAGTGTAAAATAGAGGAATAGTAATAGAAAGAAAAAGATCCCCACTCAATGTAACATCAACATGAAAGGGGATGAGCTCCATCCTTTGCCTGTGCTCTGATGCAACCCTGTGTCTATGCCTATGCCTATCCCTATCCCTATCCCTATCCCTGTGACTGTGACCATTTTTTGTGGGGTTTACTCTTTTTTGTTTGATTCTTAGCTCCTGACATTTCTACTCACTCCTTTTTTTTCCTTTTCTTTTCAAATCAATGATACTCTATACTCTAAATTACAGCCGTTGGATCAAAAAGAATGGTCGCAAATCAAGGGTGAAATCATGTCTTTGTTCTTGTTAATAAGCACATTCGAGTAGCCGACAGCTTCTGCAAACCAGCATGACAACGATTGGTCTAGTTCTTTTTGGCAAACCTTGAAGCCTTTTCTATTTGAGTTGTGGGCTCCATATTAAATCCCAATCTTTATAAAACGTTAAAAATAACAAATTAATAATCTAATAATCTAAAAATCTCTTAAAAAAAACTTTGAAGTTAAAGAACTTAAAATTAACAAAAACGACACCGTAAGTTATTAATCGATTCGAATTAAAAAAATAAGTCTACCACATTTAGATCGGTCACCATGGTAGATCGACCTAAAATCTGAGGAACCATGGTTCACCTGACCTGAATTGCGCGAGTGAACCATGGTTCACCTGACCTAAATTGTGCGAGTGGCTTTTATTTTTTATTTTTTTAATTTTGATATTTATTAATATTAATAATTGTTATTATTATTATTTAATTATTATTAATTTTGTTATAATTAATTAAATTATATAATTATTAATTAAAATATTTATTTAATTTAATTATAACAAAATTAATAATAATAAAATAATAATAATAACAATTATTAATATTAATAAATATCAAAATTAAAAAAAAAAATAAAAGCCACTCGCACAATTTAGGTCAGGTGAACCATGGTTCACTCGCGCAATTCAGGTCAGGTGAACCATGGTTCACTCGCGCATTTTAGGTCAGGTGAACCATGGTCCACTCGCGCAGTTTAGGTAGGTTGTGCCATGGTTCCCTCGCGCATTTTAGGTCAGTGATACCATGGTGACCAGACCTAAATTGTGCGAGTACTATTTTTTTTTTTTTTTAAATTCGAATTGATTAATAACTTACGGAGTCGTTTTTGTTAATTTAAAGTTCTTTAACTTCAAAGTTTTTTTTTAAGTCCAAGGGCATTTTCGTCATTTTATATATTAATTTAAAATAGGGGTGACGTTAAAATGAAAAGGGTGGCATTTTATAACAATACCCTATTAAATATATCCTCCATACGTAGTTAGCCACGTGTCTTTCATATGTTGGGGATAAGACTGAAATATTGGGAGAGTGGAAGGGGGACAATGTTATGTTATAAATAAATGGTGGATTGTTATGAGGCTTTCCCATCATCATTTGCCGTTGCATCACTACTTGCCTAGAGGAGCATTATATGCAATTTGCCTCTCCAACTATATTTTGCTTTTTTGTCATTTAATACTTTTTTCGTTTCATATTAGTTGTGACATTAAGAAAATTAACACTATTCATATCTATCACTTTTAATTTATGATTGATTTTTAATCTATAAGTTAAAACATAATCAAATGAGATTCTGTTTGATTAGTTTCACTATAAAGATTATTAATTTCAAATTTATATATAATTTTTTATTATACATAATTAGAGACATTAAGGATTGAACTAGTGTATTGGATTGCGTGAAAAAGTAAACGTTGCAAATAAATTAAAACGGAGAAAGTATTATATACTTCTATGTGCGTTACCTTTAGTTACAATTACAATGTTTACTACTCGTATTATTTTTTTTATTGTTAACAACCATTTTATAATTACATTATTCACTAAAAATAAATTTTAGAAACTCAGTAATTAAAAATGACAAAATAAAAATATAAATAATACGTAGAATTTGAAATAAGGTGTTAGCGAATGTCAAATAATGGTATAGAAAGGAAATATATATGACCTTATACAAAAAATTAAAAGATTTTTCATACATCATTTTGTGAGTCATGTAAGATCAAAATATTACTTTTTAACTCATTTAAGATAAAATAATACATTTTGGTTTATAAATTTGAGATTATTTTTGACAAATATTTTCCACAAGAGAACTCTATTGAATAGATAGACAAGTGGCCATGATGTGTGTTGTGCTACACTACTAAGTACTATGGACAGGGATTAAATTCATGACCTTACGATTAAGAGACAAGGTAACTAATAACATACCACTATGTTGCACCCAAATGATTATAAAGTCGAAATTTTATTAGTTTTTCTTTTTATATTTATAAATATAAGTAATTTTCTAGCACATATCCTAAAGATAAGTTGATAAGGTATATTTGATAAAAAATTGTTTTGCTTATCAATATAAATCTCCTAATATATTGATAATTTTGTTTTACTCATAAAATAAACGACTCACTTGACTTGTACACATTAAAAAACAGGGAGTATAATACTAGTTGGGGCGAGGGGTGAATAATGTTAGATATTGAGGAACGATACCTTGAAGTACGCTGTCTCCATTATTGCATACAGAGATAATCTTGTTCTATCATCTTACATATACATTTAATTCGAAATATGGGGATCATTAAATTAATAATTCTCCCTCCCACCCATTTTTCTTCATGATTTCTATATAATATATAAGTTAAAGTAATGAAATTAAAAAAGAGAGATAATGTAAAGTATTTTCTTCATTTCATTATATTTGCTATATATTTCACTTTTTATATAATTTTATGTGTTATTTTGTTTATTTATATGTTGAATTATAATTAAGAAAAAAAATAATATTATGAAAGCATGTGATTAGACGATTCAAACAAGATTTCATTTAACTATATTATTATTTACACATTAGCCACAATATATAAAATTTTCTTGAACTATAAATAGTGCACATAATCAAAATGTAGCAAGTATAAAGAGAGTAAGGCCGGTCATATCCAAAATTAAAAATAAAGTAAATTTATTTGAACAAACTAACTATTTTATAAAAAAAATGGAGCAAATTGAATGGGAGATAGGAGTGTGTGCATTTATGCTGTTTGTGAACTCCATCAATTGATGCCATATTTAATTTTGTCGATCAATAGTTTGCATCAATGCCTTGTACCTTCACAATTGATCGACATGTATAGATGCAATAAATCTACTTATATCTTTATATAATATAATAATTTTTTAGTACTATAATAGAATGTCTTAATATTTTATATTTACAATCTCAATCAGTGGCTCACACATATCATATTACCAATTACCCAAACGCCAAACGCACCACAATAAATTTAAACTTTTATTATATATATATATATATATATATATATATATATATATATATATATATATATATATATATATATATATATATATATATATATATATATATATATATATATATATATATATATATATATATATATATATATATATATATATATATATATCCATAATTGATATTTCACCTTTCACTAAACCATTTTTCATGTGACGATTGGTGAACAAGGCCTATACATCAACTTATGTTATACGATTTGTTCTTTATGTTAGGTCGTAATAATTCGTCACATAATCAACTTATGAGTTCACTTTTGTAAATACACCCACAGGACATCCGTAGACTCGGTCCCAGAAATGCACGCCTAATAATCAACTTATTAGCATTTACTTATCAATCGATTTTAATGTTGCTACTTGCTAGCTCCGTTGGGTTTTATTATTTTTAGTTTATTTGTTTGAATGGAGAAGCCAAACATTTTTCAGTTTTACACGATTTGTTATTTCATTTTTATTTTTTTAGTTATGCTCAATATTTTGTACATCTTTATCTTTATTTTCTCACTTTTGGTTCCTCATGATATTTTGAGTTACACAAATTTTTGTGTGAGTTGATTTCATCATGAGACGCCTTATACATAAGTTTAAGAGTCCAACCAATAAAAATTATTAACATATATACTTATTGTTTGAGGTCATTTTACCGAGAGATAGTCTCTGATAAAAATAACTCTAAGTTACATTAACACAAATTAATTAGCAAATGGAGGTACTATAAAGTATGAACATACTCCCTTGTCCATGAATGTAGCCTCAAGTATAAACTACGTGAATAATAAGAAATAAAGTAAAACTGGTAAAAAGACATATTTTGTGGGACAGATTTTAAACGTGATGGAAATGTAAATTAAATGTGTAAATCTGAATTAAAAAAAAAAGTATAGGTCACAACCAAAAATAAAAATGGGATAAACTTTCTAAAACGGACTAAAATGAAAATGAAGCTAATTTAATGGGATAGAGAGAATATGGTTTCCACAAACTTGCATATATAGTTTAGAAATAAGTTCACAAATGAGGTCTGACGATGTGATTATCTCTATTGAACTGGTCTAATATGCACTGTATAATCTTAAAGTGATCACGTACAAGTTTAAATTGATCAATTGTAACCTTAAAATGATCTCTTGTAGTTTTAAAGTGATCACTTATAACCTTAAAATGTTCACTTACATTCTTAAATTGACCAATTATAACCTAAGTGACCATTTTAGTGTTTTATAGTTTTAATTCGATCAAACTAATTGAAATGATTTTATATAAGACTTAGCGTATAGTTTTGATAGTATGATAAAAATTTGCTTAGAGAAGCTTTGAAGATGGAAAGGTAAAAATTCCATTATTCACTCATACGAATCTACGAACAGGCCCAATAAAACTATGTCAAAGTACTCCATATGAACGTCTACATAGAAATAAGCCCATACCGAATCCACTTCGGAAAAAGACAAATGGACTATCCGCCCTACACCCTCAAGCCGGGCACGCACCGTGTTACTATGAGAAGAGTCAATTTAATTATTTAATGGCTTCCATTGATCAATTTGACATTGAAAATAATCAATTTAATGTCACTTTAAGTTCTTAATGATCACTTTAAAATAGTAAGTGTACATTAGACGAATTATCCTATAGTGATATTGTAACATCCCTGAATTTTTAACCCTTTAAACGAAACCAAAACTGCACTGGACAGGAGGAAATCTGGGTGACATGAAAAGAAAAAGGAAAAAAATTTAGATAAACGTTAAAGGTAAACTTTGAAGAGGTGAGTGAATATTTCGGCAACATCTTCCCTAAAACTGTCCGCCTTTGTAGGAAAACAAAAGTTATTTAGAATTTAATAAAGTAAAGACATCAACGGTCTATCAAAACTATATCACGGCAGAATGAATCATCGTCGGCTTCTCAAATCAACATGCCAAGCATGAATCGTGGTTCCAGTATCAACGCTTGCGTTTTGAATTGACTTGACTCTTTAAACCATACAAGTTATAAACTACGCAGTGGAGATAACTAAAAAAAAAGAGGACATGTGCCTCAAGCCCAAAATATAAACAAATTTAAATATAAAGAAACTACATGTAGCGTCAAAAACAAATATAACATTGCGCGCTTCAAAGTTCTCACTCATTCCCCCCGTATGCAATGCATAGAAGCTCCATCACCTGTGATGTCTATCTATGATGTCCCCGCTGCTCAACGTAAGATCATAGACCAACGCGTCATAGCAGGGCCATCAAAGACGAGCCATCAAACAGTACACGTCAATAATTAACATCATATTATAATAAGGCATAATTAGCATCAATAAAGCATGTCAGATAATTCACTGTTAGATCTTCTCATTCGAGAATTTCTAAAACACAAATTCTCATATGAAATCGGCTTACGATAAACCCATTTTTATTGAATTGACCTAATATATATTTGCGGTTTTGAAAATAAACCTTTTAAAACAATTATTTTTACAAAGAATTTTAAAAGTCTAAAGTCAACTTCTTTACCTGCCATGACACGTGTTTGACACAAGAGGATGAAATTTGTAAGATTTTTAAGATAAGACTTTGAAAATATAAAAGTCACATTTCTTATTTGGCATGTTAGGGACTTAGAAAAATAGATAAATGAAAGTCTCACCAATTACCACGCCCTTCAAAACTTAATTCTTGGAAATTTTCTCATTTTTTATACCCATTTTCTATTTTTATCCCCCCAAACAAATAAAAACTTACCCTTTTCCGAATCCCATGAAACAATCCCAAGGAAAGTACAAGGAAGACGAGACAAATAAATTGCCTCGCACCATTCCTAGATCCAACCTAATCATCATCACAAAAAATGTTTGATTATTTATCCTCCAAGTTCCATTGCTTTTCCCCCAAGAAAATCAGGCTAACATTTGGGATAAAGAGTCATAGAGATCATTTTCGTTGCTTATTGTTATCTTTCTCTTAGACAAAAGGTCGAACACTTGCCGGGTTTGTGGTAACAAACTAATGGTTCTTCCCCTTTTGAAGCTTGGGACTCTTGCATTGAGGACTCTCAGTAAACCCATTGCTAGCCGTCTCAAAAAACAAGCTGGGTTGCACCCTAAATTTCGCGAATTCATCATTAGCATTGCTCAGGTTTTTTTTTTCTTTTTTTTTTTTTTTTTTTTATTTTGTGTTTTGTAATCTAATGCATGAGAAACTGATTGGTGCTTTTTTGTTTTTTGTTAGCTATTGTCAATTGGTAATTAGGTACTTGATTGAAGAAATTACTAAAAATTTTGGATCTTTTGGACTTTCCCATATTTTGTAATCTACAAATGTGGCCACTGAGTTTTGTATTTTATGATGCTTTCTGTGATTTGGTTGATATTGCTGCTTTTTTGTGTTGTTCAATTCAATGTGAATTGGTATGTCTATCAAAGTCAATATTTGATGAATGGCAAGAGATATTTAGTAAAGAAGATAGGATTAGATTGATGAGGATCAGACTAAAGTGGCCTTAATCTGATCAGGTGTTATTTAACTAATCAGAATTATAGAAATCAGTGTGATTGACTAGAATGTTTTTCAACTTAAAAACGATTCAAATCATATGTATCTGGACCTATGTAGACATAGATTCAAATGTTTCTAGGCTGTGGTGAGTATTGACAAGGATTCATAGAGGTAGGAAATGTGTGATATCAATCTTTGGGGTGTTAGATAGTTATTCAAACTTATTCGGAATGCTATATCTGGTCGCTTAGGAAGATACCCTAATATAGTTAATTAGTATACTCTTTCAAAGGAATGAAAAGTCTCAATCTCAAAAAGATGACCTAGTGACACTTCTCATGCTACTATCTTAATTCACAAAGAAAACACTTTGCTTCCACAATAGGCGTGTTACAAATAAGGCTTCCATATTGCATTCTCATATCACCTTCGAAATCTATGGAAGACGTGAATGAGTCTTTGAAATGGGGTTCTCAGGATCTCATAAGATTCTCTGAAACTTTTCTCGTGTTTCTATTGAGTCTTTAGTGGGTATTTGGGTGGATAGGCTTGTATTTGTGCAATTACCATCATGTATGTTTAGCTAATCATATTTAGGGTTCTATGAAGGCTATTTATAGTTCCTTAGTGAGTTAGTTCGTCCCGCAAAACTTGCATGGCTTCACGAGCTAAATTACTCCCTTCGTCGTTTTGAGTTTGCACTGTATGACTCAAAAGGCTCAGACATATTTGTGTCATATGGTGTAAAATCAAAAGGACCGGAGTATAGCGGTGTAGGTGTGTAGCCTTTGAAATGTGTCCCCTTGGGTCTGACTCCAACTCTTCCAATGATCTCGAATTCCAATGGGTTTGTGCAAGGAATCTTTGGGTGCATATAACCCATGTGTGTCACTAGATTCGGCTATATGGCTCTTTTATTTGTTTCTCAAGGCTTTTTTTGTGGATACCTTTTTTGTGCGAGTGAATTGGGCTTAGGGCCTCTCAGCTATCATTCTCATGACGTTCAATACACTCTCCTTCATTTGTCAATCCATATCCAAAATTTTCATGGACATTCTCAAAGCCACTTTATGTTTGCTTAACATAATCGTGTGATCATCACCTATATCAAGATTTGTGATGTACAAATACTTTGCATGATTGCATCACACCATCTTTTAACTCTTCCAAGAATTTTGTTTTAGCATTTCCTCTACTCTCACTTATGGTGCATATGTACTCAATTCATTCAATCACCACCACCACCGCCACTACCATCATCATCATTATACCAAGTGTATCCCACTCATGTAAGCTATGATTAGGATTTAGGGAGGAATATAAGACGACAAACATATGATAAGGAGGTTGTGGCCAACGAGACCCTCGACTCGAAACTCAAGGCATTCAATTTATCTCTTAATTGTCACTCTTCTACATTAGTACTACTCTTTATGGCCTATTTAGTTTTCTGCATTTTCCTTATTGGATTATCCCTACCAATTTGCCCCATTCCTATATTTGGTTATTTTGACCTGCAACATTCTTCCTATGTTTATACATCCACTATACTCTTTCCACCATTTGTAACTAACCCCTTCATAAAGCATCAATCCATCAAAAAGAGAATAGGGCAAAAACCTAGTTGAGAAACAACTATTAATCCATTTGTAAGCATAGCTTCTTAGCAAAAGGTTGGCGGATTTGTTAGGTTAGGTATCTTTGTTATCCTCTATTTCTATTCACTAGATTTGAGAGTTCTCCTCGGACGTTAATAGTGTGCCACCTTAATTTCCTTTCTATATTCTTGTTGGTTGTCGCCTGTCTGTAATCTGGCAAAAGTCTGATGTAGGTTATCAATTTAACATGGAGCTATGCTAGAGATGCTTTTAACTTAGGTAAGAAACACTAAAGATGCTCAGAAATATTGTAGTGACTTAATGCCCTGTCATACATTAAAAGACAACAATCGACTTGAACATATACAAGTTTTTTTTACTATTGAAGTTTTTCAAAAACTTAATCTGGCTGTTATGTTCTTATGTTATGCTTCATATTGGAATATGTACAAACTACAAACATGGTATTTTTCTGATAAGGATGTGTAAATTACATCATTTACGTTCTCATGTGTTTTGTAAATTAGATAAATCACAAATTTACAACTACGGTGCAAAGGAGAATTTACGGTCATGCAACAGATGTTGAAATTCGCCCACTAAATGAGGAGAGAGCTATTCAGGCTGCTTCAGATCTTTTGGGTGAGATGTTTGTTTTCATGGTAAGATTTCATTATTTGTTGCTAATGTTTGTCTATTGCTAATATTATTCTCATTTCCTTTTCAACACCCTTTCCAAATGCACATTGTTGTCCAAACTCAAAATAAGGGAGAAGATAAGTCAGCCAAGTACAAACCTAGGCTTCTGAACTTGGCTAATTCCCTATTTGGATGTATCCAAGTTTGAAATTTTGGTTGACCTAGTGACATCTTTGCAAAGCCCAAAAATACGTTTTTGCCTGATGACATATTTATATGTTAAACAGTTAACATTGCTTCTTTTTTTTAAAAAAAAACAAATCGCTTTCAATACTGATGGAAGATCAATGGAAAAGGACAGAGTCAATATCTTATTTTGTTAATTGAGAAAGCCAAGAAAATAAAAAAAAATTGTTCCTCTAGACATGTTTATGCTGACTAGGTACATGGTCACTAAATGGAAGCTACCCAATAATCTTCATCTGTTCATGTTCTTGTATTCTTCATGCGTGTACTTGTGTAGTTCTCTCTTATGTGATTTCTTGGAATCACTTTCGGGTTTTCAAACAAACTATATTTGAAGAGCAACCGTAGAAATCGCCCACTAGGTTTTAATTGATATTTCTATCTAACTTCATATTGAGCGGTTTCATTCTATGTTGTGATCCTTGTGAATATTGGGCACACAATGGAAAAATAGTAGACAGAAAGAAGAGAACAAAAGAGCCAAAGGACACACACACTAACTAAGCAAGGACAAAGCAAGACCACAATATTTAATTGTACTTTAAGGTACCCTCCCTCACAAACATGTATTTGTATTTCTTAATTGGAATTCAACTATTACAATTAAGAAATCACTCACAAAGCTCACTCTCTAGAGCTAATAAGAACTCCAATGAAGTTTCTCTCACAAAAGAAAAAAGGAAAAGCTCTCTCAAAGGTTCAACAACCACTTTAAGCTTACTTGCGCTTTTCATTGTACATGTTCTGACCCAAAAGACCCCCAATATAGACTCTGTAAGGTCAAAGAAGCAAAACGTAGGAATTTCCAAAAGAATTGCGAAACCGCTAAATTCGAGAGTTTGTGACAGCCCGCTCGACCGAGCACACCACTAGCTCAATCGATTGAGCATCCTGCACCCCACTGTTTGCTGCATAATCTTCCTGATTGATCGTGCCATTGATTGCACACTCAAGACAACTAAATTTCATCCCCATTTGTCTCTTCTCTTGCCTCATGCTCATGGAATATGACCATCCCCATTAATGTCCTCACCAATGCAAGATAGTGATTGAACCACTGACTCTGAGTGATCAAACTCATCCCTATCAATGTGTTATCTTGTTCTTGCATCAACACTATTCTTCTTGGCTGTAAAATGGAGGTCTGATCATCAGAGGAATTGCACATACTTTTTACCCTGAATGGGCTATGTATTCTTAAAAATTCATATCTGCATGTTGTGGTCACAAATCTGTCAGGCAGTACCACAATTATAGTATTACCAATTTGATGTGTTTTTTTCATGAGTAACTATAAATAATATGTGATTCAACTTCAACAGGACAAATATGTGTAGCTTACATTGTGAGCTTACATGCAGGTTGCAGGAACTGCTGTGATATTTGAGGTGCAAAGAAGCGCAAAATCTGAAGCTAAAAAGGAGGAGAAACGGAAGCAAGAGATGGAGGTAATATCAAGAATCACTGTTTACCGTTAAGTTTCTTTCTAGGTGTGGATTGCAGTTAACTTTTCTCATGTCTTGCGTGGTTGTTTATATGCGCTATGCCGCTTTCCATGAGAGCTTGAGGCGATTTATGATCTTAAGCTCACTTTAGATTTTCATTTAGGATGCGTTTGGGAACACACATTTCAATTCAAATTGTGGATTTCAATTATGAAATCATAATGAAGAATTTGAAAATGACAAGGATTGGGGTGTCATTCTCAAATCCTAATTTTAATGAACTACTTCTATAACATTAGTGGATTTGACTCAAATCCAAATTTAAATTCTTGTTATTTGCCAAACACTAATTTAAGTCAAATTCATATTTGCAAATGAAATCATCATTCCCAAACATACTATTAAGGAATACCAATCCGAGCTGTTTTCTGTTCAATGTAGAATCGATCAACACTTAACAATTCTGCTTTTTGCAAATGGACTAATGTTCAGACCATTGCTATCTTTTTATACTTCCTCCGTGTCAAAATACTTGCAATATTTGCTTTTTCACGTAGTCCAATACACCATTCAATCCTTAATATCTCTAATTACATAAAATAAAAAAATCATAAAAATTTGATATTAATAATCTTTACAATAAGACGAATCAAACAAAATCTCACTTGACTATATTTTAACTTATAGATTAAAAATTAATCACAAATTAAGAGTGGTGAATGCATAGTACTATATATTCTAATGTTGCTACTAAAATGGAACGGAGGAAGTATTTTGTATCTATCTGTCTGATTCTGTATGCTTTAGCGTTTGTTTCTAAGTGCGTATAGATTTCATTTACCGAAATGTTTTTGATGCTTTTTGATGTTTGGTTTACTTTTTTATTGTTGCATGCATTACTCTTTTCTTTTTGTGATAGTTAGCGTCTGGTACACTGTACGCAGTTGAAGTTGCAAGCTTATTTGTCAAATTTTCTTGTTAACAAAGAAGTATAGTACATTTGATATGTTTGCAATGAAGTAATGGATCTTAAATTATTAGCTTTATTTTGCTTATCTCCTTTGGGCTTTTGCTTGTAAGAAACATCTTCTCCTCGCTCCCTTGCGAAGACATAAGCTATTGTTGTAGAGTTTTTCTCCGTTAACTATTGACGAGTTGGTATGTTGCCTTTTTGAAGCGATTATAGTAGGACGATAGGGATAGCTGAGATACGTATGTTAAGATATAAAAGTAGGTAGAATTTGAAATGAAGACATAAGGTCTTGGAGGCATAGATAGGGGTAGCTGAGATGCGTATGTTAAGTGATATATATAAGAAGGATAGCATTTGAAATGAAGACATAAGGTCTTGGGGTCGCATATTTTGAAGACAAAATGAGGGGAAATTGTTTATCATGGTTTGAACATTTGCAAAGAGAATTGAAAAAGCACCAATTCCTTTGTGGTATTTAGCAGAGTAAGAGTAAGAAGTATATCGAAGATGATCTAGATAACAAGAGTGATTTATAGGATCATATAGCATTAAATAGAAATGGATGGAAGAGAATAATATATGTGGATGATCATTGTAAATGATTCTAAGTAGTAGATAAGTAATACAATGCGTAAAGTATAACCTTTGTTAAAAACAATCTCTTAAGGTGATTTGTTTTGGTTAATGTAGCCGATCTCACATTGTTGGGATTAAGGATCTAGCAATGTTTTTATGGACGATTTATAAGTGAAGTATATGAGAGATGAGGTTGGTATCCCTCGCATATTTTTATCCCATGGGCTGAAGCTTGTAGTTCATTAAAGAAGTTAGCAGTAATTATTTTAGATACTGAGAGAGGGATGAAATCTATTGTGGGTTTCTATAATAAATACTTAACTATATATTGTACATCTTCCAATGCCTGTTCATTAGACCCTTTCATTAGCGTTAGTAATGGAATAGATTCCCTGTTTTACACAAACTGTTAGTAAATTTAATTTGGGAAAACTGACTATATTCTGTATACTACCAAGAGGAAGAACGATCACTGTCATTTTGATCTTGGGTTTTATTTGACGAAATTAAAATAGGGCACTTAAACAACCTGCATTATGTGTTAAGTAGCTGACGATCATTGTGTATTTTTTAGGGGTCAATTGAAGCTAATGTTTCTTGTAGGGGTCAATTGAAACAAACAATTTTTTTAATTAAGGCCAAGCATGTACATATCCTACCCTCACTCTTGCTTAGGACAAGTGGCTATCTAGAGGCATTGAGGAATGCCTACAATGATGTAACATGATGTATTCTTGGAGGCTTGGAGCGACTATCGGCCAATCAATGTCTATTTATTGAAGGGTCAGTGGGAACGAAGTTATGGTGTTTTTCCTTTTGGTATTTGACATATTATCTGAGCTCATCCCAGCAAGATATCACTTAGATGTATCTATGAGCGTGAGTGGATGTTTTAATCGCTCATCGAAAAGATTGTTTGTTCATAATTAATTATTTGGACAGGATAGTTTAATGAAATTGGTGTGTTGGAGACTAAGTTTCATCTTATTTGTGGATGGTTGATGTGTGTATTTGTTGAATTCTGCCAAATTTGGTTTGGGTTCAGTTCGTGTATTGGTTTTAGTTAAAAATCAGTTGATAAAATATTCGATTTAACTTATTAACGATTTGGATTACATTCGAGTTAACTGCCTTTTGCAAATTAGCTCATTATGACAACGCCCTCTATGTGAGTTCTTTTTGTTTTGTTTTTTCAAGTTCCTTTCAGGACAGATTGCCTTGTTCAGATAAGGTCCTGAATCAGGTTCACTGCGAGAAATTTTTAAGGAGGCCAAAGTAAATTTATCAAGAGCTAGGGAGAAACAAATGGAAAATTTAATCTAAAATCTATTAAAATCAGCACATTCTATCGTGAAATATAGGTTAATAATTAAGCCAAAATTTTAAATTTAGTATTTGATGATTAAATTGCTACTTTACATTTGGCTTCTCCAAAGTGCTATCTATTTGTCCTTGGCAGAAATCCTTTTTCATGTGTTAACAACTTTGAGTTTGTCGCTGGACCTGTATAACGTAATTCACCATTTGAATCCACGATTCCCTCAAAATATCTGGAATAAACGACCGTTAATCTTTTTTTTTTTTTTTGATTCGTGGTTTGTAAGAAGATGAACACATCATGTATTCATGTGACACCGCGCTGGACAAATAGAATCATGATGGTACAGATCAAATTTTTCCCGCAAAATTTCTCATTTTATGGTTCTCTATGTCAAAAACATTGGTAACGGTCAATCGAAAACAATGTATTTGTATTTATGAGGGTACAATTATGTACATGCTACGCTGGAACTGCACCTAGGCGAGAGCCACTTGACATTGTGTAATTACATGTTGTATGGCTCTATGTCATGATTGTGCCTGCATATTTTGGATTCCTGGATGATGTGAAATGGACTTTGGGATAAAAGTTCTCCGTCGAAATTTCTCTTTTTTCTTGCTTTCTTGAACCAGAAAGGTTTGATTTAGTGGCTTTCAAAAGTTAAATTCCTTTGAAGAACCTTTTGCCTCTCTATTTTGAGGACTGAAGCTTTTGATGATGAATGTGATTTGTGAATATTGAAGGCCCCTTTATTTGTGGAGGCAATGCTTTGTAATTTAGCAATTTACATATTATTGCAGATTCTTGAATTGAACGACTAAAAGGCTTTGATAAAAGTCATCTTAATCACTGCATGGCATACCTGAAGTCATCTACCTTTCAAATTTTAAGCTTAAGAATAATGTTTTATGTAGTATGCTGCACTTTGTTCAAGATTCTGAAGATGATTGTTGCTGCATTTTGCAGACACTTAATCAAAGCCACGAAGCTTTGTTGAAAGAAGTGGCACAACTTAAGGAAAAAATGAAAGAGCTTGAGAAGCTAGCGCAGGAACAAGGTGTCACTGGCCTGTTTAACTTTAAAATCGGTCAATCAAGAACTGAAAAGTCTGCACCAGCTGCTTGAACGGACTAGTAGTTCATCTCTTGGCTCCATTCACTCATAACTCTTTTAATCCCCGGTTTAGCTTTATTTAATTATATACTTTTTGAGGAATTAATACCCCATATTCTCTGTATATGTTTTTTTAGGAGCTCATTGTTTCCAACCGATTATTGACTGCAACGTTGTTGTGTGCAGATCACATAAAGTCTCATTCTGTACGATACTGATTGTGTAAATCAAAATTGAGTCGAAATAGTCAATAATATCGCTTGCAGTTCTACGAACTCTCGTGTTTTTGATCTGAGCATTTGTATTCTCTATTTTCAAACCAGTATCATGTCGATGTCGAGTTGTCCATATATCAGGCATGCCTAAAATAATGTAATGGCCATATGATATTCAAGTCCAATTATGATTTATGAGGCGCTTTGTGAAAGAAAAACAGAATAAAAAGGTTCTTGTTAGTGGAGGAGTGGGGAGTCTCTTTATTCTTTTCTTGTACTGCTTTGTTTGGCCTTGGATAAATGTTGAAATTGGATGGCTAAGGTTCTCTCTTTTCTTTTGGTACACTTAGATGAATCAACTTATACAACTTCTTTGACTTAACAATTCAAATTACCGGTTGATTAGAACCACTTGTTAATATCCCTTCTTCATTTGTTGCTCTTCAACAAAGGTGATGACATTATCATGTTTGTGTTTTGCAATTAGATAAGGTATGGATGCTCATTTGCCATGCTAACGATTCCATTACTTTAATGTAGTCAAATTTTGACACTAGAGGATATTTCTTCTCTATAAGGGTGATCAAACATTTTGTGTTATAAATTGATTAGATATTTATGCATGTGTAAGGTGTTTGATATTGTAATTCTTTACTAGTAACCAGACCCAAATAATGTAATTGACATTAATTTTTAACTTATTTAATTTTTAAATTCATATTGAATAATACTTATGACTCAGGATCATGTCTATCTACATTATTTGCCCTTGTAAATCTTATTATACCAATATTTTTTTACACCAAAGCTATTACTATTGGAATTCTATAAACATTCATAATCTTGATATTGTTTATTATGACTTAAAACATTTAATGATTAAATAGGATATTACTTTAGTCATTAATAGGTGCTAATTAACCATATAGAGATACTCAAGAAATCATATAGAGATACTCAAGAAATCGTGTATAGTCGTAAGTTGATAAATCGATAATATTCATAAATATATACAAAAAAATATTCCTAAATATTACCATCTCAAGGTTCTCTTTTCTTAGATGATTTAGAGAAGATACTCTTATGAGTTATATGATTGAGCTTTTCTAATATTAACTAAAATTTTAACGAAAAATTAAAGAGAAGCCATATATATTCTATAAGAGATAACCAATTATTATTCATTTAATGTAAAGATTATAACATTACCACTAGATGCAGAAAATATATTCTATAAGAGAAAACCAATTATTATTCAATTTAACGTGGAAATTATAATATTTTACCATTAAATGCAGGAAACAACGATCTATAGTTATTAAAAATTAATGATATGTACAATTTGAAATCAATTACTTTTTTCTTTTAACTGAAACTAAATCAATTACTTTTTTTGAACTTACTTTTTCTCATTCTTTACTATTTTTATTCTTTAAAATTATAAACTCCTACGAATTTAATATTTCAAAATTTACTAATCCAAGTCAAGCTTTAACTTATTTACCAAATACTTGAGTCTCTCTCAATTTGGTAGAAGTATATCATATTATTCCTTTCACAAGTATTTTAGCATCTCTCCACCAAACCATCAAAAGAAAAAGAAGATACGATCAGGATGAAAGAAGGGCCAAAATCATTCACCCAATTGAATTAGCCTTCCTACTTCCTTTACAATCATATGAATTATGAATATGAGCAACTTATTTTAGCCAAAAAGTTGAGTACTGTGAGTATATATGTATTAGTGCAAGAAACCCAAATTTGTCCCCAAAAAATTGATAATCCAGGGAATTTACGGTGTTGATACATACTGCTTTGTTGGCCCCCCGCATTAATACAAGTGCATAGAGAATCTGTAAACTGTAATGGTAATTGTCAAACAGAATTTGCTTTGGAGTTAAGAGGGCATTCCTCATTGCTGTGGTCTCTACAAACCCCATCTTCTTTCTCTTACCATCTCTTCCCTATTCTCATATCCCCCATCAACCCAAGGTAAGCATCTATCTTTTTTCTACACGTTTTCTTATTTTTTCAAGAATATTTCATTTTAAATTTTTTTAATTTTGTTGCTTTCTCTTTTTTTGATCCCTTCTCACCCTTTACTTATCCTGTTGTTGGGTTGTGTTTTTCATCTATAATTCATGATTCCCATTTGCTTATTTTAAGGTTTTTTGATATTTCCTTTGCTGTTAGTGTTTGGTAATAGTTTAATCTTGGTTTGGTTGAATTTGATTGCTGATTCATTGAAAGTTGGTGCCTTCTCTTCGCTGACCCTAATACTCTATCGGGTCTTGTGTGTATCATCTATGTGATTGTTGGTAGAATTTTGGGTCTGATTGGATTTCTGTGTTAATTTGTGAGTTAGATTGTGTTCTTACTCTATAGTGAAAGAGTTGGTGTGTGTGTGTGTGTGTTAAAAGTGGAATCTTGGTGTAATTGAGGATTTATGAAGGAATGCTGGAAATTGTAAAGTTCTTGCTATAGGACCACATAGGTGACAAGTAATTTGTTATTTGATTGTGGATTGCGTTTCTTTTCTTGCTGTTCATGAAATATGATCTTTTTCATCTTGCCATGGTGCAAGTGTGTGTTTGACACTTCGACTTGGAGGGTACTAGTTGGTTTAGCAATTGCATTGCATCTCGTTATTGGGTTTGGTTTTGTAAAGCAGCAATAACCAGCATGTGTTCTGCTGTTTGCAGAATACGATGTCATGTTGTTTAGCATAAACAGAATGATATCATATGAAGACCTTTTCAACTGTATAATTATGCTTCTCTGTAGTGGTGAATGACTTTTTTCTGTTGAATTTTCGGCTGCAATGTCTTTTTGTTAGAACATGATTCTCTCATAAATTACCATTAGGGTTTGTTCTTGAGTATCTCTAAATTTGAATTGGAAAAAAACTTGATCCAGTGTTTTTAAGCCAGTGCTATTATAGGGGTCTGAGGTCTGACTGAATATAGTTTGTCTCACTCCTTTCTGTAACTAATACAGGTTTTTGAAGCTTGGGATATTCGATGAGGAAGGTGCTGAAGAGAAATGGCTGCAAGTCAGCATCACACCAGTTCTTCAAGGATCGAGCAAAGAATCGAGTGGATGATCTTCAGATGGTTTTTTCAGATCTGCAGTCAGCAAGGAAGGAAAGCCGCACAGTTGATGCTGCAGTTCTTGAAGAGCAGGTTTATCAAATGTTACGTGAATGGAAAGCTGAACTTAACGAACCCTCACCTGCGTCATCCTTACAAGTGAGATTTAAAATTCTTGTATTTGTTTCTTTGATCCGTGTTATTAAATGATGTGCGTGTAAAATGAAGAAAAAGGAGTATGAACAATTGTTACTGAAATGGATTCTTGTAGAATGACAGTCTTGGCGCGTTCTCTTCGGACATTTATCGACTGTTGCACCTTTGTGATGAAGAAGATGATGCTACGAGTCCATTTGAGCTTCCTCTGCCAAAGTCTGAACCTGATGTCCAAAATTTTCAAAGTGGGGATGCCATTGGCTTCCAAGAGGTAGATTATGTACTCTTTCATTTAAAATGGATCTTGATGTCGAAAATGTATCTGGATTTTCTGCCATACTGTTGTTTGGCATGTTATGCTGAAACTGAGTAACACCTAAGAGTCTGAAATATTGGCATAAGTTGCTTAGACATTTTGTGTTCTGCATGTCATATGCTTGTTGCATGGAAACGTGGCACAACAAAATAATCCATGATGACACTTCTGGAAATGACAGAAGAAGTTGAGGGGAATGTAGTGAAAAGATATGATATATCATATACATGAAAGCATTAATACCTGTCATTTCATCATCTCTGGAGAGGAAGATATGATAGTACAAGTATGCAATAGAAGTTGTAGATTCTAGTTTTGTACCAGTGTTCACATAAATGTTAGGGTGAGAAGTTCGGTAATGAGAGCGTGGTTATATAACAGTTGTAGAGAGTTCGCTCCAAGTGCACCAATGAGTTCAACCATATGCGATATTGTAGATGAAATTGTCCACCTGTGCTTACTACTCTTTGTTTCTATCTGTTGTTGAAAGCTGAGTGTGTCATCGTTCTCTGAGAAAAATGGTCGTTTCTAGCAACAGCCAGGTCCTTTCTCTTCTCTCTTTTTGCAAACAGCATTTATACAACCTAGTCTGTTGTTAAGGGTTCAAAATTGAGGTAGGATAACAAGAATTGTTACGGCCTACGGGGATCAAATCAGCAGAAACCATTACCAACCAAGCCCTTGGACTCTTTGGTAGCTGCTTGCCTTGTTTATGGTACTTTGCAATCTTTCTTTCTATTGCAACTCCGAGTTGCCACATTTAAAGGGTTATGTGAGGGATATGGGCAAGACACTCATGAGTATTGGATTTAGCTCTTTGTCTTCAGTCATTGTACAAAATATCGCCTGCATCATTGTATCGTTACCGTTTTGTTAAGCTATTTAAGCTTATTATGAGCAATATGATCGAGAGTGGAATGGAGAAATCTTCTATAGACCCAGGTTAATCTAATCTCACAAAAGAAAACACCATGATAAAGAATAGATCCATGATGTGGCTGATAAAATCAGTGATATCATAACAAAAACTTGAGGGGTATTGTTTGGGCTTTGCCAGGCGAGCCTCTATTCTCAGCCATGGATGTTTTGGTATCTGAAGACGAAAGAGGGGAAGCATAACTTAAATTTTTTCATGATTGCTGAATAAAACTTGTAGGAGTATTTGATTGGAATCAAGTTTGGGTTACCGAGTCAATGTTCAGTGTTTCTTGGATATTTCCACATCTAGACCTGAAACTTGGATATGTACCTGCATTGAATCTTTATCTCTGAGACCAAGTCTTGTCTTGTGTAAGAGTGCCGCGCACATTTTTTTTTTCCTTTATTTTTTTATTTTTTTATTATTTTTTTATAAAACTTCCCTGTATGAGAAATTCAGACCCTCAAGACATTGAAGTAAATGCTTCACCTAAAATGAATTGCATGAGCTCCTCCCTTTCTAGAATGAAACACTCTTTTCGTGTCCTACTAGATTATAGTGCATTTTAAATTGATTTTTTATGGGCCATTTCCTAGATTTTCATTTTACTCCATAAAAACTCAACTAGGACTATCATTATGCAATTGGAGTAAGCATTCACCCCAATGTGGATTTAAGCTCTCCCTTTGATTAAAGCAAGTTTCAGTAGATTTGAGCTGCTGTTGATCTTGGGACATGGGTAATCGATTGCATAAAAGGTCTCATAGTCATCTGTGTCTACGTTCTTGAATTCATTAGGTCATCTCCACCTTATTTATTGAGAATGTTTTCGAGCCTCATATTTAAAATTGGGCATCTAGGCTTTTTGTGAGCTCAATGATTGTCTAACTCAACAAGAATATAATGAATACTTCTAAATCAATGAGAAGAAACTCTTTTGCTGATGTATGAATGACTCTTACGTTACCCAAAAAATAAATAGAAAATTAAAGAATATATAAATTTGTTTGGAGTTCTTACAGTTTGTTTCGACCATGAAGTCCAAAAATTTATGTCATTTGAAAAATTTAGAGAATATGTGGTGGTTAACTTTAAATTTGGCTTTTGATAGGACTCTGATGTCAAGCCTGGATCACAGGAGCAAAATTTCTCACCAGTTGATCAATGCAAAGGATCTCCTGCATTTCGCTGTTTGACAACAAATCTGGAGCCACACCAGCTTGACTATAATCAATTTAATCTTCAACTAGACCTTGAACATCACTATTTTGGTGGCTATAACGCTGTCGATGTGAGTGGTTTTTATGCACATCCCATTTCAGGATTTCTGCCGAACATATGCCCGTCACCTGCTGCTTTCCTGGGACCAAAGTGTGCACTCTGGGATTGTCCCAGGCCTGCTCAAGGATCGGACTGGTGGCTGGACTACTGTAGCAGCTTCCATGCCACTCTTGCACTAAATGAGGGACCTCCTGGAATGACTCCAGTCTTACGTCCTGGAGGCATTGGCCTGAAAGATGGTCTACTTTTTGCTGCTCTGAGTGCTAAGGTTCAAGGAAAAGATGTTGGAATTCCGGAATGTGAGGGGGCAGCAACTGCCAAGTCCCCTTGGAATGCCCCTGGTAAGTTTCTTCTAAATGCTTTACACGACTTATCTCCCCGTCCAATGATTGTTGTAGTTTAGAAAAGCCATCCTCCAATGAACGAGGGGTGTTAATTTGAATTGTTGATGTAACTTGCATCTCGCATATTGTCCTACATGATTTAATTTCTTAATAAAAGCTCACCCTTCACATCAGCAAAAAAAAAAAAGTAATCGATTTACAAGGATGGCCCTCTTCTGAAGGAATGTACAAGAGAGCTTATTGATTGTTATTTAATGAATTGGCATACGGCATACACATCCTTTTTTTACCCTTCATGATTTATTGTTTCCCGATCACAGAATTGCAATGTGTTCTCTGACATTTCTTTTCATGACATTGCAGAGCTTTTTGACCTCTCAGTGCTTGAGGGGGAGAATATAAGGGAATGGCTGTTTTTTGACAAGCCTCGAAGGGCATTTGAGAGTGGAAATAGAAAGCAGAGATCACTGCCAGATTACAGTGGCCGAGGTTGGCATGAGTCCAGAAAACAAGTTATGGACGAGTTCAGTGGGCTTAAAAGATCTTACTATATGGATCCTCAGCCACTGAATAACTATGAATGGCACCTGTACGAGTATGAGATTAACAAATGTGATGCTTGTGCGCTATATCGATTGGAACTCAAGCTGGTGGATCGTAAGAAAACTCCCAGAGGAAAATCAGCTAATGATTCAGTTTCTGAGCTCCAAAAGCAAATGGGTAGGCTTACTGCTGAGTTTCCGCTTGATAATAGACGTACACTGAAAGGAAGGTCCAAGCTCAGCAGCAAGAACGGTATCGGAAATCTGCACTCTGACCCAAATCAATTGGCCAGCGCAGATAAAACATCGTTTGATCATGGACTCGGTGCACCATACGGGTACCTTGTGGAGAATATAGGCGATTTCTATCTGAAATGAGGCAATAGAGCAACAATCTCACAAATGTCTAGTTGGTGAGGTATTTGTTCTACTGACAGTTCCAATTTAGGTTTGGACATCTTCAATAACATTGGTGAGACCCTCATTTTTTTACATTCGAGGATCTTGTACATATTCTTATTGTGGGTTTTAGCCAAAATGACGGCTAGTCGGCTACAGTCATTGCTGGAGCATATTTGACATATCAAAAGGGGTTACAAACAGTTTTAAACTGCTGATGTTTACTATATTTAGTAAAAATGTAGGGTTGATATATATTCTAACGATAGTTTCTACATGCAATGGAGATGCACGTTGGATGCTAATTTTATGAATTATGTCAACTCAACAAAAGCATGTAGTGTTTCTTTATATTTTATGCTATGAGATGAGATACATGTCAACTCTCTTCTTGTCATTTCCTGGTAACTGTTAATGTTGAATCTTGGACTTAATTTGATCTTATTTAAGTACTATAATGGTTAATAGGTATGAAGTATTCCCAATTTCCATCTGAATTTGCGTAGCAAATTCAAAGGAACAGAGAAGTATAATTACATTGATTTTTGATCGGAGATGATCAAGATTGTTGCCTTCATATTTGGAATAGTAAGACCTCAAACTATCCTATAGTAACAGCTCTTGGATGCCAAAGTACACTGAATTATCATCAAGTCGTCTTTTGATTGATCCAAAGTGTTGCTTTATTACTGTACTTTAAGCTTTAAGGTTACAAAATCAATCCTCATTATGTTCGAATAGAAAACCTCATAGAACTAGACTCCTTTCAACTCAATGAGAACGTCCTAATTACTTTATTACACTATTCTTTAACCATTCTTGATACGTACTATTTTATTATTGATCTATAAGTTAAATCATAGTCAATAAAATTTTATGACTCGTTCCAATGTAAATTTTATTAATATTAATTTTATATAATATTCTATTATGCACAATTAAAAAAATTTTAAATTGAATTATTATATTGATTGGTGTGTTGGAGGGAGTACTAATTCATAGAAGTATATATTAATAGAAGTCTTACTAGAAATCCATACGCTTGATTTCTGGCTGTAGGGAATAGCCTATTGATTATTACATTAGCAAACATATTGATTTCTGGCGGAGGGAATATTTCTACTCCAATACATGGTTCTACTTTCGGCACAACCCACAGCCTTAAATTTTGAGCCATCCCCT
Organism: Amaranthus cruentus; assembly: GCA_019425755.1. Taxonomy (NCBI): domain Eukaryota; kingdom Viridiplantae; phylum Streptophyta; class Magnoliopsida; order Caryophyllales; family Amaranthaceae; genus Amaranthus; species Amaranthus cruentus. Next base: position 196,250 of record CM033459.1, on the reverse strand, counting down.
TGAGATTTAGAGCAGGCTACATGAAATTAGAGATTGACACAGGCTGAAAAGAAAACAAAAATTTTAACATCACAATAGTTGCTCATGCTTTAGTTATCCGGGTGATTTAGTTGAAGACCATTTAACCGCTATATCATCAGAAAACCAAACAGCAGGATCACAGCTCGGTCTTTCCATTAAGTGCAGCAGCGTCTGTATTCTGTACACAATTGTATAATAACAAACTGCAATCAACAACTATACACAAAATAACCAGATATATCAATAAAATCCAAGTAAAGCAGCAGAACAGTCTGCAACACAAACAAAAGAAACATTAGCTAACTATGCAAAAACCGAATGCCCTATTTTTCTGAAACTATCATCCTCCAGAGCACACAGAACTCAATTCCCACAACAAGAGATTTTATGATAAACAGAAGCTCACTTCTCATCCATAGACATCGTCAATAAGCAAGTTAGTAGAGTTTATAAGCATTTCCGGATTCAAGTATTAAGAGATAATTGGTGAGAAGAAAGGGAATAGCATGTACAACAAATTTGAAGTATAGATAGCTCAGAAATTAAAGAGAAGATACGAACCTTAGCACATATTGTAGTATACACGATCTATTATTCAAGTGCCTTTCTGACGCTAACAGTAGGCTCTACAACAACTGATGACAAAGACCAGCGAGAATCATGTCAAAGTGGAATCCTGGGAGGTTCAATAATCAATATGTCCCCAATCTTACACCTACAATACAAAAACTTGTCTTTTGTGGAATACCAACAAATGAAACAGACCCAAGGAGTGTACTTAGTCCTTATATGTACTCAGTTCACATCATACCGTTAACCTTTGACCTGAACCCAACTACAACCAGGAATTTTCTTAAGTCCCCGACTATCCATCTTGCTCCTTACAATAGAAACATCCAACCAACGATCTGCTGCGGCATAGACATTAGACAACAATACAAAGTTGCCCGCATTTAGTGGCTCGATTTCAATTAGTCGGTTGGCCACTACCTCAGCCAATTCAGTATCGCAATGCAATCTACATGCTCCAAGAAGCGCGCCCCATGTTTCCGCATGGTCCACAACTGGCAATGACTTCAGAAGATCATAAGCTACTTCTAAGTGGCCAAAACGACCTAGAAGATCAACCATACATGCATAATGGTCCGTAGAGGGGATGGTCGAGTATTTAGTCCTCATCATGTTGAATAAGCAGTAACCTTCCTCCACTAACGCAGCACGGCTGCATGCAGTCAGAACGACAGTGAAAGCCACATCGTCTGGAATTATCCCCTCAGAAAGCATGTTATAGAATAATTTAACAGCATCCACTCCTTGACCATGAATAGAAAGGCCTTGAATCATAGAGCAGTATGACACTATGTCGTGCTTAGGCATTTCACAGAACAAACTCATTGCTCTCTCCATGTTACCACATTTTGCATTCATATCCACCAATGCCGCAACAACATGAGTACGTCGGTGATCAAAAGAGCTGCGACTCAAGTACAAATCAATCTCTTTCGCAAGATTCAAGTTTCCTAATTGTGCACAAGCAGACATCAGACTCACCATTATATATTCATCTGGCATAGTATTGCTCAAAAGCATCTCTCTAAAGCAGTTCACAGCCTCATCTGGAAGCCCATTTTGTCCATACCCAGATATCAAAGCAGACCATTGAACAAGATCCTTCTCTAAGCACTCATCAAACAAATTCCTTGCCAAAACCATATTGCCACTTTTAGCATACCCACAAATCATTGTCGTATACGAAACAACATTTTTTATAGGCATTTCATCAAACAACTTCCTCGCATCACTCAGCTGCCCAAACTTAACATACCCAGAAACCATAGCGTTCCAAGACACCAGATTTCGTTTAGGCATTTCATCAAACAATCTCCGAGCAGTATCCAAATCCCCAAAATTAACATACCCAACAACCATAGAAGTCCAAGAAACAACATTTCTAACAGACATTTCATCAAAAACTTTGTGTGCATCACCAATCAACCTACATTTCCCATAAAAATCAATCAAACTAGTGCCCACAAAAACATCATGTTCAACTCCAAATTTAATCAATAACCCATGAACACCAACCCCAACAAAAGCAGCCAATTCATTAGCACAACACTTCAACAATGGAGGGAAAGTATACTTATCTGGAAAAGCACAAGAAGAATCTCTCATGGAAGAAAAAAGAGAAAGAGAGTTCGAAAGAGAAGAATGAAGACAATGAGCGTTCAAAAGAGAGTTCGAAAGACAAGAATTTGGACGTGTAACAATTTTATAAACAGAGGTTGCGTAGTTAAGGAGAGAAGAAGAGAAAGTGGAGCGAGAAATGAAACTGGAAAGAATGTAATTGTTTTGGTGAAGGCCTTTAGTTATGATATGAACATGAATTTTTTGGAAACATTGAAGAGTTTTGCAAGATTTTAGAAGCGTGATGATTGGCGCCAAATGATGGTTCATTGATGAAGATGAAAGATGAAGAATAAAGACGGTTGCTGCGCCTGCTAAGTTTGATGATACTTCTACATTTTTTGGACATAATTGTATAATATAAGCTAGAGATCAAGATCAATTATTTGAATATGTTGGGTTTACTTATGTTTCTTTTCTAAATTGACTGCTACATCAGCCATGATCAACAACACGATTTGTTAGAACAGCGCTTAAAACCTGGATACCTACCTATTAGGCTATTACGGCTTATTGGACTATTATTTTTTTTTCCAATTCTTAAACATCGCTACCCTTTTCATTTTATCGCCACCCCTTTTTTAATACAATTACTAAAATGCCCTTAAATTCAATTTTAATTATAAAATCAACCATTATTATTTCTAAACTAAATTTCTTAATAATAATTAAATTAAAATAAAAATATAAATTTTAGTAAAGAAAATAACTTTAAAATCGAAAAATAAACTTGATCACACGTTTTGTATTGAAACTTCATACATAATCACTCTTTTGGCCGAAACTTTTGATGCGAAAATCACATTACTGCAATATTTGTAGCATTAGAACCTAGACTTCAAAGATCTTTCCAATGATATATTATATGCCCAATTCCGATAACCGAGCGAGAAATGACGATCGTTTGAAGTTTATTTGTGATGAAATTTGATACATGTTCATTATTTTGGACATAACTTTTTATAGAAAAATTGTATTAGTACAAGGTTTGTGGCATTGGATACTAGACTTCAAGAGCTTTCCAACGACATATTATATGCCCAATTCTGACAATCGAGTGAGAAATGACGACCGTTTAAAGTTTGCAGTAATTTCTAACGACCAGGTCATGGTTGAATCGCACAAAATGTGCGATTGGACCATGGTCCGATCGCACATTTTGTGCGATTCCATCATGGTCTGATCGCACATTTTGTGCGATTCAAATGGCCGTGGATTAGAATACGCAAACTTTAACGTCGTCATTCGCCGATGTCGAATGCATAATATGTCGTTGAAAGCTCAATCATTTCAATGCCACAAACCTTGCACTAATATAGCCATTATGAATATGTCTTAAATTTTAATTACAATTATATGAATTTTCTATTTAAAGTTATAGCCATTAGAGTGAATATGTCTTAAATTTTAACACAATCATATTGATTCCGCAATCATATTGATGCTCATTTTCGTTGGCCATTGTAATTCAATTTTTAGTTTTAGTTTGTTTTAGTTCAATGAGTGTTCGGAGAAAGTTTTTAAAGAAATGTTAGAGATTGAAGGTTTGAAAAGTAACCAGGGGCAATTTTGGAATTTCAATATATAAGGGGTGGCGATAAAATGAAAAGGGTGGCGAAGTTTAATAATGTCCTTTTTTCCCAATGGATAGAGATATTATCGTATAAAAATTAATATTCTACTAAAGTAATTTTTTATTCGTTATAAAATAAACAACATAGGAGGGGTGATACATTTAAATTTAAACATTGAAAACTATTAATTCTTTGTGTTTGTTGTGATTTTCGTTTAAGATTTGGAAAATATATGAAGCGGCTCTATATTATGCTTTTATGTTATAAGTTCACTTACATTGCATTTTTCTATAAGATTTATGATATATGTGGTTCTAAAGAGCTATGTATATAGACATTAATTAGATATAGAATTGAAAATTCATCACCAAATTACACGTTAATAATGGATATAATTGATGTTTATATTGATTTAGATCATGAAATATAAATACAAATATATAAAATACCAATAATATATTCACATTTCTAAGGATGAGAATTGGTAGCCTTCAAACCAATGAATCAAGTTCCACTGAAGTCTCATTTTGTTTTTCCTAGGCATGCTAGACTTTTGAAAATTATAAATATGAAGTATAAACTTAGTTCACGGGCACTGGCATTTTCGCAACTTTTGAACAAACTAATCTCGTGAATACTTGTTTAATAAAGCCTACAGAATATAACATATTCTATTCTAACTAGACAAACCCAAAACCCAAAACCCAAAAGGATATGAGTGTTGAATATGTCTTTTACGTTCAAATAATCCATTATTGCTCCCAGAAATTGCATACATGGGAAAGCAATCACTAGATGAGCTTCAATCCAAAACCCGATTCTCTCAAAATGACGATGCCCATCACTTTGTTGAGCTCAATGATGTGAGGCCAACAACGATACCTATATACCCATATATCCTTGCATTCCGAAACCTTACATTCAGTGTAAAGATCTGTCCACAATTGACATGTTATAAAAAATTTTCAAGAAATGGACTCGAAGATAAGCAGTTATTGAATGACATATCAGGGGAAGCAAAAGGAGGACAGATTATGGCAGTCTTAGGTGCTAGTGGATCCGGGAAATCTACCTTAATCGATGCTCTAGCTGGTCGAATATCCAAAGAAAGATTACAAGGGTCAGTCACCTTAAATGGGCATGAAGTTTTGAGGTGTAATACTAACATTCTGAAATCGATTTCAGCCTACGTAACGCAAGATGTCCGGTTGTTTCCAGGACTAACTGTAGAAGAGACCCTGATGTTTTCAGGTGAGTATTGTCTGCCGAGAACCATCTCAAAAGCCGAGAAAAGAGCGAGGGTCCAAGGACTCATTGACCAACTCAGTCTAAGACATGCTGCTAAGACGATAATTGGAGATGAAGAGCATCGTGGAGTCTCAGGAGGTGAAAGGAAAAGGATTTCGATAGGCATTGAGATCATTAATGACCCGCCTATCTTATTCTTAGATGAACCGACTTCAGGGTTGGACTCAACAAGTGCTTTTCTAGTGACCAGTGTTCTACAGGGTATTTCTCGGAGTGGCAACATTGTAATCTTGTCGGTCCATCAGCCTAGTTCTCGGATTCTTAGTATTTTAGATAATCTGATAATCCTATCTGATGGACAGACAGTCTATAGCGGCTCACCTGCAAATATCTCAAAGTTTTTCGCAGCATGCAGTTACCCAATACCGGAAAATGAGAACAAGGTTGAATACGTGCTTGATCTCATTACAGAAATCAAGGATGAATCTCCAGGTAGTATCACTAATTTGATGGAGTTCAACAAATCCTGTCAAAAGCAATATAATAATCTGCAAGAGCTTATCACTGCAAACTTACCTGTCTTGTCGCTTATTGATACAGTAAATGCAAGGTTTTCAAAGTTTGCTAACCCATCTTGGGTTGAGATTGGTATGCTTGCTAAAAGATCATTAATCAACTCAACAAGAATGCCTAAATCGTTTGGTTTTCAGTTTAGTGCTGTGATTTTTTCTGGTGCGATGCTTGCTACCGTCTTTTGGAGGCTAGATGATTCCCCAAAAGGAGCACATGCACGGCTCGCGTTCTTTGCCTCTGCTATAATCACAACTTTCTTCATCTGTAGCGAAGCCTTACCTCATTTTGTCCAAGAAAGGGCAATCTTCATGAGAGAAACTTCTTACAACACTTACAGAAAATCATCCTATGTTATCAGTCATACCATCACTGCCCTCCCTCCCTTGGTTCTCTTCTCCTTCACTTTCTCCATTATAACGTTCTGGGCTATCGGACTAAATGGTGGGCTCCTGGGCTTCCTATGGTACTTCGGGTTCATGGTAGCCTCATTCTGGACAGGGAACTCATTTGTGACTTTTGTGTCAGCCGTGGTGCCTCACGTTTTAGCTGGGTATACGGTGGTAATAACCTTCTTGGCTCAATTCACACTCTTTAGCGGTCTCTTTATACCCCGAGGTCAAATCCCTCAATACTGGATATGGTTTCATTACATGTCTCTGGTGAAGTATCCATATCAAGGAGTTTTACATAATGAATTCAACAATCCTATGAAGTGCTTAGTTAACGGAATCCAAATGTTCGACGACACTCTCATCAAGGATGTTCAGCGTGATTTGAAGGGTGAGGTATTGGCTAGCATGAGCAGCGTACTAGGGATCAATATTACTAGTAGCACCTGTGTGATGACAGCTACTGACATCCTAGAGCAGCAAGGAGTCACTGATCTGAGTAGACTTGATTGCTTATGGATTACTATTATCTGGGGTTTTTTCTTTAGGATCCTCTTTTACTTAGCTTTGTTGTTTGGTAACAAAAACAAAAGGACCTAACAGTAATTTGAAGTTAGATTACGTGTGCTGCACAAATGTATGCTGATTTCAGCTCATCTCTATTGTGCAACTTGAAGAATTAGCTTTATGCTAAACTCGACAGCCCAAATTCCATAAGGTTGTGTTTGGGAACTAGCATTTCATTTTAAATTCATGATTTTAATTATGAAATCATAAATATAGAATTTGAGAATGACAGTTTGGGAGGTCATTTTCAAATCCTCATCTTTAAACTATTTTGATAACAATTGTGGATTTAACTCAAATTCAAATTTGAAATTCTAGTGTTTGCCAAACACTAATTTTGAGTCAAATCTATATTTTCAAATGAAATCCTCATTCCCAAACATAGCATAAAGCATTTTGAGCCTTCTGTCATGAGAGAACTCAGAGCAGACTCGAGCAGCTCTTGGCCATTAAAGCTAATCAAAAGTAATAAGCAATCAAGAACCTAGAAACAAATACATGAAATAAGGGAACTAAAAAAGAGCAAAACACACATTAAACTGAGCTGATCAATTGTGGTACTAACTACTAACCATTAGATTCAAGAAAGAAACTGCATAGATGACATAAACTAAAATAACAAACCAGTTGCTGCACAAAGGTCTACTGACCTTATTTTATATCCATACATGATTCGGCGAGGGAAAGCATTTATATATATTTTTTTAAAAAAAAGCATAAAATATAAGTGAAGAATGCTGCCATTGGGAGGAGCAACTATCATTTTGCCCAGCATTACGCAGCATCATCTTCCAGGGTATTGACTCTCTCACATTCATCAATCCACTCGCTATATCTGTAAATTAAACACTAATGTTATTAGAAGAAATATAACATCGGACAACAGAGCAGCTTAGAGGAGTCAAAGATAATTCAGACTTACATGTCAATTGGTTCGGTCAAAGCTGCAGCCACAAATAAGGGAAAAAAAAAAATTAATATGTAAATGAAATCTTCCCATAATACACAGCAAATTGCATCCAAAAACAATTACATCAGCCCAAATAGATGAAGAAAACCTCCATCCATCACTGTATTTTAAAATCAATTTTAACTAATCTCTTATTCGATAGTACTTTGCAGTACTCGTTCCCAACATAGCCGTGCACGTTAAGCACCAAAGGTTGTTATTTCTTTACATCCTTTTAATTTATGTTTTACTAGACATGTTCTCTTGGACTATAGATATTTCAACTATTGTTATTTATTCTGCATTTTGACATTCTATAAATTCCTAAAGCTGGGTGAGTCTGGATGCCAAGGTAGAAGCCACTAACACCGGTTGAGACACAAATACTTGGTTAAAGTAACAGCTCTACACCCCAAGAAAACAGTGTGTTAAACAAGATAGGTTAGCAATGTCCTACATTCGCCAAAGTTTCAAAAATTGTACCTGTTACTGTCATACTGAAGTTCTCTCGGCATATCCTGCATTCAGCTTCGCCAATCAAGTTTTTCATATCACTGGAAAACAAGATAGGTTAGCAATGTCAGCTCAAAATTGTAGTTCAATAAAACTGCTTCCATATACAGTGAGAATATGTTCAACACCCCAAAAGCTATTAAATTCATCATTGCCTTGTGGAGAGTCCAATTTCTATGAAATTTAGGAATCACACAAGTGACAAATGTACCCTCATGACTACATTATAAAGTATCTCAAAGGAAAAGCCATAAACCCTGCAAAAATAAGGCCACATCGCATCGGCCACATTGTGAAAGTTTTTAAAAAGAAACCGATATTTTCTGTATTGTAAAGGTTTTTTAAAAAAAAGCAATTTGGGTCGTATCAAGGGGTATCTCATGCTTTTGATCGATATTTTTGGGTGTCACAATAACAACATCACTCCCATTACCGCATTCAATGTTCCGTTACCACGATCACGAGTGTTATCACTTTTTGCACTATGACCCTGAATTAATGAAACAAAATAAGCTCAAGGGTGCAGCAGCTTACATGCGGCATTCCACACTGGTCCCATGATTGCAGAACGGACAGCTAAAAACAGTATCAAGTTTGTCCATTCTCTTCTTTGGTGCCGGCTTAGCTCTTGACTTTCTCTTGCCCATATTATGTAGCTACCAGCACTTCATTATAACAAGACAGCCATCAGAAAGAAAATAAGATTTTGAATTTTTTATTTTATAGCAAGGCATAAGGAACAAAAAATAGACTGAAAATTAACCAAACCATAGTATAGCCAGGGTGACACAAAAAGAATAAGCTTTACAAAAAAGGACTGTAGCCTGTAGGAGAAAAAAAAATTCAGCCTAGTGTACTGTGCAGTCCGTCACAGACAATGTATACAAGTCAAAGAGCACCACGATCGAGAGTTAAATCGTGCTTCGGAGGGAATAAGCGATGATATGGACATCAGTTAATCATAAAGATTCAGGCTTATTATCTATATCTATAATCTTAAAAGGGCACACATCTATAAATATATAATTAAGAACAGCGTCACATGATTCACTAAATTCCCCGCGAGTCGCGAATCGAATAATCAGTTTTGGACTATTCTTGAGCAAACTTGAGCAAATTGCGAATTCAATACACAGATTAAGAAAGCAGCAATTTCCTTCTAATAAAAAAGTTTCTGTTTTCTTTATCTAATACACAGAGGGCTCTGAAAGAAGCAACTCCAAATGTCTAAAAGTCATCCAACTTCTATTCATATCTAACTGCAATTGTATCACAAGAAACACCATGCGATTCCCAAAAGAATGCAATTGTTATCACAAGAAACACCATGCGATTACCAAAAGCATCTAAGAGACAGTGAAATTAGTGTTTTGAAAAAAATGGTATTTTAAAGAAATGCCATGTCTCCAAGATATCCAATCACAAGATTGGGTACCGTACACTAACATATACACTTATATTTGGATTAAAATTTAAGAGGAAAAGGAAAAGGAAAAGGGAAGGGGTAGGGAAAGGAACACAATAATAAGAAAAGCTTCTCAACGAAAGAGGAAAGAACTTCTAATATTTCCACTTCTTGTAGAGATTTGGTCATCAACCAAAAAAAAGGAATTTGTTATCCAAACAAAGGAATTTGTATCCCTTCCATATGATTTCCTTTCCTTTCAATTTCTTTAACAAATTCTGTTCAATTCGTACTAATAACAACAAATGTTGGAATTTGGATATACTCTCATATAAAGACCCAAATTCGCGCAAGTATGATGGAATTTCTTAGAAAATAGAACCCTAACAAAAGAACAGAAAAAATTCCATCGCGTAAGGAATGTTGGAATTCGGATTTACTCTTATCATAACGGCGTTTCAGAACGTTTGTACCGAAACGGTACGGAAGCGAGACCCAGATCACCGGAGGCAACGTTCCGGTTGTTAACAACAGAACTATTTGAGCCATCCAAAATTGAAGTAGCGAAGAAAAGATAGTCTAAGAAACTAGAACCCTTACAAAAGAGCAGAAAAAATTAGAGAGGAAGAGGAAGAAAACTTACCGTCGTTAATGGTGGTTGAGAACGTAGAGATTCGCGTTAGGGTTTCTACAAAATGCGTTTTATTCTTTCTATTCTTGATGCGAGTAATTCTTATTGTATAATTGATCTTATTCGGATTTCTATCGTCTGTTTTTACAGCATTGTTATCACAGGCCGACATAATACTTGTTAATTCTGTCTTTACTTTTTAAATAAATAGGGAAAATCATTCGATCATCTTGATTTATCTCAATTTTAGGAGTATACTTAGGTAATCGTTGAATTACTACAACAAGTTTTATTTAAGAAAAAAAAAAAGAAAAATAAAATGTCAAAAAAAAAAAATTTATCATTCAAAAATTTTTATGTAAAATTTCAAATTTTTTTTCTAATTTTACATTACTTTTCAATTTTATTTTTTTTTGGTGAATTATCTACTTTAGCATGTCAATGGGTTATCTAAGTTTACGCTAGTCAAGTACCCCTAAAATTGAGATTATTCATCGTTAATCAAAAGGTGGTGTTAGTGTAGAAAAATCTTTAAAAAGTTGAATTATTCTTGGTAAAATTTTCTTTTAAAAATTTCAATCTTGAGTATTTCTCTTTAGAAAATTTTAAAATTTAGTTTTTTTAATTCTCATGTTTTTTCAATTATAAAACTAAATGATTTTGCCAATTTGGATTATTTAGTTTTTTTTTCTAAAATCAGAAAATGTTAAGTGTTCAATTGTGATTTGTTCATATTTTTTGTTTTAAAATAGAAAAATCAAAATCCTAACACTCCTAAACCACCTTAACCACTCCTGAATCACCAACAAACATAACCTCACAACCCACCCTCACACAAAGCTTCAACTTGATCTCCATCCCCAGGAAATTGAACATATTAAAGCCATGAAGTTATCGAATAGATTGAAGCCATTAGGTTAGAGAGCGAAAATGATGACTTCAAGTTCATAGAAAGAGAAAGATAGAATTGTCGTGAAGATGAGATGGAAAATTAGGTAAATCCCCAATTAAGTTGAACTTTGTCTGCTATTTTGAGTTAATCAACAATAGTTGTGTTGATGGTGGTGGTGTCTGGTAAGGGAGGAGTTATTTAAAGGGGAGTTTCTTTTTTTCTGTTTTATAAATTTTAAAAATTACAAAATAAAAGAAAAATGAATTCTAGTACGTAGTCGGTAGTACCACTCCTAAAAATAAAAATCATTCAAATGACAGAGCAGCTTTTCAGCAAGGTTGTCAATGTCATGTACCAAAGTACCAACAAGCTATGGGCAGCCATTCTCTGTCTCCTTCAGGAGATGTGGCTTGTGGGACGGACTCGAGGCACAAGTCACAATGTCCAAACAAACACATCCCCGACTGGCATTAGTGGCTCCATCATCATCATCCACGCACAAGTCACAATGTCCAAACAAACATCCCCGACTGGCATTAGTGGCTCCATCATCATCATCCACATCAATATATACTTCCTCCATTCTTTTTCAACTAACTACTTCTATTACACTTTACCTGACAAGCTACTTAAAACCACGGAAGGGAATACGTCGAGGTTGTTACAGTACATTATAGACACTATGCAGCTAGTCATTTACATCGGTGAAAACTAAATCCAACAAAATTTATACAGTACGCGTTAATCCGTTCCCTATATACAGAATTGCATTTAAAATAAGAGACTGTCAACATTTACAAGTACTAATCTAAATATAATAATCCATAATAAACAAATATTCTTGTTAAAGTACTTTCAGATCGAATCCAACAAAACGTTTATCAGCACCATAATATCACTACTCCTGATCTTCCACAACATTTGAGACCAAGAAACATACTAGTTGAAAGATTTCATGACTGCTCATGCATACACCCTCACATCAGGAGTACAATTGGCTACCATCTTTTCTTAAACTTCTACTGAATTAGGAATACCTCCTCTTGAGCTTTCCACTACCTCATGGTACAACCAGCATTCCACTCAGAAGATGGGCTCACAAATTCATTGGTGAACCATGCTTCTATTTTCATAACCTGCATAATAAGATCTTCAATGTTAGCAAAATGAAGTCACATAATCATGTCTAAGACACTACTTACAGCAACTTAATAAATTATGTAGTGCACACCAGATGTCCTACGCAAGAAATTATGTACTGACTACTGCGGTACAAGTAGTGACTGAAAAAAAAACAGCTTACATATTCATCCACATGCTTGCTGGTGAACTTAAAATTTGGGAGACCAAGGTTCAGTATCAAACAAACCAAACAATGAACTGTGATTTAGATTAGTAACTTTGGTTATAATAACGGGTAGCAACGAGCATAAAATCAACTATGAAGAAACACTCCTTTATACATCAAATGACCAGCAAAGCTAGTGGTTAACTCGTGTATAGCTCTAAACATTTTAATAAGCTTGTTAAGAGTCGTCTCCAAACCCAACGAGAGTCCACTTGTGTACAGCAAAGGATGGCCATAGGGTACTTTTCATATATAGAGGCTTATTTGACAATTATCTTGAAACCCAAGTACACAAGCCTATGGAGGAAACTTGGCATTTTTCACTAAAAAAGACACTGCTATGCTTGAAAGATGCCAAAGACAGGAAGATTTACCATAGCAGGACGCAGAAAACTAGCGCCATAGGGCCCCAAGTCAGTGCCTAGTACAGCTTCGATAGCCTACTTGGCGCCTAGAACCACCTTGCAGTGCTTCACGTTTATTTGTGCATATAATGTCTTGTTTTGTATGCTGTGTTTCATGATATGACATAATGAAATAGCACTTCCAAAGTGCATTGGATGCTTCCATTGAAATTCTATGACTAGAGTTGCAAAATCATTTGCAAAGATATATAAATGAGATTGAATTCTTGTGTAATATTATTTTTATTCTTGCTCATCTTTGAATACAACATTATCTTGCACACATAATATTTACTATGTTTGTGTAAATTCATCCTATCCAACCTAGAGTCTTGGACACTTCGGGCGACATAACGTTTAAAGAACACATACTTGCTCCTCGTCTTTTGTACCAAGTTTTTAAAAACATTTTGTTCACCAATATCTTCGCAGTGTTCATAAGTTTGTGATTTAAAATTCAACATCAGAGTTTGTGATCATAATTGGTGATCAAGTCACGTGAACGTTTGTGATGTTCGAGATATTCGTGGTGGATCACAAGAGGAACTGAAACTTGTCACTAGAGGGTGATGTTATAATGTGTTGCAATGTTTATTATAAAAAATACTCCCTGTCTCTCTCATTTTGCAAAGTTGCAAAATGGGTGAAATTTAGTGGAAAGAGTAATGGGGTTGGAGAATGAGACAGAAAACAAGTTAATGATAGAAATGAGTGCTTAAATGAAGAGAGAATATAAGTTTGTGGATGAAATTATAAGGAGGGTGAGACCATTGCCAAATAAGGAAAGGTGCAAAATCAGTGGGACAAATTAAAATGGAAAGTGGTGTAAATTGAGAAGGACAAAGGGAGTATTTTTTTATACTTATCATTAGATTCCTCTCCATTGTGGAATCAATTACTTTGAGACTCGAAAATGACGTATCATCTTATAAATTCAGATATGTCAGACAACATTTCATTTTGCACACAAATAAAATACATTTAATGGAACTAAACAGAGATTTAAATGTTAGAAGAATTCTTACCAGTCCCTTCACAGCAAGTTAATTTATAATGATTAATTCCTCTCGTCCTTACCATAAATACGCTGAAGTTCCCGTGTTGCAGCCAGGAAAGAATCTGACAAACATAAGCAACAAAGAATAAGAAAAGTGCACTTTGCATTTAGGTTGCGTTTGGAAACGTCCATTTCATTTTGAATTGTAGATTTCAATTATGGATTTATTAATTAAGAATTTGAGAATGACAAGGTTTGAGAAGTCATTCTCAAATTCTCATTTTTAACCACTTTTCATAACCATAGTGGATTTGACTCAAATCCAAATTTGAATATTCTTTATTTGCCAAACACTTAATTTGAGTCAAATTTACATTTTTAAATGAACTGATCATTCCCAAACATAGCATTAAAGAAATGTTAATCAACAGAAAAAAAAATCACCTTTCCATGCACGGAAGGATTTTTGATTGATGGGTGAACCTGTTATTGTTTGAATAACATCAAACAGCATATTCTGTGGTGTATTTCTGAGCTCTTGAACAATCCCATAAATGGTTTTCCCGTTCTCAAAGTAAATGTGATTGTTGGGGTGTTTTGTTTTGCAACTAGCATGTCGCTCAAACTCATAGGCATTAATAACCTAAACAAGAAAGAAAATCTGTTGGTCGGATCCAACATTAGACCCTATAAATCCAAGTTGAAAATTTAAAGAAAACCTACTTTAGAGAAGTTGCATGACTGACATCCACAAAGATATCCAGAACCTTTTATGATACCACGAAGCTCTTTCTAGCATATATAAGCACACACGTTGTCAACCCAATCTAGCTAAATCCAACAATGAACCAAAAACTTTTAAAATATTACCTCTCGTGACCAAGCAATATACTTCACAGGCACCTCATCCAAAATACCAGTGGAAAGCAAACTTCTGACATTTGAAGGAAAATTGTTGGGAGGTGCCTTTTTAGTTGTTTTAGTGTCTTCTTTCTTTCTGGTGACACTATCTGCTCCCACAGTGATAATTTGAGCAGTACCTGTAGGTGCATTAGTATTTAAGACCATTAATTTCTTTTGGTTTAATGTGTCGCTCTGTTGAACAGAAGGATGGCCCATTAGCAAGTCGTAATTGCATATCAGACTAGCAGAAGCATTTGCATCATCATGCTCATTGTACCCACCAAAGGATATTATGTTACTCTCTCCCTTGCTGAATGAGTGACCAATAGATGATGTATTGTTTTTACATTTGCTGTTAGCTGGGGCAATATTTGTGGTGCAGTTAAGCCCTTTGTTATAACTGCTAGTCACTGAGATACAGCCATCACTTCCATATGTATTACTTGTGGGGATCAAGTGATTGTCCTCTTTGCTGAGGTTTCCCATGGAAACGACATTGTGATCACCTTTGCTGAAGGTCTCAGCCATTGGCACGATATTACCACCAGCACCACTAAATGAATTCACCATTTGCATGGTGCTGCTGTCAGCCTTGTAAGGGTTCCCCGTATCCATTGCGTTACAAGCATCTTTACTATATGTCTGCCCCATAGGTATAAAATTGTCATCTTCCCCACCATAGGAGTGTCTAACTGTTACAACATTTTCCACCTCTCCGCCATATGTCAAACCCATAGATATACCACTATCATCCACCTCGTCATACCCATGAGTGGTCGAAATACCAGCATTAGCTTCAGTAGTATACGAAGATCCTGCGACCATAGACATGACGTTGTCAGGATCTCTTACTTCACTAACTTTAACTTTCCTGATCCCACCATAGTTTATTCCTGACTTGGGATCTTCTAATGGATGAGACATAGATAGACCAAATGAGGAAGTATGCCCAAAAGGATCAACTGTAACCTTTCTTGCCATATGTAAACTACCCACATTGACAGGCACTACATTTCTCTCATCAAAGCCAGCATCCCTACCCGCATCAGTATCAAATAACTCTTCGGTAAGTTGAGTTGACACCGAGCTAAAACTTGAAAGATTTCCCCACGGAGAAAGCGTTGAGGTGGGAATATCTGCAAATGAATCACCGCTAGAAACTTCTACAACTTGCTTTTTGCTCGGTAAAAACTCAGCCTCACCGCCATCTATAAACCATTGATGCGATCGCTTAGGTTCAATTCTAGAAACACTATCATAAGTAATTTCTCCATCAGTCAAACACCCACCATCCTTGGACATCCAAATCCCCTTATTTTGAAAAGACTGCAGCAACATGCAACACTGATTTCACTCACAAAATAGCTCTATAACAACAAAATAAAAATTAAAACATGCTGAAATGTAGCAGAAAAAAATACCATCATGGAAAACCCTTTTCACCTTTTTACTTACAACTTTATGGCAAGAAGGTAACTTTGATATCTACTTTGATGAAATCCCAAACAGAAATATCAATTTCCTCAAAATGTATCATCAACTAATTTACACTATACCATCATTGAAAGCCTTATTACCAAGTTTTCTACTTAGACATTTAATCTTTAATCAAAATAGTCATTTTCACATGGTATAATCAAATTCAATCAATAAACATTCAAGAAGTGTTAAAACAAATTTCAAAAACAATCCAATAAATGAGAAACAATTAGAAAATGCAATGAAAAGACAGACAAGTAATTAAAGTATATACCATGAATGCAATTCTGGAGCAAAGTTGATGAATATTTCAGCAGTGAATTGGAAGTAGCTAAATTCAAAAGAAATAAAAAATGACAGATCTCAGAATAAACGGATCTTAGATTAAGGGGTTGTTTGGATAAAAGAGATAGAGTACTTGGTCTACGAAAATCGAAAATGACAGCATAAAAGGTTGTTAGGATTGATTTATAATCGAGAAATCACAAGGATGATGATGGAAGTAGTAAGAAATGGTGGTGAAAATGGAGCACGGCGGAGAAGAAAGCGGCAGCGTGGTGGCGGTTTCAATTAACACTAGAGAGTGCAACTGACGCTGAAACGATCTACTAAAAATAGCATTTTTCTTGATTTTTTTGGGTTGCCGGTGAGGTGGATACTGGATAGTAGGATTCTTTCCTATGGGTTTTTCTTTATTGATTTGAAACTTCAACAACCATGTTCTATACAAATTCAAAATAAATAGTTTCAAAAAAATAACAAATTCAAAATAAACAATGCAATTTTTACTCAAAAGTATCCGCATATTAATGGATTCAAAGAAATTTATATATTAATTCACAATTGAGTCTTTTTTGCATTTGTCGGTATCATTTTTTCATATAAAGTTTTTGATTCAATTATCGTTGTTGTTTTCTTTCTTTGAACATATCTCTTAGTAAACAAGTTTGTCCACTATTAAAGTCTATAATTTTGTATATAATGGTGCTAATTATTAATATTTGCTTATTTATGATAATTTTTATGCAAATTTGTTAGAAAAAACATAGAAAAGTCTTATTTTTGTCAAAAATTACCTAAGACATTTTTTTTTCAAAAACTACCAACAATTTTTTTGTCAAACGCTACCTATTAACAGGTACAGTTAAACAACCGTTAATAAGTCAAGTGTTTGATTTATTATTTTGAAATGGGCAAAATCACATGCAATTTTTTTATTTTCCTAAATCGTTTAACCTTCCATTCAAATTAGGGATTTTAAAAACTTTCAACATTTCCTCACCAATTGTACATTGCACTCCGATGGTTTTTAACGGGGAGGAAGAAGGAAGAAGATGAAGAAAAACATGTTCATTCGAAGTTAGGTATTCTTTGACACGTGATTTCACATAAGAGAAGAAACTGAAATTTCGATGGAAATCGTTAATAGGTATTCTTCGACAAAAAAAACATGTTATTAGTTTTTGACAAAGAAAAAGTTCAATGTAGTTTTCGACAAAAGTAAGATGTTTTTAGATTGATTCAAATTTCTTTCCTTTTTTCTATATATGATAGTTTTAAAGATACAAACTAAGTAATAAACATAATAAATTTTTTCAACCTCTTGCATTTGCAAACTACTCACTCATAAAGTTTCTTTCTAAAAGGTCGAAAATGTTTTATTGATCACCTAGCACTAGTGGAAAAAAAGCTATTGGTTGCGGTTTAGAGGTTTACGTAGCCAATAGACCAAAATAAAAAAAAAAAACGCAATGGCTGCGGTTGAGGAGGTTGTCCGCAGCCAATATACTAGAACTAAAAAAAAAACCACAATGGCTACGGTTGGGAAGCATGTCCGCAGCCAATACATTAAAATAACACCAATGGCTGCGGTTGGAAAGAATGTCCGCAGCCAATAATCCTACCACAAAAAATTAAAACGGCTATTTTTCGCATAAACCCTATACATTTTCATCTTCATTGTCATCTACTGTTTCATTCTCAAAAATAAAAAAACCCGCAATTCTCATAAACCCTATTCTTAAACTGCCATTTTCATCTTCCTTTTCTTAAACCGCCATTCTCATCTACATTCTCAAAAATTAAGCTTGTGGGTTCGTTCTTAAACCGCCATATATTAACTGCTGCTGGTTCATTCTTAAGCTTCGAAAATTAAGCTGCTACTGTTCTAAGTTTCATTCTAATTTTCTTAACCCACGTATGTACTGTTATATCTTAAACCCTATTGTTGTATTGTGCCAAGTTTAGTTTAATGTATTGTTCTAAGTTTTTCTTGCTGTGTATGTACTGTTTCATTCGAAGTATAGGATCGAAAATATTGTATATGACAATTGTGGTGAATGCTATTGAATATGACAATTGTGGTGTATTGGTTTATCACTTCAAGCTTCAAACTTCTTTATTTGTATACGCTTTAGCACAGGTTCTATCTATCTACTACATTCTAAATTTATTCTAATCAGGGCCTCAAATTTAGTATTGTTATTAATTCTCAAGTTCACGAAATATTTCCTACAATATCATTAGTAACACATCAAAATAGTTTGAATAAAAATTTTAAATGACACTTTTGTTTTCACATTTCCTTGATCTTATTATTAGATAAATAATCAATCAAAGCATTGATTATATGATATTAAATTCGACAAGAGATAATCGATAAGAAGAATACAATCACTTCATAATTAATCTATTAAGCGTAATAATTTTAAAATACAGAGAAGATCAAACGTTCCATTTTAGGATACCCAAGAGATGAAGTTAGTTTTCTCCATTATATATATAGAAACATTCTTATCAAATAATGCCCTAAATATTTAAGCTATAATATAAACAAAGTAAAGATTATAAAGGATTTCTTGAATATTTTTTTTGGTATATATTATTGTTATGCATGAAACTTGGCACACAAAACTATTTGGTATATATTATTGTGTTGAAGTAGTTAGAATCGAAAATAATTGTCACATGCTTGAAATTAAGTGTTAAGTTGCGTTTTTAAGGGTTTTGAAGGATTTTTGTTACTTTCGCGCGTAAAATAGCTTAAACTTGGCTTGTTATGCACGAAACTTGGCACACAACACTATTTGGTATATATTATTGTGTTGAAGTAGTTAGAATCGAAAATAATTGTCATATGCTTGAAATTAAGTGTTAAGTTGCGTTTTTAACGTTTTTGAAGCGTTTTTAATTTGGCACTAACATATATAATATTTTTTTAATAGTGTTTTCAACAAAAAAATAGCATTTACTGCGGCTACTACATGCTTAAATTTATGGAAGATATCATAGAAGCCGTGAAGAAACTCGGGGTACAAAGTATTGATTCCGTAAGTATTTATTATGTTTTTAAATTATAATATTATAAATATTTATTAGAAAATCTATAATATATATGTACTAACTTTTTAATAATTATTATTTTATACATTAATTAGGGAAATAGTGGTGTACGTTAAGTTTACGTATATATATTTGTATATATTATATATTATATAATTTATTTGTAAATGCACAATTAAATTATTTATGTATATTATATATATATATTATTTTGGTGCTAATTAATGGTGATTATAGCTGGTTTATTATTGTTAAATATTTATTATTTTATAATTAGGATAATATATACAAATATCAATAAAACAAAAAAAAAATTTTAAAAAAACATCACATTGGCCATGGACAGTACCACAAGTGCTTGGGTCCAAAATCGCAGCCTTTAGTGGCCTACAAACCGCAGCCTTTGAGGTTTTTTCCACTAGTGTAGGTATATATTCAACTTCTAAAGTGTGCATGTACGTATCTCATTAAGGTTATCAAAAATTCAAAGTATTTTTTTTACCATTTTTTTTCAAAATATATAATTTTTTTAGAATAAAATTCTCTAATAATATATTTAATATTTGTTATTTTTGTATCTTTTAGGATTTAGGATTAGTATTTTTTTTAATGTCATCCTAACTTCAAAACTTGACATTTTTACAAACATACTCTCACTTGAAAGACCGTCCTTTCTAAAAACTGGTTCTCAAGAGCTCAATCCACTTTCCTTCTTTAGAAAATATCTTAATTTAAAAAAAAACTATTATTTAGAAAAAAATTATTTTTTTAAAAAAATGTTGTTCAAAAAAACTGTTGCCATAACATAATGTATTTGGAGTTTTAACATAATATATTTTGGTTATAGCTCAATATATTTGGAATTAAAACTTAATATATTTGAGGTTTTATAACATTATATATTTGTTTGTATTATTATAATATCAATTTTATAGTATTATATCGCAAATATATATTATTTTATAAAACTCAAATATATACTGCTATAAACCCAAATCTACTACGTTATAACCGCAATTATATATTTTGTCATAACCCAACTATATTATTTTATAACTCTAAATATATCATGGTTATTATAACCCAAATATATTATGTCATAATTACAAATATATTATGTTATAACTCCTAATATATTATGTTATAACCACAATTGCTTTTACTAATTTCTCTAAACAGTAGACATTGTTTTTTTCTTCAAAATCAGTTTACACCATTGATGAAACTTAATTTAAAAAAAATCGAAAAAATTATAAATCAACTAATATATAACACAATCAACAAAAAAAATGAAAATGAAAGTTTTAAAAACGAAAATGATAAAGTATAAATACATAATATTGATAGTTTTGCAAATGTTGAAAAAACATATCGAAAACAAACAACAATTGAGTTTGAGAGAGGAAGATGGAGATTAAAAATCACAAATAGAGTTTGAGAGGGGAAGATGAGTAATTTTATCGGAAAGAGAAAAAGAAAAACTGAGAATGTAAGTTAAAAAATATTGTTTAGAAAATTTATTTTTTTTGTAAATTTAAAAATTGAATTGACCTGTTGAGACGTGTTTTATAAATACGGTCTAGTACACATTTCTAAATTTCACCAAAAAAACTAGTCACACCGGAAAAGCCTCTAATATTTTACGGCAAACACGAAATCCCCTCTAAATTCTTTTCTCATTGATTGATATTCTGCTCCTATTAGGGTTTCTGAATCCCCAAAATTCAAGGCAAATTCAGAAACCATGGAAAGTGCATTAGCCAGCGCATCAGCCATCGGCGACCAAAGACAGAAAATCGAACAATACCGCAACATTCTTGCTTCCGTATTGTCCTCCAACGATGTCACTCAAGCCAAGAAGTTCATCGATCACAGTACTTTTTTCTTTCGCTTTCTAATTTTGCAATTTCATTTCTTTTGATTTATTTTGTGTCAAGATGTATAATCTGTGTGATGAATTTTGCAGTGTTATCGGATGATGTTCCGCTCGTTGTTTCGCGGCAGCTTTTGCAGGCATTCGCGTTAGAGCTAGGGAAATTGGAGCCCGAACTTCAGAAGGAAATTGCTCATTATACTCTTCATCAGATTCAACCTCGCGTTGTTTCTTTTGAGGAACAGGTTTTTTCTATTTTTTTTTTTCACATAGTTTTGAATTTTCTTTATAATTGATGCTGAAATGAAAGGTTCAAGAAACTGCTGTATTGAGTTGGTGTTTAAGAATTGGAACGTTTTTTCTAGTTAAAGTTGAGCAAGCTAAAAGAAGTTTATGATCACTTCTCAATAATATGTCTTAGGGAGAGATTATTTAAGTTTTTCTTCAGAACTTTAAGATTTTTGATTGTCCTAACTCTCAACAGCTGCGCCTTTTAATTATAATGATGTTTGATATATTCGATGAAATTTTATGAAAATTCAGATGAGTCAAGTAGGAAGATATATGGAGTAGAGAATAGTTCTCAAGAGCATACATTTAGATGTAATATTATTTTGCTCAATCGAAAGCAACCTCTATGTTAGATTACTAACAAGGTCAAGGTCAACCTCTATGATCACACAATTTTCAACCTCTATGTTAGATTACTAACAAGGTCAAGGTCAACCTCTATGATCACACAATTTTCTATGATTATTTGGGTCTAATATTGACAACAATAATGACAAAACCTTAATCCCAAAATATTAGGGTCAACATCATGAATCCACAACTCATTTTCATGGTCGTCCGTACGGATTCTTCTCTATTCATTTCGATTTTCTATCATCTCAATTTGTACTCTAAAATTTTATATCCCTTTCCATTATTGCCCTCCAAATCATTGTTGGTCTTCCCTTGCCCTATTTTAAGCCCTATGGGCTATGAGTTTAATTATTTGTTAATATTACTTACTGGTTTGCTAATGACCCATATTTGCACATGCCCAACCATCTTAAACGATTCTCTTGCATGTTATCCTCAATAATTGCAACTAATATACCTTTTCTTATACCTCCTTGTCGAATTTTATCCCTCAAGATATGCCCACTAATTTATTGCAGAATTCACATTTCCGCTACTCGCATCTTCTTAATATGATTCTTTTTAAAAACCCAACATTTTGATCCATAAAGTAGCATTGTCGTTCGATAAGGCTTGCCTTTAACTTTAGGGTCACTCCCTATATTTTCCACCCACTTAGTTCTATAGGTTGCATCTTGTTGGGTCTAGTATTGATAATTGGTTGATTTTGTAAGTTAACGTGAGGTATTTGTATGTGGAATTTTAGCTAGTCTTTCATCTTTTGTGAAATTGTGTGATAGTTCTATGGCTATGGGTGTATTGTAACATCATAGCTTTATATAGTTCTTTATTTGTCACTTGTAGGATCGGAAATGAGATTTGCATGTTTGATATAATTTGCTGTTATTGTCATGGTTATGTGACACATTTTAAAGAACCTAATGTGGAGGTCATTGATAGGCATTTTGTATGATTGTTTTCAGAAGATTAAATGTTTTTATTTCACACTTCGATTATTTTAAAGAACCTAATGTGGAGGTCATTGATAGGCATTTTGTGTGATTGGTTCTGAAGGCTTAAATGTTCTTATTTCACACTTTGATTTGCAATGATGAGTGAGTTATTAATGACAATTCCTATCTGAGACTCTACACTAATAGAAAAAGGCATCAAATTGCCCTTCATAATTGAGTGAAAGATATATGTGTAATTGTGATACACCCAGGAGTGATGAATTCTCAATGAAATCAATCCAGAAAAATTAAATACAGAGTTAGTGAATAAGAGAGATAAGAGAGAGAATGTTATGAAATATTAGGGGCAAGTTTCGAGTACTGCCTACTCCAATTTTATTCCAAATACTTCATAATGCTTTCAATTACAAAATGGTCTCTATTTATACAACGAACAGCCCACTAATGACCGGCTACTGCCTAAGCCAGTCACCAAGACTTAAAATACTCAATTATCCTTTTCTTTACATGTGTCATTTATTCTTTACATGTGTCATTTATTGTTGCTTTCTTCCTCTTCCTATAATATGTCTTAAGAGCTGTCCCCTTTCCTATTTCTTCCCTTCCCCCTACTATAGAAGGTATGAAAATACCCCCCTCCAAATTATGCACCTCGTCCTCAAGGTGAGCCAAAGGAAAGGCTTGAAAAAATTTCTCTTGATCTTCCCATGTAGCTTCTGTAATATCCAAGCCTTCCCATGAGACTAAGACTTCCTTAGGACGAGACGACAATTGACGAACCTGCAATATATTATCCGGTTGGATCACAATTTCCAAATCAGGGGTAAGTTGGGGGAGCTTCAGCTGCTGCCCGATCAGTTCCAACCGCCTTTTTCAATTGTGAGACATGAAAAATAGGATGTATGAGACAACCATCCAGAAGATTCAACTTGTAAGCAACCTTCCCAATTCTTTGTACCACCTCATAGGGCCCAAAGTAACGTAAACCCAACTTCTCATTGACCCGTTTAGCAAGAGATTTCTGTCGGTACGGCTGGATTTTCAAAAATACCAAGTCTCCCTCCTTAAATTCCACTTCCCTTCGCTTCTTATTGGCATATTGGCGCATCCTGTGTTGTACCTTTAGAAGATTGAATTGTAGTTCATCCAAGAGAGCGTCACGTTCTTGTAGCAATTGTTCTAGAGAATCCACCGGGGTTTGTCGATGTCCCATTCGCACGACGTGTGGAGGAACATGCCCATACAAAGCTTGAAAGGGTGACATCTTAGTTGACACATGTGGGGAAGTATTGTAACTAAATTCCGCCCAATGAAGCCACCTTGCCCATCTTCTCGATTGCTCATTTGCAAAACATCGTAGATACGTTTCAGCCACTTTATTGACAATCTCAGACTGTCCATCAGTTTGAGGATGAAAAGCAGTGCTTCGCAACAATTGAGTGTGTTGTAAACGGAACAATTCCCGCCAAAAAGAACTCATAAAAATCTTGTCTCTATCGGAAACAATAGAAGTTGGAAACCCATGTAGTCTTACGATGTCAGTGACAAATTTGGCAGCTACTGTTACAGTAGTAAAAGGATGCTTGAGAGCGAGGAAATGGCCAAACTTAGTAAGACGGTCGACAACCACCAATATAGTATCCACCCCTTCCGATTTAGGTAGACCTTCAATGAAGTCCATGGTGATATGCTCCCAAACATTAGAAGGAATGGGTAGATTCTGAAGTAACCCCGCGGGACTTTGATAACTCGCTTTAGCTTGTTGACAGGTCTTGTGTTCACGGACATATCGCAGCACCTGCCTTCTCATGCCCTCCCAAAACCACTCTGTCGCCAACCTAAGATATGTTTTAAGCTCCCCGGCATGTCCTCCTAGTGGAGAATCATGGTATTCTCTCAACAAAACAGTAATGAAGGGTGATGCCTTGGACAACACATAGCGTCCTTTATAATATAAAACATCATCGACCATTGTGTACCCTGACGGTGCTTGCTCCTCCTTGACAATTCCCTGGGTTGTATTCAATAACAAAATCAAAACCCATTAGCTTGAGTACCCACTTTTGATAGTCTCCATCGATTTCCCGTTGTTCAAATAAATGCTTCAAACTCTTTTGATCTGTACGCACCGTGAATTTTCGCCCGAGTAAATAATGTTTCCATTTCAGAATTGCGAACACGATAGCCATCAACTCCTTCTCGTAAATGGGTTTACCACTAGCACGCAGCCCTAGAGCCTTACTAAAAAATGCTAAAGGATGTCTTTCCTGCATCAACATGGCCCCTATTCCACAATGAGACACGTCTGTCTCCACGATAAAATGGTTTCTTGAAGTCAGGTAAAGCTAAGACCGGAACCGTAGTCATGGCAGCTTTCAAGGATTGGAATGCCAATTCTGTCTCACTATTCCAAGCAAATGCAGCCTTCTTTAACTGGTTTGTAAGCGGCTAAGCCATGTGAGCATACCCTTTTACAAACCGACGATAATACCCCGTAAGGCCCAAGAATCCCCGTAGTTCTTTAAGAGTTCTTGGGGCTGGCCATGTAGTCATAAATGCTATTTTCTCAAAATCGACCGAAACCCCTTTTGCCGATACTACATGACCCAAATAGGAGACTTGAGCTACCTCAAAATCGCATTTCCCTTCATTCACTACAAGTGCATTCTCCTGGAGGCATTTCAAAACCCATGCGACATGTTCTCCATGTTCTTGCTCCCCCTTGCTATATATTAAAATGTCATCAAAGAATACTAACACAAACTTTCTCAAGAAAGGCCGAAAAATATCATTCATCAAGGATTGAAATGTCGAGGGAGCATTAGTTAACCCAAAGGGCATAACCAGAAACTCATAATGCCCCTCGTGAGTACGGAAAGCGGTCTTGTGAACATCTTCTTTCTTCATACGGATTTGATGATATTCGGATTTAAGATCAAGTTTAGTGAAAATGGTAGCACCATGGAGCTCATCAAGCAACTCGTCTATCATAGGAATTGGGTACTTGTCGGGCACCGTAACTTTATTCAAGGCTCTATAGTCGACACAAAAACGCCAAGAACCGTCCTTCTTCTTCACCAAAATAACCGGGCTAATAGAAGGTTGTATAATTCCCGCTTTCATCATATCTTGCACTAATCGTTCTATCTCATTCTTTTTGGTTATGGGGATATCGGTAAGGTCTAACATTAATGGGGTTAGTGCCGACTTTGAGGTTTATGGCATGGTCATGGATTCTTTGTGGGGGTAAGGCAAGGTGAGGTTGAAAAATTTCTGCATATTTTTCCAGAATTGGTTCAAGAAAGTTTGGTCTATGATGTTTCTTGGACGTTTCTTCCATCCCCTTGTACTCAACTAATATCCCTCCTCCTTCCTTTCTTAATGTTTTCAGCATGGCTTTTAATGATAGTTTGGCTCGTTGTAAAGCTGGGTTTCCACCTAATTGTACCTTCTTGTCTTGCCATATGAAATTCATCTTCAATGTTTTCCAGTTTATCATCACAGAGCCCAAAGTTTCCAGCCATTGTACTCCCAAAATTAAATCTGTGTTCCCTAATTCCAAAGAAAGGAAGTCTTGAATTACCTCAATCCCCTGTATTTGTAGACGAACCTGGCGGCACAGGCCTTGTCCACGAATCTCCGCTCCATTTCCCAAAATCACCCCGAATTTCTCACGTTTCTCACATGGTATCTTTAATCGCTGCGCCACTAAATGCGAAATGAAATTGTTCGTTGCACCAGAATCTATCATTACCACCACTTCTTCATTCCCAATTTTTCCCATGAGCTTCATAGTTTTTGGATTGGTGATCCCCACCGCCGAATTTAAGGATATGTCAACAGTCTCCAATTCCTCATCCTCCTCAATTTCCTCCACTGTGACATTTTCGTCTTCTTCCTTCTCATCGCCGTCCGCTCCAATCAACACCATCATCTCCTTTCTACTACAAACGTGATTAGCCGACCATTTTCCATCACATTTGTAACACAATCCCTTTGCCCTCTTTTCCCTGAGTTCCTTCTTCGATAACTTCCTAACTTGTTCCCCGCAGTAATCGAATGGAATTGGGCTTTGGTTTTTGGTTCGAAAATTTTCTGTATTGTGGCTGGGTTGTTTTTGGTTTACTGGGTTACTATTTTGGTGTGGGATAGTTTGGTAATTTGTTTGGTTGTAATTTCTTGGTGGGTAATTCTTGGGTTGACTACTTCTCCTTCCTAGCCAAGTTTGGGCCCTTAATTCCTGGTCAATTCTTTCAGCCCAAACCAAAGCTTGTTCAAGAGTTGTGGGTTCCAACACCTTCAATTAATTTTGACTTCATCCTTCAGCCCCTCAAAAAGGTTCCCAACATAACTGGTACTTCAAGATCAAGGACTTGATTTCCTGCCAGTCGGTTATTGGTGATCTATCATCTTCAAATTGATACCACATGAAAGCTTTTTCTTCAAGACTCAATACTGCTGCCTCTAATTTTTCTT
Organism: Amaranthus cruentus; assembly: GCA_019425755.1. NCBI lineage: Eukaryota > Viridiplantae > Streptophyta > Magnoliopsida > Caryophyllales > Amaranthaceae > Amaranthus > Amaranthus cruentus. The sequence goes on along the minus strand of CM033459.1, from coordinate 168,881 downwards.
CTTCAGACATTCGGTAAAAAGAAAAATATTTCTCCGCCTTCCGTAACCATTCATCTGGGTCAGTCCCATTAAAGATTGGTAGTTCCAACCTCCGATAACGCCAATTCGTTCCTCCACCTTGAAGATTGCCCTCATTTTGTGGTCGTCGGCCCTCCCACTCCTTTCTTGACCGCCAATCTCCAGAAGATTCTGTTCTATATCGGCAATTTCGGTCTTTTTCGGGTTTGTCGTCCTTTTGCCCAAGTCGATCCAACACTTTCGCTTGGCCCTCCATCAAGATTGCAAGAGACCGATCCGTTCTATCTTGCTTCTGGGTGAATCACGCCTCTAACGTTGCAACTTCATCCCCAATTTGAGTGGCTAGTTCATCCTTCAATTGGACCAACCCTTGTTCTACCATTTCCAACCTTTCTTGCGGGTTAGGGTTCCCATCTGGATCCATTTTGCTCTGATACCAGTTGTGATACACCCAGGAGTGATGAATTCTCAATGAAATCAATCCAGAAAAATGAAACACAGAGTTAGTGAATAAGAGAGATAAGAGAGAGAATGTTATGAAATATTAGGGGCAAGTTTCGAGTACTGCCTAGTCCAATTTTATTCCAAATACTTCATAATGCTTTCAATTACAAAATGGTCTCTATTTATACAATGAACAACCACTAATGACCGGCTACTGCCTAAGCCAGTCACCAAGACTTAAACTACTCAATTATCCTTTTCTTTACATGTGTCATTTATTCTTTACATGTGTCATTTATTCTTTACATGTGTCATTTATTGTTGCTTTCTTCCTCTTCCTATAATATGTCTTAAGAAGGTATGGCAATAATGTGTCTATAGATGTCATGACTTGCATACTTTGAAAACTTAAAAAATTCTACGCTTGCTTTAGTGCTGATTGATTCTTCAAAACTTCTTTATGCCACTTATATTAGATAAAGTTTAAAATAGTCAATTTGTCTTTGATTTGTAGGCCCTAACCATCAGGGAAAAGCTTGCAGAATTGTTTGAGTCAGAGCAACAGTGGTCTAAAGCAGCTCAGATGCTTAGTGGAATTGATTTGGATTCTGGAATGAGGTATGATGTTATATGAGCTTCACTGTGTTTTCTCTCTCTCTATTTCTTCCTCCTTTGTATGGAATAATAATATATTCCTTTGTTGTTTGAACACAATTTAACTGGTTGGGTTCATTTCAATGTCTTCCAGAGGGATTGATGATGCATACAGGTTATCAAAATGTGTTCAGATTGCTCGTTTGTATCTTGAGGTATTTTGAGTACACTTTATTTTTAAATCTTACTTGGTAAAATAAGCTATATTCATGCGTCAAGCATGACGTCTTGAATATTTCAAGATGGAGTTTCACCTCATTAGCTATGAATCATCGAGCTCTCGTCTCTTTGAAAATGCTTTTTCTGGTTTGGATGTTGGAGGGGCCTCAACCATTCTCCTTTCCAGTATATTTCGCCCATAGGAAACTTGATCAAGGTGTGGGGAAACAAGGGAGGCGACAACCCATACCCATAAAAGAAGATGGGGCCAAGGATTCACTCGGCTCGAGAAAGAGAGATGTTTTTAATTACATTTTTTTATTGTAATTAAGATAACTACTAATTATTGCATTGAAACTAATACATGATTATACATGTCAAAATAATTGATATAATATTCGGAAGAAAAATAGCAGGGATGACGAAACAACAACTCAACTTCAAAGCAATTATCCACAAAATATTGATATGATATAAGTAGAAAGATCAATAGTATGATACATGCAACAATTTGGTTTTTGAATCTTGAGTGAGATTAGGGGATATTCGAGCATGGAGTTCTTGCATCCTAAATCCTATGAATAATCTGCGTCCAAATACACATCTCTTATTTCTATTCTCCTTTCGCAACTCTGCCCATTTACAATGATTGTTAGACCCATAAAATTGACCATAATAATAAACATCCAAATTGATCCCACTCCTTTGCTTTCCATGAATCACGACACCCGAAGGAAATACAAAATATATATAACCCAAGTAGAAAGGAATCAACTTCAAAATCAGTCTAGGGTTCACTTAATCTCGCAATATTTTCAGATTCCATATGCCCATTTTTTAAGTTGTCGTCACTTGTGAGAGTAGCTCTAGATAACGATCGGAGGAATGATCATCAGCTGGATTATTCACAATCAAACATGAGACTTTTGCCTGTTGGTATTCATGACGACGACTAACTCGTGGATTTGAGTAACGACCCATTGATATCTGCAAACTTCAATGCAACGGTATGATCGATCACGAAGTGCAAAATTCCAATTTAAAACAAGGTTTAATTTGAAGGAAATGTTTTTTCTTATTTCTTTATTATGTGTTTAGAGTTTTATCTCTCAATTTGAATTTTTTTTTCTTTATCTAGAGTAGATGTTAAAATAAAAAACAAGTAGGATATTGTCTAAATCATCTCAAAGTAAATTTAATTAATATCAATTTTTTATACTTTTTAATTAAGAAAATTACAAATATTTAGAATTGAATTTGTACATTAAATTCGTCTCCATGTATATTAAATTTGTTTCATTCCAGGCTATTCTAACCTAGCATCTGCAGCAGCCATGGCGAGCCATTGGGGGAGACCATGAAAATTAGTTAGGCAATTGCATTTATCAACGTCTCTCTCTAATTAAATGTACAAACTCAATTCTATCAATATTTATCCATAATAAAAAAGTATAAAAAATTGATATTAATTAAATTTACATTGAGAAGAATTAGAGAATATCCTACTTGTTTTTATTTTAACATCTAGTCTAGATTAATATAAAATTCAAATTGAGCGATAAAACTTTCAACACATATAACAAAGATATAAAAAAAACATTTCCTTCAAATCAAACCTGATTTTAAATTGGAATTTCGCACTTCTTGATCGATTATACCGTTGCATTACAAAATATAACCTGAGTTAGTCGTCGTCATGAATACTAGCAGGCTAAAGTCCCATGTCTGATGGTGATTAATCCGACTGATGATCATTCCTTCGATCGTTATCAAGGGCTTCCCTTACAAGTGACGACAACTTACAAAATGGGCATATGAAATTTGAAAATATTGCGGGATTACGTGAATCCTGAACTAATTTTGAAGCTGAATCCTTTCTACTTGGGTTATATGTATTTGGTAAAGATTTTCTTTGGTATCGAGATTCATGGAAAGCAAAAGGAGTGGGATCAATTTTGACCTATTATTATGGTCAATTTTATGGGTCCAGTAATTATTGTAAATGGGCAGAGTCGCGAAAGGAGAATAAAAATAAGCGATGTGTATTTGGACGCAAATTATTCATAGGATTTAGGATGCAAGAATTCCATGCTCGTTTAGCCCCTCGTCTCACTCAAGATGATTGCAGGTATCATACTATTAATCTTTCTACTTATATTATATCATTATTTTGTAGATAATTGCTTTGAAGTTGAGTCGTTGTTTCGTCATCCCTGCTATCTGCTTCCGAGTATTATATCATTTATTTTGACATGTATAGTCATGTATTAGTTCGATACAATAATTAGTAGTGACCTTAATTATAATTAAAAATGTAATTATTATAACATCTCTTTTTCTCGAGTCGGGTGAATCCTTGGCCACATCTTCCTTAATGTGTTGTTGCCTCCCTTCTTTTCCTAAACCTCGATCATAGTAACCTTGGGGGGGGATCTTAGTGGATACTTTAAAGTAAGGATTTAGAATGCTCATTATTGAATGATGTTCCTCTTATATTTATAAATTATTTTACAGGATGATGATGCTGTAAATGCGGAGGCCTTTATTAACAAAGCATCTTTTCTGGTCAGCAGCAGTCAAAATGAAGTGTTGAATCTGCAATATAAGGTTCAAAGTTTACTCCCGAGTCAAAGCTGGTTTTTAACTGTAATTGAGCGGTTTCTAAAGCATCATGTCTATATTTATGCATAGGTTTGTTATGCGAGGATCTTAGACTTGAAAAGGAAGTTCTTGGAAGCAGCCCTACGATACTACGACATATCACAAATTGAGAAGCGGCAAATTGGAGATGAGTATGTATAAACCGCTATTTTTTCATAAATTAGTTTCACTTTGTCTTGTACAACCCCCCAATAGGCACATTTTTTTAAGGATTTATGATATTCCATTTGATGGGCTAGGTATACATGCTAAGTAGCTTACTGAAATTTGCAGTTTGGAAAGATTATTTATTTTAAAGGCATATCATATATGATAGCACTCGATTTTGGTGAAACACGATATGCAACATTTTTTTTAGTTTTGTCCACATGTTAGCATTAAACTGTTATACTTGTTCCCATTAGAAAAGCTCTACTACCTCTAGTTTAGGACCCTAGACGTAGAAATATGGATGCCCACAGTAGAAATGAAGATAAAAACAACCAAGGAATTGAAGAACGTGAAATGAAAGTTTATTATTATTGAATACCAAGAAGTCTTCGAGTGACTTCCAAACTTCTAAACAATGTTTACTTATTCTAATCTCATGAGAAGATGCAATACCCCTTCCCTTAAGACTATATTTACATAGGGAAAGCACAACCTAAAATAGATTCCATAACTAAAACAGTACAAATAGAAAATAAACCATTCGCTCAAAAGACCAAATCGAAAAGTTTGAAAATGGGGAGGTGGGGGTGGTGGAGCTTGGTGGGCACGGGGTGGTGGAAAGAATAGGGGAGGATTGTAAAGGCTTTCCTTTATTTTGATTTTTCATAAATTCAATTACCAGAAATAAGAAAAATATAAAAAGTTGACGAAATCTTAACGGAATATGCCATTATTAATGATTTTTGCCACCATACAGACAACATAGTTTTTGTGCTACCATGTAGACAAAATTTTAAAATTGCTACATCTCGCGTTTGGCCAAAATTGAGTGCTATCATGTGTAATATCCATTATTTAAAAGAGGCAAAACAGTTCCCTCTCTTTCACCTAACCCTTTATCCAATTGAGGGGACTTATTCCCCTTCCTTTCTCTTTGTTTCCTCTTATTTAAGTATAATGCAAAAGAAGCTAGAGATAAATGGAAATGTATTGGAGAGGAACATGGTTGTGAGGACTCAGGAAAGAAAGAGTGAATGGAAGAATTGACTGGAGAGGAAAATGTGCCTTTACTTTGTCGCAAAAAGAATATATTTTGCTCCCTTGGCAATAAATGTTTTCCACCATCTTTAATTCATGTATAGGCACTAAAAAGAACATACTTTGAAGACAAACATTTGTTGTCATCTGTGCCATTGAGTTCTTGTTGCTTGAAGAATCCAGAATTAAAATTTTGGGTTCCTTTTTACATTGACTCTCATTATTAGGTGGAGGAGAATAATTTGAAAGTTTGAGAATTTAGGAGCTTTTTGATACTTTGAGTAAGTTAACCGAAGCTTTGCATATTTCATTAACCTAAGGGAAATCGATGAAGCAGCACTAGAGCAGGCTCTCTCAGCTGCAGTCACCTGCACAATATTGGCTGGTGCTGGGCCGCAACGTTCTCGGGTTTTGGCTACTTTGTACAAGGTATGCTTTTTGTTGGAGAGTGTCTAATTTTCTCTTGATGATGCTCAAGCATTGAACATTTTACAGGATGAACGTTGCTCAAAGTTGAAGGTTTATCCGATTTTACAAAAGGTTATTTCTATTTTCTCTATGCAAATAACAGTTTTGATATCATCTGTCAGTAGGTTGATTTTTTTCAATTTGAGTTATATCTGATTTTTCAGGTGTATCTGGAAAGGATTCTGAGAAAGCCTGAGATTGATGCATTTGTTGAAGAATTGAAACCACATCAGGTTAAACTACATGATCCTCGTATTCTTTATTTCCTGCATACTATGTATACCTTTGGGGTTAAATCATCTTTGGAATTCTTACACTAAATATTTCAACAGAAAGCACTTCTACCTGACAACTTTACTGTGCTGGACCGAGCAATGATTGAGCACAATCTCCTAAGTGCTAGTAAACTTTACACAAACATAAGGTGATTGACCCCACCCTTTAAATATACTATTACTTAATGCCATTAAGTGACTCTCAACTACTAGGGTTTGGGTGAGTCATTTGCATCTTGCAAGCAATCTTACCCTTGTGATTACAAAGAGTTTGTTTATGATCTATTATTGATAGCAAACATTATTGACAAATGTAAATAAGAAGTGCATATAATTTAATGACTCATTTCAATGGACACATTGCTTTGATGAATTCCGATGTTGTTGCCTTTTTCAGATAATGACCATAAACTTATCTTCTTTCTGTTCATCTTGTAGCTTTGATGAATTGGGCACATTGCTTGGAATTCCCCCACACAAGGTTTATGTCTTCCTCTCTTCAGCATACTCTGACATGTTGTCATTTGTCTTTTTTATTTTAGTATTCTATATTACTTTATTGTTGGCTACTTGGCTTTATAGCTTGTGGATGTGATTTTTTTTCTATCAGCAAGATTGTATTTGGTCTGGGTGTCTGGCTAAGGTTTTGCTTAACAGACTTCAACAACTGTTTTTGGCTATTCTATTTTGTATATTTATGTGGCGTAATGGTAGTGTTATTGAATTTTTTAGTTATTCCTTAAGATTCTGCCATCTTAAGATTCTAGAACTGCAATTTATGTAAGAGGCATTCTGAACTTGTCCTCAGTTCATAGTTTCTTCCAAATAATTTCTTATTGCTATATACCGTTGGCCCTTTTCAGTCTACGAATGACAACGGACTGATCATTTATGCCATTCTTGAGTCTTTTGTGTCTACATCAATTTACTAGTTCTTCCCTTCACTTGGACATCAAGAGGGATTTACCCTGGAGTTTAGCAATATTGAATTTGTCTACCAGATCTGTTGGATTTTAAAATTTTCTTTCTGTATGCAAGTATTTTTAACCTTTTGATATATATCTTTCACTTTTCAGAAATATTAATGGTTATCACTGGGTACTTGGATTGGTCTTCCTTGAACTTTGGTTAATGTGTTCAAGCTCTTTGGACACTAGTTCTTGTTTATGCTTTGAACTATTTTCCTTTGTTTCCTTGTATAGTTATATACTTATCTTACAAAACGGTTGTGGTATGCCTTTGAATTTTAGAAGTTTTGGTTTTGCTTATGCAGGCAGAGAAAATTGCTTCAAAGATGATATGTGAAGATCGAATGAGGGGCTCAATTGATCAGGTATGTGGTAGATTAGATTGGCCAATTGGTTGAGCATTCTCGGTGGGCAGAAAATGTGATAATTTGTAAAGCTTGTCTACAATATTAGGGATTAAATTGCAGTTCTTGTAAAACAAAAAACTTATAGTATAATCATTTTGTCTTTAATATCAATCCGGACATAATCAATTCTTGAAATTTTTGTGGAGGTAGGAATATTGCTGCTTCAGATTGTTAAACCTAAGGATATTCTATAGCAATCATTGCTATGTATTCCAATATTTTGACTTTTGATGACATCAACCATGTGTTTGGTGTCTACTTAGAATATAACATTTTGACATATGATCATCCAATTAACATATAATTTGATGTGTCCTTGTGATCTGAAGAGTTCTACGAACTATAATTGCGCTAGATTTCCCCTAGAGCGCCTTTTAAATCCTGACTTGAATCTGATTCAATTATACATAAATATTTCTTAATCCAGTTATGAGGTGTTTCTTGTTATCTTCATGATTATGCTTGTGGTTGAAATGTTCATACCACAGGTGGAAGCTGTTATACATTTTGAAGATGACACAGAAGAACTGCAACAGTGGGACCAACAGGTAATGTATTTTTAATCTGTGACGAGTATAATGATGAGACTTGAATTTTAGAGATCAATTCTTAGAATATAGTTTAGATTTGGGCCACAATGATTTTATGATTGTAGTCTTTGTTCATGACGATCTATTTCCTTGATCTTTGTCTTAGTTTCTATTTCATTGAATGCTTTCCCCCATATTCTTTTGAGACAAATTACGTGCCAATTTTAAATTATCCTCAATATATTCTCATCACCTCTTTCAAGACTTTTATCCACTGGAAATTGTGCTATAGTTATGCAAGTGTATGATTTTATGAATGTCAAGTTTTATACTGTGAATTCATTGTCATAAGAGATGTTTTCTCTTTAAGTTTAGCATAAAGATTTTTTGTGTCCTAGGCTTATCTATCTATTTTATGCGCATGCTTTCACTCAGAGGCGAAGCCAAGATTTAAATTTACGGGGGGCCAAATTGTTGGTATACTAGCAAATTATTTTCTATATAAAAACTAATTAAACTATAAAAATAAAATTATATACAATGAAATGAACTTGAATCATAGCAAAACTTATATTGAACAAATGGAGTTGAAACTTTTCTATTATTATCCTTTTTGGAAAAGCCAAGTGTTTTTGACTCTAGATATTTGTCTAGTACGTCTCCAAAAAACACTATAAAAATACAAAGGACTACATTTTCAACGAGGGATGGCAATTCAGTCCGAATCCGACCCTACTCCGACTCGATCCGAGAAAAGTAATCCGATTCGAGTCCGAGGAAAAAGTCATCCGATTCCGACTCCGACTTTACGTTCCGAGTTCGAGTTAGAGATGGATCGGAGTTGGACCTTATTAAAAATCCGACACTCCGACCCGACTCCGACCCTGAAGTAAATTCGACTTCGAATTTGACTTTTACACCAACATTTTGTTCCTTTAAAACTCTAGACGCGACTCATACAAACTCTGTCATACTAATTGTAATTTTTGGTTTTGAAAAACTGCTTGTTATTTTTATTTAGATTAATCAACCATAATACGACAAATCAGATCAAGAGAAATAGAATATGCCAAATCAAAATGCGAGAAAATTTCTAATTGTAGTAGTAGGACTATTTCTCTTGTTAAACTTGAATTCAAAATACATATTTTTTTGTTAAATTGTATTTGAAAAATATATTTTGTTAATTTTTTATGCTTTAAAATCATGAGTACAATATCACAACGATACTGTTTGATAATAATCCGACTCCATTGGAGGTCCGAGTCGGGGCAAACTTGGAGTATGCATAATCCGACTCCGAGTGGAGGACTGAAAAAAAAAGTCCGACTATTATTCGGAGCAAAGTCGGAGTATGTATAATCCAAGCTGAGTCCGACTGTCCGACCCATTGGCCATTGCCATCCCTGTCTCGTGTAGCTTCGCCAATGCGTACACTTGCCAACTTGGAGACTCAAATTTTCATTGTGGAAAGGCCGAAGGCCTGAAGGGTGGAAATACTGTACTAGGATTTATCAGTACATAGGTTTTCACATAATTTATTTAATGCTGCTTGTGTAAAACACTGCAGATTGTTGGCCTATGTCAAGCTCTTAATGGTATCCTGGATGGTATGGCTAAGAAAGGTTATCAGATCCCTGTTTGATCAGCCTGTACTCAGTGCACAGTTGCTGAAAGAGACGCATTGAGGCATAAGACTTTTGCATGGCATATTGAAAAGTTCTCGTCTCATAAATTGTAGATGCTCCTATTTCAGGATTTGCATATAGTTGCAATCAGTCTCGTTGTCATTTCTCTCTCGTGATTGGCGTAAGGCTTTTCAGTTTTAGGAGCAAGGAGGTTCTAGATGTGGTGTATAAAAAACTGGCTTTATGGAAGATGATTTTGAAGGATGCCATCATTGTTTTGCTAATGACAAATTTGCTGATCCATGTGCATTATGGTAGACATGTTTTATACAAAATAGTTCATTTGCAGTTTTGTCCTGTATATCAAGTCTTGGGCTTTACTAGGTTGTGTAGGTATCAAAATGATGAATTTCCAACTGAAATCCTTTCTATTAGGGAATTTTGAGGAACTCCAGATTACTAAAAGATTGATTTGCAAATCAATATCAAGGTACTGTTCAAGACAAATTAGCCGTTTTTGATGAATGATATTGAGTTGGAAATCATGAGTAGTTTATATTGATTTTTTCCAGGTTCGTGTGCATAGTTGTGCCTCATTTGCTACTCAGATGGGAGGGCTTTAGCCTTTAGTTCTTTCACAGGCGACATGTCTTCTTGGCTATAACTTGGTTATCGTTATAATATAATCCAATCAATATTGGCTTCTATAAAATTTTCTGTGCAACTTCCTTCGAAAGTTAACTTTAAGCAAATAATGATACATTGGTGTCCCTTATTACTCGTCTTAAATATGTGATGTACTTTGAGATTTGTTATCCTCGATTTCTGTGCACTTCAAGCTAATTCAATTTGGTTTAAATTTATCAAGTTTAGTTCGATCTTATAGCAGTCAATCAGTCAGTATTTAAGTTGAATTTCTTCTATTAATAAATAAATTGACACATGGAGTATAACCTAACATACCAACCTAATTCTTACATCTTTCTATGGCTTGTAGTAGATGATAATTGAATTTCATTTAAAAGGTGAAAGAAAATAACTATTCTAGTGAGATTGTCTTTTAAAAAGACAACATAAAATAAAATGCTACTCTCTTGTTGTAGGTTAACAAATTTTTTTTTTTTGAGGTATGTAGCTAACAAATTAAAATAAATAAATAACTCTTTTATGTTTTATAAAAAGAAAAAAACAAACAAAAAGATAAAAGAAAAAAAAAAACAAACAAACGAAAAGAAAGAAAATCTAAAACCCCCAGGCTCCCAAGTTCTGAAAACCCATTTGTTCGGATTCTCTATCAACTCTACTCCAGAAACCTTGTTCTTCAGCAATGGCATTTTCGCACCACCTTTCTCTCTCTTCGACCCTTTTCACAACCTCCACACCATATTTCAAAGTCCCCCATAAAATCACCTTCACAACTCCAAAACATCTTACTGTAAACGCTTTACCTTCCTATTCTCATTCGGAGGAAGCCATACTTGAAGCCGTATCTAACTCGCTAGGTAATTCACTCCCTTGTGTCCGCTCTTACGAAAACGACATGGCTCGACTCTCTCTCAATGGCTCCGTCGCGTTTGAACAAGCCTTAACTGCCGCTGCTTCTGACGGGGGTGATGCTGCTAACGAACATATTGATGCTGGATTGTCAACTATGGTTGTTGATACTGTTTATCCAGGACCTGATGATGAGCATAGCACTATATCTACTAGACTGGTTAGTTGAATATCAATTATTTTTTTCCATAACTGTTGTTTAGATGCAAATTGTTTCCTTTGACAACAAATTGTTTAGATGCTAAGTTAATTGGAATGAGGAAAATAAAAATGATCATACTTCTATGGAGTAATATTTGCAATTTAAAAACAAATGGCTTAAAGTTTGCTCCTTTGACAACAAGAATTTAGCGGGAAAAGGAACCGCTGTTTGCGTGTCTTGTGTAGTTTTAATTACATAATAGGAGTTGTGTTGAATAAGAGCCAATTCCCGAGATATTGATGACGAATTTGAGAACCTCGTAGCTCATGCCATGTCTTGCACACTTGAGAGTGGTGTGGGGTGTGCCATGGGATATGGAATGTTAAAGTTTGGTTCACTTGATGAAGTGATTGATGGTGATGGTTTGAAGTGGCTTGATGTTGGCAAGGGAGCTCGAGAAGGGGGTGGCTCGACCTATCGAGCATAGTGGCTCAGTCGAGCCAAGAAGCTGCTTCTGTCCTGTGCATTCTGAAGTGACGCTTGACCAACTTGAGCCATGCTGCTCGACCCCAGCGGCTCCCAGCTGGTAAAACAGAACCCATACTGTTTTGTTTACAGTTTGTGTGGGGCTTTTGTGGGTTTTCTTCAAGGCTTCCTAATATGACTTAGGACTATATAAGGGGTCTTGGGAGACCATTAGGATTTAAGAGAGCCTAATACTAAGAGATTACTAGGGTTTTAGCCAAGAGAGTGTTCTCCACTTGTATAAGGCTATTTGAGGGAAATTGACATCAAGGTTCAATCTTTTGCTTTGAGAGTGTGTTCTTGAAGTTTGTAAGGTGAGTCATTAATGTATTCTTGTTTATATTAATGATAAGACACTTGTGTTTGCCATTGTTGTTTGGTGCTCTATTTTTCTTTGTTTTCTTTGCATCTCTTTTGTGTTTGTTTCTTCACCGTTGATTAAGCCCATTCACAGCAAGTTGCATGGATGGAATCAATAAATTTTTGTCATTAAATGTATGTAGGTTTTTAGAGATATTTCTTGGTGAATTGTTATGCAAGCACTTTAATGTGGAGCTAGTCTTATATAGGATGGAAAATGAAAAAGAAGTCAAACTTTGTAATCTTATTTTTGTGATAAATGTTGCTCTTTGAGAGATTTCAATGTGACACATGTTTTTCAATGAACTACTGTGAGTGAATAAGTGAAATTTGGGTTAGTAAGGAATATATTTTTTTTGGGTTTTCAAATCCAAAAAAGAAGATCACAAAAAATAAAGTAGGTGTTTGGCAATTTTTTTTAGCCGACTTTTTGGTTGACTTCTTAGCTTTTGGCTTTTTTCTCTTTGATTAGTTAAACAATCGATAAAAGTGTTTGATAATTGACTTTTAACTAAGCTAGCTGAAAAATTGACTTTTAATCTAAAACCAAGAAGCGATTTGTTGAGCTTTTTTCATTGGCTTTTAACTTAATTTCTAGGAAACATCTCTATGATAGATGGCTTAAACAACTGGCTTATAAGCAAACACTTTCAGCTGATCCAATCAGCCTATAAGCTCTAGCTAACAACCATTTGCTAAACATGCCAAAAATTGTGGTATTTGCTAGTGGAAAGTGAGAACCACCTGATCAAAAATTAAAATGAGGTAATAAGCAACTTCATAATGCTTTTCCTGTCATATAGGAACAATATACTAATTTTTTAGTGTATATGACTACATGCACACTTGGTCCTCCCACGCACATATGCTTACAAACTTACTGAAGGTGGTTTTGCTTATAGGTTTATGTCTTGAAAAAATGGGATATATTTGTTAGTCCTTACTTTATGAAATTTTAGATATGTAAAATGGTGTCAAGATTCATTTAAGAATTTGAATGTGCTCGTGGAGCTTTGTCTAGCTGAAGGATGATTTTATTTTTGTTTTGCACAATACCAAACATTGAAGGTTGTATACTGTACTAGCCAACTGATTCTGCGTCGGTTTCTCATGGCTTGAAATGAGATCATAGTGAAAATTGGATTATACTATAATATTTGTTGGAAAATTTTCCGAAACACTTTACTATTAATCGACTATCTCTTCTTAATATTACATAGTTTCTCCCGGCTAAGAAGGTGAAAGAGAAAGCGAGGAAGCTAAGGATTTCTCTCCCTGACGACATTCTCTCTAGCACTACTTCCACAAATATGCTTGCAATGACATTCAGACAAGTAGTAGTGCAGGAGCTCTGGAACTTTGAATTGGCAATTTTTGTTCCTGGATCTCGAAGAAATATGGAGGATCTTGGAAAATTAAGAGAGGTTAAGCTCTGTCCCTTTGTTTCCTTTAATCTTTTGTCACAACATCTACGTTTCCATGTTGTAATACCACATAATTGTTTTGTCCTGCAGGTGCCACATGGTGTATTAATTGCTTCAGTTCTCTAATGCCTTTGCCATCGGCAGGTTACTTCTTCTTTTGCACTCAGCTCTTCAGACGAAAATGTCATTTCTGGACTTGCTGAAGCAGTTTGTATCTTAGCTCTTGAAAGCACACACAAGGATTTCTTTCAAGGATCAGCTTGGAAAGCATCAGGTGGTCTATTCAATTGGTTTTCAAAATCCAAGAAGATTGCATCAAAAGATTTTTCTGTCATAATACATAGGTTTGAAGATGAAATAGTTGAAAATGCCAAAACCCTTTTTGATAAGTTCAGCATGGTTAGGGCAAAATACAAAATGACGATCGAGAAACCATCAAAATCTGCTTGGACGTCATCGATGCTGTCTAAAATGGAAAAGATTGGTGGGTCTGAGTTTAGTATGTGGATAAGTGAGTATGTTCCTGCTTATAGGCTTCAAATTGACGCTGATAGACTGACTGGTTTGAAGTTTGATGGCTGGAAAAGGTCTACAGGAAATTTCTGGGAAGTATTTTTGACTCATTCCCAAATGGTAATTTGTTGCTTCTCCTCCTTCCTTCCTTTTCCAATTTGGTCTACATTTAATAGAGGAAAATCTTCCTTTTGAGGTTGTGTATTGAGAAAATACGGAACAGAATGAATCATGCTATGACAAATGGAAGCGAGAGAGTAGGAGGTGAATGAAGAGAGAGAGTTAAGACATGAAAGAAGATGGCTATTGGAGAGTTGTAGGTATTATTGACATGGAGATACAAGGGGTTTGGATAGTCAAATAGGAAACTGAGACAGTGAACACGTGTATTTCAAATGTAGCTTTTTTTTTTTTTATTTTCAAAATTTTTGATAGTAATTGTTATTGCTTATGTTATGCATCCCAAACTCAAATATGTGTCGAGAATGGAAAGAATGATACTGAAGGTGAATGACTGTTGTTCTTGCATTGGATGAACTTTGATGATGTGGTTGCTGAGCTATGAGTAAAAATATCTTGGTTGAAAAGAATTGATTTAGTGAACGCTATATTGTTGATCCCTGTTGTAGCAGTTAGCTTAGAAATTAGAATGACTTTAGTACACCCCAAGTAGTATTGATTAACGTGGTTAAGAATTTTTATTTGCTGACATTCGTAAACGTTTTCATGTGAATTTTGCTGATTTGATTTGAGAACTTCTGTAGTATTCTCATTAGATTGTGACTTTAATTAAATGTTTGACTGTAGTTTGTAGATTAATGTCATTCTTTTGTGGTGATGGTGATGGGGTAGGGGGTTGCAACGTATGGCATTGTTACTTTTGTTGCCCAGGCGTTTATTTTGTTTTGAAGATGCCTACTTATGCTTGACATGTGCGGTGATGTCCAGGTTGGATTGGTTAATATTCTGGATATATATTTTGAGGATGTCTACACACTTCCCAGTAAACAACAGCTGACCTGTGATGTAGTTAGATGCCCTAAAGAGTTAACAAAGAGTAAGGTGTGTAATGCAGTTCACTCTTATTTTTCAAGCTCCCCAAAGAACCTCTAGTTTTGATGGAAGTTTTCTTGTATGTTTACTTTCATGTCTTCAAATTTATGTTTTAATTGTCAAGTTTCCTTTGTTTTGAAGATAAAATTTCATCATCTTGTGTTTATGAAAATCATGTAGTTGACCCCAATCTTTTGGGTTTAAGGCTCTTGCATTGTTGATGTGTTTTGTGTTTATGAATTATGAGATTCACAATTCACCGTGAGTTATAGCAACTGTAAGTGGGAAATTTTTGATAACTTTTTTACCTATGGATTAATAGAACATTATGAGTTCAAATATGTTTTAGTATTGCATTCTTGATTCTATTGTGCTTTCTATAGAGAGGGTGAAGTGCTGGAAGAAAGCTCTTCTTCCCTTATCTGTTTACTTTTTTAAAGGGGGCAGGATTTGATGTTGGGGTGCAGATTTGGCACTAAGATTTTATATCTTTTAAGGTTTTTTTTTATGTTTTCTTCATAGTTAACTGATATCTTTTCTTTGGTTTCTGCTAGAGAGGTTTTTCTCTGCTTGGTTTTCTGAGAACCTCTCTTGTCACTGCAACTTTGCTGGTTTCAATTGGAGTGCTAGTCAAGTTGTTTCTACCACAGCTAAAAATTGCTAGAACATATCCCAGAGAAAATTATTTGAGTTCATCATTAGAGAATGATTGGGGACAAATACAGGTTCTCAAGTTAGAGGCTTCTCAGGTATATCATGTAATGTACTTCTAACATTTTATGGGTAATGAGATTCCTGTTCATTGATGTATCATGTTGTATGGTTTTATTACCTTTAATTATTGAATATGGTTGCACTTTTGAACATTCAATCTCTTATTTTTGTCTACTTTCTTTCAATGTCTAATATTCTTGTAGTTGTGTTTCTATATCCCCCTCTGCTTCAATTAAGAATCTCTTCTTTACATTTTCTGAGAAATGTTGGGGGATAGTGGTTGGGTTATGAAAGAGCTTGCTGAACTCTTTTTGTAAGTGGCACTTTGTCTTCAAAACTGAATCACAAGATAACAAACCAACGGAAAAATTCTGATCTTTAAGAAAATGAGTCCTCTGCATCGTATAACGTGTTCTGATAGCATTGACTTTGATTTACAGTTGGATGCCTGTTGCTCTACATTAGTTACAAAGATCAGGGATTGTTATGGCTGGAATGGAGATGTAAATTTTGAACCAAGTATTGGAGCATGGATTGGGGAATTTCCTGTCTATTTGAAGCATGGTGACGAAGCTGTTTCCAATGGTCCAGATGTTTCCAATTCTGATGTGTTTGTAAAAACAGAGAAAGAGTTGGAATGTTCTGTCCCTGAAATTGCTAGCTATCAGGTACTTGTTTCATTTCTTGTTTCTTTTCTTCTACTTAGTAGGTTTGGTGGTGTAGAATATAAGAACCATGCTTATTAATCTTATAAAGTGGATTTTAAAAAATTCTGATAATCGAAAATACTCCCTCCTATTCAAAATTATTGTCCACTTTGGGTTGGACACGGATTTTAAGAAAATGGTAGTTGGAGTATTTTAAGTGATTATAATAATTGTAAAGGTGGTAGTTGGGGTATTTAAGTGATTATAATAATTGAAAAGGTGGTAGGTGGGGTATTTTAAATAATATAAGTTGGGGTTGTTGGGAGTATTTAGGTAAAAAAATCTTTGCCAAAAATAGAAAATGGACAATTAGAGTGACTTGATTAAATAAGGAAAGTGGACAATAATTTTGAATAGGAGGGAGTATTAAATTTAGTTGCTGTCAAACTAAGGAGCGATAATCAATCTCCTTAGGACTTTGGGGCTCTTGTTTGGTTGTCATCTGTGCAAATACATGTGTACAGCTCCGTTGTCAGAGTGTTGATTGTGAATCATATTGCTGTTATACTGTCTTATAATTTGCGTGACATTTTCAAGTATTCATTGCAACTATTGAGATACTGCGATTATCGAACTCAAAGAGACACCAACTAAAGTAACATTTTCTGAAGCGCCTTTTTTGCATTTGGTGCATTGTTTTTCCTTGATATATGTGAACTGTTGTCGAGGATTTCTTGGCAGGTACCTCGTGCTGTGATTTAAAATTTGCTTTATCTATAGATTTCTTGTTTCTTATTCTATTAGATCAGCTCTGGTTGCTGATCTTGATGTAATTGGGTGTGATTACAGGTAGTTATGTCGGCCGAGGGAAACATTGTTGGCTTCCAGCCTACAAGTCTTGTGGCAGTCAATCACTGGTCTGCAAATCCCATAGCCAAGGAGCTGTATGGTGGCAAGGAGCTCTCTCCGGGTATAATATAAGCTGCTCATCAAAAGTTTGCTGTCTTTCCCTACCATGTTGATTCATAATTTTATCTTCAGGGCTTTTGGAACCTGGTTTGAAGATCAATAAACCAGAGAAGGTGGTTGTTCTCGAGTTGTTGATGTCATTGAATCAGAATAATCCTTTTGCGTTAGCTAGAGAAATGCAATGACTGTTAATGTTCCAATGTAATTTCTAACCCTTTCATGATTTTTTATTGGCCATCTCCTCAATAGATGGAAGACTTAAAATCAATTAGGGTAGGTTATTCAAATAGTCCATTTAATGTGCTCTATTCATTTGGTCTTTTTGGCTCAGGAATTAGATCTACCAATCCACCTCTGTATCATGGCAGATTGACAGGCAACTTGTTCCAGGAAAATTGAAGATGGTTTTTGCTTTTTGACACCCATCCCCTCAATAAAGAAGGGAGACGTAACCTAGAAGTGAAAATGTGCACTCATTTGTTCATATGTGATCTGCAAGTGTTTTGTGATCTTTGTTTACTATATTGGTCCTTGTGTTGCGACATTAACACCATCTCCTGTGAATTGTGCAAGTAGTCTCTGGAACGGACGTAATCATAAAGTTGCACCAAAATGGAAGCGGCCAGGTCAGTGCTAGGGTTTGAAGTTGTGTAGGGGATTGTAAATTTGTATTAGTAGTATATTGATATTGAAGTTGGTTTAGGATGGTGAACGTTGGAACATTGAAAAATAACTTCGTTTTGGCAAAAACAATATTGTCATAGAATAGTAGATCATTGCTGCATTTATACCACTTTCATGAGAAGGACTCTTAATATGTTGCAATCTTTTACATGTTTAAAATATGAACAAATTATGTGTGTTATACTGGTGACACAAAACCCAAATGAACATATACTCGGAGAATAACGAACAAAAAAACACATACCATGAGATCTATGTGTATATTTACTGTGGTTCAAGTAGGCGTTGATAATGATTGATATAAAAATGGCAATAACTATTGACATTGTACTTAAATCAGTTAAATGTGTAGTCTTACATGTGATCTGCGCTTGCTTTTGGAGATGAGAACGTAAAGGTTGTCTTCTTGTGTAGTTGTATGCAAGGTTTTCTGCCATAAAAACCATCCATGGAGGTGTTGGCAAAGAATAGACACATTGGTAAAAATGTCCAAACAAAATGGTAATGATAACAGTTAACAGACTAACACTAACAACCATTATGTATCCACAACGACAGTGACTACTGTAAGCATTTGCATATAGCAATGTGCCCATGGACAATGGTTTGCTTTTGGTCACAGTACGTTACCAAATAAAAGACAAATTTAGAAAGAAAAATGATTTAATATTTTGTATATCTAAGAAGTGTGTGCACTTTGTGCCCTCTCGTTAATATGCTGATAGTAACAATAAGTATAATCTAATTTAACAGTTTTTTCACTCCAACTCGTTGATGGACTGCTTATAAAGCCAAAACCGTTCAAATGTGCCTCGAATCATCATGACCCTCAGAGTGGACAGTGGAGGTTGGGAAATTAAAAGTTGGGAGATTAATGTGTTAGGAGCAAACTGAGGGCTTGAGTGCAGGTTTTTATGTGCATTAGGGGTGTATTTAGGATGTTATATCTAGGTGTGTAGAATTAGAATTTTTAACTAACCACTTCCTAAAGAAATCATTATTCGCCTAATCCCTACAACTAGATAACCTTATTTACTTTCACAAAATTGTGATTGTAGTACGTGGTAATCTCAAATTGAAATATCTATACTATATACTAGTTCTTTAGTAGGACACATGTCACCTTCACATTCATTATTTTCCCTCCAAAATTCTTCAGTTAGCTAAATTGGATAAGTAGAATAATTAAGCTTAAATGTCCTATTATTTAAATCAATTGATGTTTCAAATGGCAATAAAATTCTTCATTCTTAATTATAGCAATGAAATATTCTTAATCTACACTAATATACTTGATGAGAAACCAATAAAATATCTTATTGACGTGTATCAAGCTATGGTTAATAATTTCCCGCCTAAATGATCTAGCTTGAATATTCAATTACATCATTAACAAAATAAACTTCACATTTACAAATATACCATACAATAATATCAATCAATTGAATAAGTTAAAGAAATAAATTATTATAAAAATAATACTCATAAGAATATAAAAAGAAACATATCAGCTAATAAGATAAGGAAATTTAATGAAAGAATGTGAAATTTTGACATGTATATATTGAAATATTTGTTACATCTTATTAACTATTTTAATCTTTATATTATACTATATTAGAATAGTCACACTAATTATATAAATTTAATGAATATTTATGTAACAATATTGTCTTGAATAATAAAAATATGATTATAATAGTTCACCGGAAATATAAAGTTTTGGTTGGCAATCTCATAAATGTTTGCAATAGTTTAAGCAAGCTATATGCAATACGAGTTTAGTTACGTCCATTTACCGGTAACTTACCCACCATTTATAGAATTAAGAATAGTAGAATCCAACTCATCAAGAAAAATATATTTTATTTATCTATTAAAAGTAGGTAGTTTATCCGGTGTCACTTAAATTTATTCCATAAAAATTGAAATATTATCAATTATGATCACAAGATATTAATATTTTTTTAACAGACAAGATATTAACAATTAGTACTGTAATAAATGGTACAATTGTCTAATATCAAAATTATATAAATGTTATATGGGGTCTTTTAAAAAAACAAAGAAGAAGAAAAGTGTTATATTATACCTCTATAAATAAAGAAAAAACAGAACAATATAATATCATTATTTTTCACAAGGTCTCTTATTTCTCTGTTAGTGCTTCATAAGAAATCACAAACATATAAACATAATCTATTATTTTGAAAGAGAATCCATAAAATAAACTTATAATCCATAAATTATTTCAATAAGTGATTCAAATAAAAAAATATGAGTTTTTCTTATAATAATCACGGGCCATATAATAAATTAGAACATGAGCACTGTAAAAGCAAATGCAGGTCCCATATTATTTACTTTAAATTGTTAAATTTATCCCTTAAATATGTTTTTCATTCTTAATTTATAGTGCTAAATATTGATCATTCTACAAGTTCATTAAAAATAATTCAAGCCCAAAATTAAATTTTAGAGTTTTAAAATTTGAAATAATTAATGTAATGCAAAGACTAATTTTCTCTCGCACATCAAATATTATTTTCTCTATATTTATTATGTTTACCAAATATCGAAATAATTTAAACTAATTTTATTTATATTTAAAATATCACTTATATATTTTTTGATTATCCATGCTTGGCACGGGATTCAAGCTAGTGTTTCATATTTGCTTTAATTCTGAACTGCTATGTAGGCTTTTGTTTACCGAGGGTTCTAATCCCTCTCTTTCCGTACTTTCACCTAAGACCTAATTGAATTTGCCAACATTCCTAACTGTAACAAATCAAACAACAAGAAAGACTCTTATTAGAACATGGAAGCTGATTGGTATGAAGTCATAGCAGAAGAATCAAAGGCTCAATTAAGAGCGTTAGATTATCCCATTTTAATAAGAGTTAGGAGTTAGATCCTTCTTTCTATTTCTATTTTTTATATATTTCTTCGATCCAACGAGCGGGAATATAGGAAGCTAGGCAGTTAGGTGAATACCCTTATATAGGCCTTGATTTGTTTAAGAACATTTTATAGCATCTTTCATTCTGACCGACCTGTCTACCCTACCTTTTTTTTGGTGATCCCGAAAAAGACAGGCAAGGGAATGCCGCAAATAGCGGACAACATAGATTGATTGAAATGACGTAATTGTTGATCCAGTGCCAACCTTAGCGCCTAGAAGGCAGAACTCTGGGCTGGAGAACGAAGTAACTTATTATGATTCAATCATATCTTTCGAGATAGCCACGAGGGGAAGGTCTAACAATCAGTAATGAAGGCTCTAGTTCTACTAGCAAAGACTACACCCGGAGATATAGATTGTGTTTGTGTGAAATGAGTCAAGACAGCACAAATTGTTGAGCAAAAAACCTTTCGTTGCATTGCCTGGGGACCCGGACCTACATTCTATTCTTTTTAAGAGTGATCGAATTCCTGCACTCACCATCCTCTTCCTCTTAAGGAAGGGCCTAGTTGGCCTGGCCAACAACCAACATCAGCTTCTAGGGATAGTAAGAGCTCCAACCATTCTAGTGGTGCTATCCTCAATAAGAACGAGGCCAGCAGCTATTACTTTGACGGTTGTGCGAAGGGGGATCGAAGAGCAGTTGTTTAGCAGAGGTATGAGCCCGGCACCCCCCTTTTCTTGAAATTGTTTCATTGGAAAATAAGTTCTCACAGGAATGGTTAATTATTTATTAAATAAGTTAGACTGTCATTAACTTTTCACTTTAGGTAAAAAGTTGATAAATGACTCTCTATATAGAAGTATAAATTTAAAAACCTTATGTTAGTTTAGTTGAATTACCTATTAAGTTGCGGCTGAATCTAGTCATATAAAAAGAATGTCTATTTACAATAAATGAGTAATTTTATCTTATTTTGTTCCCTTTAATCTTATCTATTGTAATTTTGTCCACTCTTTAGAATCGATACTAATTTTATAATTTAATGAGTCTAAAAGCTTCTATATGGAGTATTATTTGTTGGTCAAGAGTTTGAAATATATTGTTCTCGTTAGATTTAAATCACAAATGTGGTGCTACTTGTGTTAATTTTTTTTTCAAACTGTCTATATATGAATGAAAAATTTTGAAAAATAAAATCAACTTTCTTGCTATTGTATTTGACAAAATTTTATTAAAACTGCCTTATCGTGAGATAACTTAATATGAGTTGCCCAATATTTAGCTTTTTTACAAAAAAAAAAAAAAAAAACTGAAAAAAGATATTACTTATTAGTTTTTTTAAAAAGCATTGAATGAGTTGCTTGTGCTTTGTATGGGTCAGTATCATAATAAGATAATTTCAAATAAGACCTATCGGTTATATTTTTGGGTTTTAGGCTTGGAGTAAGTACCCTCCTTTTTTGTTTTTCACGTTTACTTTTTGCACAGTTCTCAATATAAATTTTATGTTTGAATATCTTTAAATACGTATTATAAAAAATTAAAAAAAATATATAATAAAAAAGTATACATTAAGATGAATCTAACAAGATCTCACATAGATATATTTTATCGTTAATATATATCTTAAAAATCTTAATTAAATTTCTCTATAAAATAAAATATTCTAAATGGGAGAACATTAGTAAATAGATGGAGTATATGTTTGTTTGAGTAATTGTGTAATTTGCGTAACGAGAGTAAAAGCAAGTGGACCCCGAAATTCCCGACTTGGGGCGAGTATCAAATTCGATTGATAAGAATAAAGCTAGGGTTTCATCTTTTCGTAGAATCAACCGTATTATTAACACAAAGAAGAATACAACAATACAAGATAAGAGAGGAATCAATTCATATTAATCGCCATTTGTTTAAAGTTTGTTTCTTTTTGATTTTTCTCTTACTTCAGATCCCTTTCTACCCTCACTGTTAAACGATTAGGAAGAACAACCACCATGGGAAGAGGAAAGTTTAAGGGAAAACCTACTGGCCGCCGCCAATTTTCTACTCCTGAAGATATTCGTAAGTTTGTTATCTATTTCTACCTAGGGTTTTCATATTTGCTGATCCAATTTATTTAGATCTATATGGTTTTTGAATTTTGCATCTTCATTGATTATATTTGTCTGCATGGATTTTAATTTAATGAAAAACTATTATCAATGAATGGTTCCTCGTCGTTGCCGATTGTTTCTAAAAAGATTGTTTAAGATAATTAATTTTGCTTTTGTTTATGTACTTTTGAAAATTAATGCAATTTGTTTACAAGAATGAATAAGTACCTTGCGTGGTCAGAATCTAATTTTTTAAGCGTGATAATTTACTTCATGTTATAGAGCTAGGGCCCTTATAATGACATATCAAGGGGTATCAGTGGAGATCCATGATTTAAATTTTAAAGTCTCTTGGGGCACCAACGAATGGACGAATTTTTCGAGGTTCATTTGTAAAATTAACAACTAAAATATTTTTCATTTGTAAAAAGAAGCAATACTCTCTTGTTTTCTCTTTATTGTATTTATTTTTGAATTCTGGCAAGAACATCAAAACACATTCACAAATGTTCAGTTATTCAATTTGTCAAATATTCAATTACTCAAAAGAAGATAAACAAAAAATCAAGAAACATTCAATCATTCAAAATTAACAAACACATTTATATAACATTAACAAATACTCCAAATATTCACTAATTCAAATAACATGAAAAAATTGATAAAATAACGTTCTAACAAAAATCAAAAATCAAAATTAAGATTAAGATAAAAAAGTGAAACATCATAATTATAGATTAAGATTAAAAATGAGAACATAAAGAATTAAAAATTATGATTAAAATGAGTAAAAATGCCTTTGAAAACAAAAATTTTGATTTTAGGGTTATTTTTTGAGAGGAGAAGAGAGGAGAGCATGAGCAAGGTAGCGAACAACATCAGCGACAGCCGAAAGCTGTGGCGGATCTGGATCTGGCTGGCCAGAGGTTGCAGGTGAGCATGCGGCTGGTTCTGGCCTGTGTTTTAAAAAGCGCGCCTCAGGCGCGCCTAGGCGCAGGGCGCAAGGAGGCGCAAGCCAAAACGCCTCAATGAGTCTGGGCGCAGCGCATACACAAAAGCGGTCAAAAAAGCGCGCCTCACCCGCGCCTCGTGCGCCTCATGCGCCTTTTGAAGTCGGGTTACAGAATTGCTTTTTTTTTCTCTGATTTCAAAATAAGCCTAAACTTTATAAAGTTAAATGACTTAAAATAAAAAAAAACCCAAAATTTTGACCTAGAAGTCGCCATTCTCATTCGCCTGTCCTGTTCTTCGTCTTCCTTGGTGCTGCTCTTCGCCAGCCACTCGAACCAGGTACAATGATCTTCTCCTTCCTTTCTTCTTTTTTCTCTTTTCATTCTGTCGGTCATCTTCTTCTCCTTCTGACCAATTTTTCTCTTTTTTCTCTTTTTTTTTTTTTCTCTTTTTTCTTCTCCTTATCGCCTAGCTGTTCCTTTTTTCTTCTCCTTAAAATAAAAAAATTCCCAAAATTTTGACCAGTTACTTCATAATCGTTTGAAGTTGATTTCTTCTCCTTCCTGTTGTTCCTTTTTTTTCACTTTTTTCTTTTTTTTTCTTTGAAGTCGTTTGAAGTTGATATCTGACTCTCTTTTTATATAGCTTGAATTTTTTTTTTTTTTATATCTGATATCTGATTCTTGTATGAAGTCGTACGAAATAAAGGTGTCTAATAAGTAACACTTGTTTGCATACTCACTTACTCACTTGTTGATTATTATTTTTTTATAGCTTGAATTTTTGTGTGAGTAATTATTGATTATTATTTTTAACCTAGCTTGAATTTTGAACAAAATTAATGTAATTGTGTGAGTAATTGTTGATTATATTTTTTTATAGCTTGAATTTTGTACAAATTAATCAAATGATGATTCCCATTTAGAATTTTGGTACTTTTTAAGTTGTGTCACTCAAAACTCAATTCAATTGTTTGCTTTCTTTATCTTTGTCAATATTTTAATTTTCTTTTTATTTCTTTTGTTAACTCTAGAGTCTAGACTATTTTATCGAGTTATCGTATGGCTTTATGTGCTATAGTAGTGTTTATCTTACTTCTATGTTATTTTAATATGAAATTCATGTTGTTTTTAGTACCAAATATGTTTTAAAATTGATTTTGGAGCTTTTTGGCGAAATTGTGCGCCTCGCATACAAAAAGCCCGCGCCTCCGCCTCGCGCCTCGCGCCTCGGAAAATAGGACCTTTTGCGCCTCGGTGCGCCTCGCGCCTCTTAAAACTAAGGTTCTGGCTGGCGGCGACAGGTGCAGGTGGCCAGCGGCAGGGGCAGGACGGCTGGAGTCTTTAGGGTTTTAGAATACTTTTGCTTTTTTTAGAGGAAAAGAGAAGAGAGTAAGGGGTGTTTATTGAATGTTAAATGAAATGAAACCTAGTTCTTTGGACCCCTAACAGCATGATAATTTTTTTACAATCCCCCTGGGGCACGTGCCGGGGGGGTGCCGAGAGTAGATCCGCCACTGAGGGGTATACATCTACTTGTGGGTGGCTTGCTTGGGAACAAATGGCCAATTACATGTTAGAATTTAGAAGTACTATTGAAAGTAGATTGTACTAGAGAATTTGTTCTTTAAACCCTAGTTATGTAAGACACTTTACAACATATTTTATTTAATTCCCTTTTTTAGTTAACTTCATAGTTTATTTAGGGTTTTTTTTGCACCAGGAATATGCTTTCAATTTTTGAAAATTGAAACTATCAATCTCCTTTCACAAACCACTAGAAGGAAAAAAAAATAGAGGATTGCCTTTGCTTTGAACTATTATATGAGTGGTGATTGATGATTGAGACAAGCCCCTTGGACCTTGTCTATATTTGATGCCCATTCAATGTTGAGTATATTACTATTGAATTATACAAAGAGCCTTTGTAAGAGGATATCTAGTTAAAGATCATGAGAACAAAACTATTAGCGGTTTGTTATGTGCACTATAGTGAGCTTAGTTATGCAGTTTGGCAGTGCATGTGTAATATATGAACGCCAGTCATTTTTTGTCGGGCTTAAATGTACTGTTTTTATATTTGATACATTTATTTTTTGTTGTGCTGTATGCCAAACTGTCCCTTGGAATATTGGTGTTTGTCATGGGCTGAATGCAATTAATGTACATATGTCTTGATATGAGTTTTAATTCTATTATACCTATGCACACACATATTCATGTTTTTGTTCATATATACATGCACATTGCCCTATTGTTACCTTGTTTTAGTTGCACATTCTAATGTTATATGTTTGTTAAAATTTGAATCGACTGCAGTGGGTGGTGGAACTTCTCGTCCTCGCACATTTAGACAGGTAACAATCCAAATTGTCACTTTTAGTTAGTGCAAATTGTAAAATATCTTGATCTGATGTATCTGCTGTCCATACTCTCACTTATGTGTTCAGAAAGAAGCTGAAGAGGAAGAGGAAGAAGAGGTAGAAGAGTTAGAAGAAGAATCCGAGGAAGAATCTGATGAGGATACTCAAGTGAGCTTCTTTTATATTGAGTGGTTAAGTTCAATTGTGTTAGGATGGTCTTTGAGTCCTTTTTTCATCCCCAACTACATATTTTGACACTCTTGGTCATTTTTTCCTGTTGTCAGCAAAAGAAGAAAGGTACTCAAGGGATTATTGAAATTGAAAACCCAAACTTGGTGAAGCCAAAGAACTTAAAGGCTAAGAATATTGATGTAAGCTCTGCACCTCTTCTGTCTCTAGTTTTTTTTTTATAAATTTTTTTATGTATATGTATGTAAGGAATTCACCTTTTCGTCTCCTGTACTGGCAGCTCGAGAAAACAACTGAGCTTTCAAGACGTGAGAGGTATGTTGATGCCTTGACTTCAACATTTCCTTGCTTAATAAATTAAGGCTACTCATAAAATTCCTTGCTCTGCATTTAATACATATTTATTTACAGAGGTTATCATTGAGTGTTTTGGCAACATCATTGTGGACTGGTGATAGGTTGAGTTTAGTTTCTATGAACACATAAAGCCTCTGTCCTAAGACTCAAGTTTAATCACAATTGGGTTCTTGTGCATTGGTTGGCTCATTGCATTGTGTGTACACTTTGCCCATTTATCTTGGTGCATATCTGGCATTAGCTGATAAAATGACAAATTTGCTACTATATTTTGCTTGAGCAGCTTGCATATTAAAAGTTAAATACCAGTTCGTGTTTGAAGCTGCATTTTTTGATTACTATAGCGCCCACTGTTTGAGTCATGTGAACTGTGTGTTGAGTAGTTTCTGTATTTTTTGATATGATATATATAATGCTCTGTGTTGACGTATGGCAGAGAGGAGTTGGAAAAACAGAGGGCTCATGAAAGGTACATGAAGCTGCAAGAACAAGGGAAAACAGAACAAGCAAGAAAAGATTTAGGTGAGTAACAGGGTTTAACTCTCACTTTTCCTTGCAATTGCTTACAGATAGGAATTGTGTGGTCTATTTGCTAGTCTAATAACGCAACAGCATCAAAATACTTACATTCTGTTTGTTTGCTGGTGATTTTTCTGTTTTTCCTTTTTGCTGTTTCAATGACTATATTTCCTTGTAGAAGGTGATTTTTTCTATATTTATGTTTGACATGGCAAGAAGAATCTTTCGTATATCTATAGTTGAGAAACTAAATTTGATGGCTTCTCAAATACGGCTGAGTATTAGGCATAGGTTTTTATGGACATACTTGATGTATGAATGTATTATAAAGGAATAATGATGATTGATGATCTAGTGAAAACTGAGAAACATTTAAGCATGGTTAGCCCTGCAGATAGACTGCATTGGTCTTGTGGTTAGTCTGGTTTTTGAGCCAGGCATTACATGATCCCATCAATTCCGGGGTATGAAAAGGTTATGTTCAGCAATCCATAATAGTTAGTTCAGTTTCTTAGGTAGTGGGCAGATATGTGTTGCAATTGGACAATTTTAACCACCTTTTTTGTGCTGCTTGTTGGTCATGCTAGTTGTCTCTCACACCTTACCTTTTTTGTTGGATCAAATGCAGAGAGGCTTAAACTAATTCGTGAGCAAAGAGCAGAAGCTGCTAAGAAGAGGGAGGAAGAGAAAGCTGGTAAGTTTTTACTGAAAGATTGATTTTGTGTTTGTTATTGTGGGCTTCTTGGTGTTCGTCTCACACAAATTATTTGCCACAGCCAAGGAGCAAAAGAAAGCGGAAGCTCGCAAATGATCATCTTAGAAAACAAAGATTATAGTACAAATCTCTTTGAAAGTTATTATATATTAAGTGTCTTAAATTTCTGCACAAGTATACCCAAAATTGTGCCAGTTGTGACAACTGTATACTTTTTTCGTTTAGTTTGAATGTGGACATTGTTTTTCAGCTTCTTTTGAAACGAAAAGAATGTTTTTTTGCAAATAAGCTTTCTATCTTTGGATTCACCATCTCATTGAAATGTAAAATGACGATCCGAAGATCTCACTGGGTGATAAAAAATGACGATTTGATTGCTGTTGCCTGTTGTGTGAGATGAAATTTCCATATTAGGGGTACATTTTTAACCTTCATGATTATTATTTATTGGGAAGGCCATCAATATTTTAGTTAGATGAAATTTCTACGAGGTTGGAATCAATTGGATCCTTTTGACAGTGGGAACTACGCACACTTCAAAAAAGGTTCTTTACACTTAAATTTTTACTTTATAAAAATGTTTGAACATAATTAATCTACCTAATGGTGTGTATAATTAATAATAATAAGAATTAAATATTAATATGTTGAGAAGAATAATATAAAATCTCATTTAACTATGTTATAATTCGTGGATTAAAAATAAACTATAAATTAAAAGTGACTAATAAATAGCAACACAAGTATATGGGACATTTGAAAAGAAACGGATGGAATGCAATATTTTTATGATCTATCTTATTATTACTTATACGCACAAGATTATATAGTATTCTTTAATCTTTAGTTTCTTATATTTTTGGAAAATTATCAATGATATCCTTGAGTTTTGATACTTTATCAATGATACTAGGTTTTTATTATTATTAATGGTACCCTCGTATTATTGAGCGTCTTACAAGCGTAGTTATTTTTAACTTTTTCCGTCCAAGATCTTCCAAAACCGCTAATTTTTTATGTTTTAAATTGAAAAATAAAAGAAAAAGAGAAAAGTTAACGGTTTTGGACGGAAAAAATTAAAAAGATTATGGTTGTAAGACGCTTAAAGTTACGAGGATACCATTGATAATAAAAAAAATTAAAGTATTATTGATAAAATTTCAAAACTTAGGGGTGTCATTAATAATTTCCTTTTGGAGTGGAGGAAGTATTGTTAGTAAATTGTGGGAAAATTCAAATGCATGAAATCATAAGCTAATTGTATTTCATTGAGCCTTGTAATATGTTATATGAAGTAACTGAGGATACTATTTTTTTGTACTCCTACAATTTAAGTAAGATGTAGTTAGATAGATTAAAAATGATGAGCAAGTAGGCAAGAGCAGTCAAATGTGGAAACTTCTAAGAATCATGAAGGTTACTGTTATCAAATAGGATCCCAATTCCCAACTAATTGGAACTACTTCTATAGACCGTTAACAGCCGGCATTAGCAATAGCACAATGCAAATTCTAGTCTTTAGACGCCACCCCGATTGCCCATTGGAAGTCTCTTTCTTTTTTGGTGTCCCTATTCCTAATGATCCATTTTCCATTCCATAAACTAGTCAAAATTCAAACTAACTCCTTTTCTTAGAACCACCTATCTAAATTCTAAAACTAGTACATAAATATCTATCTATGGCCTATAAATATGCTTAGCATTGTTGTAACAATTACTCCATTATCAAAGCTAAATCTACATTTCTAAGTTATCACTTAAAGTGAGGGATATATATATATATTTTTTATTTACAAACATTAGCAAAAAGAAAAATGCATTTCTCAAGTAACTATAGTCTTTTCATCTTATCACTCGTGCTTATATTAGTGATTTCGAATCAATTCCAAGTTGATGCTGCAAGAGTATTGCAAGAAGATTTTGCAAAAATGGAAAGTATTAAAATTTCTGTATACCCATTATATCAGAAGACAAGATATGGAATGACTTACTTGCTGGAACGTTTGGCATCCGGACCTAGTGGTGGCGGCGGCGGTAATTAGTAATTTTGAAAATGCTTTTTAAAGAGGAATACATCTATCACATTATGAAATCGTTGTGTTATTCTAGTTACGGAGTAATTTATTGTTTTACAATTTAATTATATATCTTATATTTTTTATATTTTTTATTTTGAAATTGTGTAATTGTTTCATCAATGATTAATGATCTTTAAATTGTTGGGTTAAAGTTGATTTGTGTTCATTACTTTGAGGGTCCGTTTGGTTAGTGGTATTAAGTGGTGGTAATGAGGATGATTTATAGTGCAAAATTTCATCAAAAGTTCTATATCATTCCAATGGAAATGAAACTTTAATAACAAAAAAAAAATTGTTTACAAATTTCTGTTACCACCCAATAACACCTCTCTCAATGGTAAAAGATCGAAATTTAATGGTTTTTATATAAGCTCCTTGACCTATAGCCCAACCTTTTAATTTAAGTTTAGAGATAATGTAATGGGTTTCTAATAAAACTTGCTCTTAAGTCTTAACACTCCTAACTCCTTGATTTTATACTTCCTTTGCTCCAAATTACATGCAACATTATAAGATAATAATACACCACTTATTTATCAGTTATCACCATTAATTTGTGATTAGTTTTTAGTCTATGAGTTAAAACATAGTGAAATGAGATTTTGTTTGATTCAATGTAAATTAATATTAAATTTTTATAATTTTTTATTATACATAATTAGAAATATTAATGATTGAATTATTACATTTAATTCCATGACTAGTAAAATGGTACAAATCGATAACTATTACTAAAACAAAACACAGTTGATGTCATCACTTTCAAAAATTGCTTACGTGTCACTTTCTTAGTAAAACGTTTCCCAACTCAATGATGATGTCACTATTAACTTTTCTACTTGATTGGTTTTCTACTTTTGAGGTCACATCATCTGATGTATTAAAAAATAATATATTTTTTTTTAATTATTTATAAAATCTTTATAATGTTAATTATAAATGAATATAGGATATTTTAAAATGGTTAAAGTATAAAACTGTAAATTTTTAATTTTATATTTATACAAATATGTCAGAAAAATTAATAAAGTCGTGCATCGCACGGATATTATCTAGTAGTTGTATAAAATAAAAACCAGCAACATTCGAACAATATTAATACAACTACTCTTGTGAGAGACTGACTCTTAAAGAGACGACTTTAAAACAGAAAGTCCACATTCTTATTTTCTGTCTAATTTGTATTAATTAGGTAATTTAGTTCATATTTTTAATGCGTCTTTCAAAGAGACGGTTTATCGCACCAACTTCTTATATTAATTTGTGCAAAAAATGAAAGTCTAAGTTCCGTTTAGATATGGTAAAACTGTTGCACACAATCTAGAGTATTAAACATTCAACTACTTATGTGAGATACTGTCTCTCAAAAAGACGATCTTAGAATAAGAAGTGCACATTCTTATAATCTTTGTCTAATTTATTTAAATTAGGATATTTAGCTCATATATCTAATAATACATCTCTTAAAGAGACCGTCTCACAACAATGTGCATTAAACGTTAATTTGAGAATGTCGCCCATGTTCATCCGTCAAATTAGTTTTGAAATACTTTTATAATTTTTTATGTATAATAGTCCTTCTTATGTTGACACGAAACGAACACAAAACAGATGGCATAACGTGTAACTTCTGATAAAATAACCATACTCCAAAACTAAAAAAGATTAAAGCCATAAAAATGGCAGAATCTCAAGACCCCAAAACCTCTAATCAGAACCCGAAACCCTCTGTCCAACTACCGCCGGAGCCTCCAATTGATCTGAACAACAATGCAACCTCGAATTCGGGTCAAAGGATCCACTATCCGAATCCACCTGAGAAAGTAAACCCGGATGCAACAACTTTAAGGGATCAATGGAGGTTTGCGATTAGGCAATACAGCAAATGGTATTCTCATGCTTGGGGGACTGCTATTCTTGCTGGTGGGGCCTTCTTCGCTCTTGGTTGGATTATCAAGGGTGGTAATCCTTTGCCCTCTAAAGATCCTCATCTTTCTAAATCTCAGGTTTCTTCTTCTAAACATAATGATTAACTCTAAAGATTTTGTCTTTCCAAGGTTAGTAATTTCTTACTTTGTTTCCGTTTTGTATTTGCTTGTCAATTATTTTTAACATTTCTCAAAGGCATTTAGGCTTTCTTTGCGGAAATTGTTATTTGGTCTACTATTTGATTAGAATTTTGATTGTTCTGCTTTGGGTTTTAACTTTATAATCAATGTTGATTCTTGTGTATGTGCAAATTTATGTAATCGTGCTAGATTTTGACTACCGTTTTCTATTTTTGGTGGCTGAAAACTATGTATTGATGTGAAAGAAACACTGAACTAATCTGAAAGTGTGTGACTTGAGGTTTGTTAATCTTGGTCATGTTGTTACATGAAGTTTAAAGCGTAGAAGATTTTAGACTCTCAAAGGTTGATCTTGATTGGTAAAGGACTCCAAGACTTGGAAATAGCACATACACTTGGTGTGCAATGAGGGATTAGCCATGATCACCAAGGCATAGTAGTACACACAACAAAGATGCTTTGGGAGTAAAGGGGGACAAATTGATAGAATTTAGAAAATAGGCCCGGGCAACCCAAATGAAGAGGAGAAGAAGTAGTTCACTAATAAAAGGTTCACTACTAAAACCAATTGGTGATAGTAGGAGTTACTCCTTGAGTTTATAAAGTGATGCATACTCTTCTCTTTCTCCGATATGGGACAACTCACATGTGGGTAACACATTGGCAATTCAACACAAATGGATCACGTTGAAGGTAGAGTACCGAAGCCAGAAGCTGCCAGGGATCAGCTGCTCGTCCACCTTCATGATCGAACAAGCAGCATGGTCAGGAGCCCTTCTGGCCATTTTGACCCATGTTTCTGCTTTGTTTAATTCGTGCACTAGTTCCCCCTTGCCTATATATATATATATATATGTTTTAGTGCCCTATGTTATAGGGAGCCAAACAATATGCTTGAGTGTCCCATATTCTATCCTTACCACACTCATAAATCTCTACTAATGTTTATCTTTGTCATAAACACCCATGTATCTCCATTGATGTAATTCCTTCAACTTATATTGAGCTCTTAGCTCCTATATCGTTTAAACACATAATGAATACGGTGGATGTAGCCTCATTACTGGTGAACCCCCTAAAATCACGGTGTTAATGTTTTCAATAGTTTTAAATTTTAATGCTTAAAATCACCTTAATACTTGAACATAACCTTTTTTTTTTATTAATGCACTTTCAACCCATGATCTTTAACCTGTCTTGGCACCTTTAGGCTTCGCTTCCGCACTCGTTAGGCCACTTTAACATAATCTTTTTGGGTTGAGGATAAATGTGATTGTATTGTTCATCTCATTGCAAGAACGAGTCTTTTTGGCTGCTATGTGATAAATGATCATTATTCCATTTGGATAAGTTTTTAGTGAATGATGAAGAGGAAAAAAGGCATATTTAGAAATTAGAACGGGGTGGTCTGATGGCCGAGGGTGTTAAAAGTATATTAATTGATGGCCAGGTGAACTTTTCATTCTTATATTCCTCCCAATTGTTCAAGGAAAACCAAAATTATTGCTGATTCTCTTTTTTGAATGATCTACAACTTCAGTGTTAGTCTTATACAGGCTTTTCTTTAGCTGTAATTCATTATTATTGTTGTCCTATACATCCGCATTTTGTAGATTCTCTCACTGTGATAATAATTTTTAAGCTTTTGAAGCTTCAATTGCTGGTAGTAACTAGTAAGTATGTACTCTTTTGTGGACGTTAACATGGGATTTCAGGTAGCAGATGTTGAGTGGTGACAGTGACTAGTTTCCTTTCTATTGATGAACTAATAGTACCACAATTTAAATTCAAAGTAGGAGTAACATGTCAATGGACATTACAATACATGAGGTAATAAGCATACTGCATTCTACTAGAACATTTATTTGAACTAGAATAAGGCAATCCTTCTTACGATTTGGCATTACTGGTGCTGTTTGTGTTGTATGGTTTCATATCATATATCGTTAAGAGTATAATCATTCACCGAATTTGTGTTAATCCATACTCCCTCAGTCCCACGAACTTGATTTACTTTCTTTTTAGTCCATCCCACCAAATTTTGCCCCATTCCTATTTTTGACCATTACCTACATTTTTTTTTTAATTCTCATTCAGACATTTAACTTACTTTTCATCTCATCCACACATTTCTCCCATACCCCGCAAATTTTATTGTTATCTCATCCAAGTGTTGGCTTCTAACATGTGTCCAAGAGTTGGACTTGTCAATGCATGAAATTCGGGGACACTAGGGATACCGACACGGAAATTCTATATAAATTCTATGTAAAACATCAATGAACCTTTATTATTTGTAATGAAAATTTTAATATTTCTATGTATCATTGTGTTATTCTGAAACTTGATCAAAACAAAACCTAATTTAGCAATTGATTTTGCTCAAATTCCATGAAAAATTTAAGGTAAAAATATAAAAGATCACAAGGTAGCCGTGTCCAAGTGCACAAGGAATGGGTCCGGAACGTGTTATGTGTCTGTCTCTGTCTTGACATGGGTAGGATGTGTGTGTCCGGGTAACATAGGTTATGTGCCTAGGTAACATAATTATGTGTCCGTTGTTTTGATGCTAAGGATAATTCATGATGAAGAGGTTTGTATCTGATAACTTTTGTCATTGGGCTTGTAAACAAGCGACACACGAGGAGAGTTGACTGCATACAAACGACGAGATTCCATCTTAAAACCAATTAGTAATAGTAGGAGTAGTCCATCAAGCAATTTAGTCAACTTCTCTCTAGTTCTTCGACGTGGGATCACATGTGGGTTGTTTTCCAACAATATCCCCCATCTCCAACTATGTTTATGTTGAACGGATAGCTTTACATGCCAATTCAAGTATGTGTTACTTGCTAGGAGTGTGCATTATGCCTTCTCATATCTGGCTATGCTGTGCCCCCGTATATTCTATATGTAGAGGGGTGTACTGGTTGATGAATGGATAATCAAATGCATTCAAGGAGAATTGTTTCATGGCTTGAGTGAAAAGGTACCAAATGGCATATGATAGAGTTGGTGTTCCAATGATACAAGTAATCTTGTGAGAAGATCTGGACATTTGGTAGTGGTATGTGAAAGTTTGACCTGCTAAGCAGTGCCATGGCTAATAGTGTCAAATTTTGACTTGACACATATCAAGGAGACTTAAGTAATGGGAGAGAAATCACGTGTTAAGACTTGGGCTAGCTATGACCATAGCAGATTAAAAGGATCTGGGCAGAGTTGATGGGTTAGAACATTGGGTGGAAGTTGACATGTAAAGCAGAATGTTAGTCAATGAAAATGTTAGATTGAATTGATCAATGGATAGCTATGACGTAAGAACATTTTGAGCAATGTATGGGCACTAAGTATATATTCCAAGCACGAGTATAACCCCCTTCCCCTTAAGCTTCTATACTATTTGCCTTTCTAACAAACTCTAGAATTCTAACAAACTCTTGACAACTTATTTAGTAATTTCCTATTATTATGCTAATATTCTCTTCTTGATATTATTACGTTTCATTAAGGATGAAGAAACTCTTCCTATTGTGTCGACTAAGGGTAGGTAATGCCAGTCATAATGTAGCAAAAGAAAGTGCTCGAGTTTTTAGGAGACGGAGGGAGAAACCAAAATTCTCAATAGATGTTGCTTTTATTTTAAAGTGTTCTGGTTTGAAGTATTCAAGAAATAAGGAAATGCAATTTTGTGCATGGTGTTCCAAAAATGTAACTGTAGTTTTTTTCTCTTGAATTGGTATTCAGAATTCAGATTGATATTTTTGAATTCCGAGAAAGGAGTTGACAGCAGAATTGTTTGAATCTGTATTAGAATTGAAGGACTCTTTTTGAAAGTAACCTTTGAAACCAGAGGGTAAATAAAATGGACAGATGATTCTGGTCGTGTAGGTATAGGGTGAATACTTACGTTTTGAGTTTTGTTTTAATGTGCTTTTAGCATCAGTTTGTATGCTGTAATGAAATCCGGGAGCCTTAGTTTATTAGTGACATGTTTTGCTAGTCTGCTGCCTTCTTTCACTTTGTGCTAAAATCAAAGCATTCCTGCATTTGCATTTAAACCCTCAAACATAATAGAGTTAATTTTTGTGATGCACCTTTTTCTTGGACACATTACATATAAATTGTATTATGTTGGTGCTCTTGCAACACAACCAAAAGCTCATTTGCAGGGCTTAAATAATGTTAATGTACATGAACAATAGTGCTGATTGTATAATGTAATACATGTCTTTAACGATTGCAATATTTCCTATATTCTTAGACTTGTGAACCTATCTTGCTTCTTATGGCTTCAATATCCGGATGTGTGTAGCTCATATCTGGGGACTTTGTTTTTGCAGATGGAGAAACATTGGCACAGATGGAATCACTGTTGAGAGAGGCGCATACGGCACGTCTTTCTACCGTTATTATAAATGGCTCTGTATGTTAATAGTCTTTCCAATCTCTTCTATCCCCTGCTCATTGCTCAACGCTTTAGAACAGATTTATACCACCTAGTCCTGCTCCTCTTGCTTGTGTCTTACTATATTTACTAGGACCCTAGGAGTACATAATTTTACTAAATTTTTCTTTCATGAAATTTGTCTAAATAATAGTATGAAGTTTATTATTTCGATGAAGCCAAAGATTTATAGTTTTTTGGTTTTAGATTGTAATGGACAAAAGTAAAATTTCATCGAATCATGTGCACTTTTTATTCATGTGAAGTTGCATAAGATGTTTGCGACCAATCGGCACCAACTTTTTTGTTTAGTTTTATCATTAATAAGGATAAAATTACGTACACCCAACCCTTTCGAATCCCATCTTAGGCGGGAGCCGCTAAATGACTTTGGGATAATGGATCCGTCTGTTGCTACGGATCTTTATGCGAGGGTAAAACGAGGGTATTAAAATGGTTTTGATTGTATTTGTATTTTTCATCTGGTAGATGCCTGGTTACCGGATAAACATCATTAAAATCTTATTGAATCGTTTATGGTTACTAATATATGATAGCGTGATATTTTAATGTTTGTGTAAAAACAAAGCAGATATACAGAGTAAATGTAATGTACTTATTATCATAACGCTTATCCATTTACAATAGTTCCGCTGCTGGCTTGTAATGTGGCCTCATATTTGGACTTTGGATAATGTTATTACTGTGCAAGTTACATCAGTTTCTACCCAAGTAATTTCAACGGTAGGCTGGGGAAAACAGAGGATTATGTGAGATACCATGGAAAGTGACACTTACTCCAACAGAGACAATACTAATTCTCAAAATAATAAGACACAAAATGTTGAACTGATTAAATATACCATCAAAAATAATTGCAAATACAAGTCACTCCTAATCAGAAAGGATGTAGAAAATCCTAATTTTTCCACCCAAACTTGCATGATTAGCGTTCCAACACCTATACAAATAACTAACTATTCAAATAAAAACCTCTATTAGTAATATGAACAGGGTGTTATCGATAGTATTCTGAGTTTTTTCCTTCTTTTTTTTTCCTATTGTTTTCTCCTGTTTTTTTTCTTCTGGGTTTTAAGGATGGGTGCTATAACATATAAGTGGAAGAAACTAATTAGAACAACATCCCGATTTCTTGACTGCAGAAACATCATCCTTAGAGCCAATGTTAATAGTCTGTCCCTTAGGCAATGCTGCTGGATCATCCCCAATGTCGAGTGCTTTCCTGCTCACAACATGATAAATTTGAGATAGAACTTCAGTGAAAGCACTCTCAACATTCAATGATTCAAGAGCAGATGTTTCCATGAAAAAAGTGTTCTCCCTTTCAGCAAAACCTTTAGCATCTTCGACCGACACAGCACGCAAGTGACGCAAATCAGCCTTGTTTCCAACAAGCATAATGACAATGTTAGAATCCGTATGATCACGAAGTTCCTTCAGCCATCGCTGCACGTTTTCAAACGTGACATGGCGAGTAACATCGTACACAACCAATGCACCAACAGCTCCTCGATAATATGCACTCGTGATAGCACGATACCTAATTCATCAACCAAATGTAAATTACAAATCATGATTAAATCGAATCAGTAGAATATGAATATGAATAGTGTTATCTTTAGCAAAATAGATTTTCGTGTGATTTGTGTTGATGTCTAGCAACATGAGTGAAGAGAGCATGTGTTACGTGTACACTTCTAGTCTAAAAAAGAAATAGATTTTTATGTGAGGGGGCGCGTGGTAGAACACAACATAATCATCACCTGAATGTTTCATATCAATATTTGCATAAAAAGCTAAACTGTTGCAGTGAATGATACAAATTACCAGTACGGCAAAACCAGTATTTGATCGCTACAGCTGTATGACGCAATTCATGTGTGTCAATTGGTCCCACAAGTTTGATGGAAGATAAGTAGAAGTAGAAGTATTACAATTTCATAATCAAGAGGGAAACTCCTTTGACTCTATAATCTGTATGTATAGCTTAGCTGCCAATTCTAAACCTGCCAACTACTTTTTGGTTCATTAATTCGGTCACAGGTTTGAAGATGAATTCATTGCTCTGCTTAATATTCTTCTTTTATGCATTCAACTAACAAAGCAACACTAGGATACTTCTACAGTTTCCCAGTAGGATATGTGAGAATCGAGAGTCGACCCGGTCTAGGTTTTGACGTGAGTCATTTGATTAAAAACTTGTTAATATTAAATTGTATATTTTATATAATACAAAAAAAGACAGATGAGTGTTTAGATCACCTTAATTAGTACCTTAGATCGCATTTGGGCATTCCCCACAATCCAAAAACTTATTTTAATCTATTTGTTTGCAAAGGAACTCTGATTGCTATGACTTCTTCAACAAGTGCACTTGTTTGAACCTCTAAGACCACTTCTAAACTCTCCTAACAATTCTCCTCATTCTAGCTCACCCTTACCTTTGAATGTCTCTACTTAGTTTACTACTTGATGGGTTTAACTTTTATTTGGGTCAACTTTAATAATTAATATCTCTAATTATAATATATGAGTTAAAAATACTTAATTTTGATATGTAGAAATTTGTACAAAGACCAATTTAGCAATATATAATATTTTATTTTAAAACAATTGGAAAAATTATTTAGAGTATGAATTGTGTCAACACATAAAACGTATCAAGTCTATCAACTACATTGCTTCGACAAGTGTGTCATATACTCCGTCTTATTCTTATTAAATATTTTATTTTCTCTTTTAGCATATTCACATTAAATGTTCTACTTTCTTATTTAGTAACTTTATTTTCCGTTAAGCTCTTATCGAATCTAACTACTTACACAATTATTATTAAATTATCATTTTTTTCCTTACTTTTTCATTATTTACTCATTGCATGTGGTTCCATATGGTCCTTCTCATCCATTTTGTAAAATTAGTGGTTTATCAAATAATAAGATATTTAATTTGGATAGGAGAAAGTATTAATTAACAATATAACCAAACTTGTCATGTCTACAAAATGTGAAATCACAATCAATTTAACTCTTTTCAAGCAATTTGCAA
Organism: Amaranthus cruentus; assembly: GCA_019425755.1. Classification (NCBI taxonomy): domain Eukaryota; kingdom Viridiplantae; phylum Streptophyta; class Magnoliopsida; order Caryophyllales; family Amaranthaceae; genus Amaranthus; species Amaranthus cruentus. Next base: position 129,138 of record CM033459.1, on the reverse strand, counting down.
CTTGGTAATGGTAGCCTAAAAACCTTGACATTTTGTCTTGAGTAATAGTATGCAAGAAGCATTTAAGACCCACCCTTCTATGCATAGGGACATCATTGAAAATATCAAAATGCAAATGGAAAGTAGCAAATAGCAAAAATGCAGAAATATCCTAAATAAAAGTGTTTTTGAATTGCTAAATTTTAGTAGTTAATAAAATTTCTTAGGCAAAAAAAATAAATAAATAAAATAAAATAAAATAAAATAAAATAAAAAATCTTAGGCATGGGGCTAATACCTTACCTAGATCCCACCGGCAATTAATAGAAACGAAACACAAAACATCTCTATAGAATTTAGCACAAAACATGAATTTACAATGAAATTATAAAAATATAAAATGGTCAATTAATTTGACAGATAATTAAATTAAAATGATTATAAGGAAAAATGAAAATAAAAAAGTGAATAATAAATAAAGGATGGATCATGGGTGGAAAATACCTTTCTTGACCAGCAGTGTCCCAGATTTGAGCCTTAACAATCTTATCATCAACACGAATGCTACGAGTTGCGAATTCAACACCAATGGTTGATTTTGATTCAAGACTGAATTCATTTCTTGTAAAACGAGAAAGAAGATTGGATTTTCCAACACCCGAATCTCCAATCAACACTACCTTAAACAAATAATCATAATCATCATCAGCTCTATATGCTGCCATTTTTTCTTTCTTTTTTTTTCCTTCTATCTTCTATTCTAATATTATAATTAGGTAGTATTTACTATTTAGGAGAATTGTATTTGACTCCTTTTTTTTATTGTTCTCTTTCTATATCTTTTACTCTTCTCCTATATTAGTTTTGCCCTTCTTTCCGGGGGATGGCATTGCTATTTACCATGATCATTGCATATCAAATATTTTAGCGAGAAATTTGCGTGCCTTCACTGGCCATTCTTTTGCTTTCTTTTTTAGCAATTTAACAAATTAAACCAAATTTTGATAATTGCTAATCATGCAAAAATTGTCACTGAATTCGTTCCTTTTCTTTTTCCCAAAATTATATTTTTCATATTTGAGATATTCGCCGTCTTTGGTACTTGCATGATAATTTTTAATTTTTTAATTTTTAGTTTTCATTTTTAATACAATATAATATATATGGTTATAAAGGATAATAAAAGTAACTTTTTACTTTTTACTTATTACTTATTAGTGACGAACGTTTTCATTTCTCGTAATAATCCAATTTATTTATCATTTGACGAGATATTCATTAATTTGTAAATCAACATGATCATGAAACAATTTAGATATTTCGTACTATAATTTTCTTTAGGTTTCAATTGAATAGACTTGTTAGAATAAATATAGCTAGCAAGCCAATTAACTTTTTTTCTTATACATTATACATTTATACTATATTTATGAATGATTGTATTTTATTATTTGTCCCATAGAATTAAGGAAAATGATATATACAGCTCTAAGGGTTGTATATAAGAAAGAATTTTGTATTTAATTTATTATATAATTAAATATTATTTTTGCTTTAATAACATAAATATTTAATTATATTTAATTATTCTAGCATTTATTCTTTCTTGGGAAATTAAAGTTGTTATATAAAATATTAATTGTTTTACAATTTCTAGATTAGATTCTCTTGAAAATATTAAAATTATTATTGATAAATAGAATTTGTTATTTTTATTTACCGCCATTAGAGCTGTAAATATCATTACCTAGAATAAATATACGGTGCAAACTGCAAATAATTATTTATGCAATTTATTTGAAGTATTGATCTCTAAGGCTAAGTTGATGTACTCTTGTTTGTATCAAATAGCATTTTTAATAAGTTATTTTCCATAATCCTAATATTTCTTCTCTCTCCTCACAGATGTAGTTTCTGTTAAAAAACATGGGGTTAAGATTCACTTTTTTAATTGGATTTTGAGTTATGTGTTAAAAACCAGCAAGACTAAATAAGAAGAGAAGGTGAGTGTTTGGTAAAAGGTTGATAATTGGTAGCTGGTATCGAGTGGTTGATTCACCGGCTGATTTTATCAAATGGTTTGATCTTCTATTCTAAACACTTTGTTAAGAACAACTTGTTCAAAAGCAACTTATTCATTGTTTCAACTTGTTAATTTATTAAACAATAAGATTACATGGTTTGATGATCTAATTTTATTTATCTGAAAATAACCTAAAATTATTCAAACTATTTATCCACACTCCCAAGAGGTGCACTATACTATTCAATGGAGAAGTTGAGTGTTATATACTTGGAAATTAGTGAAAATTGAATGGGGAGTTCAAAAGTCGGGAGTTGAGGATCTCAAAAATTTAAGGACAAAAAATGAATGATTGAATAAGAATTTCTAATTTATTTATACGTGTCTCGTTGATGAGGATTACATCATTAGTTCTGTAACATTTGCTATAGATTTTCTATGAGAATGCCACGGTAATTGAGATTTCAGGGTGTGGGTGTTTTATGGAAAAAAATGACATATATATATATATATATATATATATATATATATATATATATATATATATATATATATATATATATTAAATAGTATGTAATGAGATGAAAAGAAAAAAGTTAAATCTATTAAACGGGTTAAAAAGAGAAATATAGCAAAATTGGTAAGACAAAGAGAATAATGTTTAACAAATAAAAATTACTCTGAAAATTGGGACCTACTAAAATAGGTGTCTCAGCAATAGCTGACGGAGACTGGGTCCATAACCTGGTCGTTGGCCTGATGTTATCCAAAAAGGAAAAGAGAAAAAGGAAATCCGTGTTGCAAGTAGCAACTCTTCAGCCTTGCATTGCTGAATGCTGATTGCTTCTATAAATACTACAAACGTGAAGCATTTCTTTATTGTCTGTCTAACTATCATCCTAGCTATATAAGCTATACTTTCTATTGAACACAATTCTCTGCTTTGATTTCATCCATATATATTCCTTAGCTTCATAAAAAAAACCCATCAAACAAAACCAATGGGAAGCCTTGGCGGCCTTGAATTTACAAATTCATCATCTCCTCACCAATTCAAACCTTTAGATCATGAAGAATTTCGTAAACAAGCTCATAAAATGGTAGATTACATTGCAGATTACTATAAAAACATAGAAAAATACCCGGTTTTAAGCCAAGTGAAACCCGGTTATTTAGTATCTTCCCTGCCCCAAACAGCACCGTGTAATCCAGAGTCATTTGAGGCAATTGTAGAAGATGTAAGTAAGTACATATTACCAGGAATGACTCATTGGCTTAACCCTAATTTCTTTGCATTCTTTCCGGCAACTGTTAGTTCAGCCGGTTTCGTTGGAGACATGCTTTGTAATGCTTTTAATAGCGTTGGGTTCAATTGGCTTGCTTCACCAGCTGCTACGGAGTTAGAGATGGTTGTCATGGATTGGCTTGCTTCCATGCTCAAACTGCCCAACTCATTCATGTTTTCAGGTACGACGTATGCCCTAATACCTACCTATCCTTTAATGTAACATAATTAATTATTTTTTCAGCAAATTTAATGTAAAATGATCTCGCTAGTATAAGTATGCACGCATATAAATTTTGTAATTTTGGATTGTTACTTTTAAATACTACAAACACTACTAGCTACTACTAACCAAATTTGCTTATAGAGTTTGTTGGATATTTATTACTATAAAATTGCATCGATCACATGAAAGGTTGAAGTCTGGAAATTTTCTTACCGGCCAGCAGCCAACAAAAACAATTAAATGAAATTCTTTTTAGCATGAATTTATGACAAGGAACTTCACGTAAATATTATTATATACTCCATTAAATTTTCAAGTTCAACATTAAACCTTTATGTGCACAAAATAAAATTAATGCTTGTAGTTGTAGTAATTGTACGTGTTTTCTTTCAATTTACTTTTTGCATTGTTTTTAAAGTAAATTTCAAGCCTCAATATATCTTTAAATACGGATCATAAAAAATTATCAAAAATATATGATAAAAAAGTATACAAAATAGAATATTCTAAACAGAAAGAACATTAGGAAACGGATGGAGTATATATAGAGTTAATCTATCTATGTTTATATTAATCAATAACGTAAAAGTGAGAACTCTATCTTGTATATTTTTACAATATTATTAATTTCCGTGTTACATATTATTCAATATACTTATTCAAAAGTATAAAAAATTATTATTAAATTAAGTTTTAATTAGGATAAAATAAACAATAAATAAGCTAACTATGTTTTAAATTATAAGTTAAAAGAAAATATAATTAATAGAAATGAATAGTAAATACTATACAAGTATTAGGAGTAGAAAAACCAAGGATTTTAGTAGGAGTATAAAATAAGAAAATCTGATGCACTCTTACACTCAGTGGCGCGGTGTCATCTCCTACCAAATTGTGAAGTTTATTTAGAAAGCATTTTTTACATTTATTCCTTCCTGCATATTTGTATTTATATTTATATATTGTTAGAATATTTATTCAGCCCCCTTAATTTTTATTTTTTGACTTCACCCCTACTTATTATACTATTAGTATGTTTTGAAGGACATAGATAATTTACTGATAAAAGCATCATCAAAACAGGACAGTGTAATTAATTTGAAATATTTAATGATATGATAGTAGGTTATTTGTATATTTGCATATTATTGGAGTTGAATTAATTGATATGAGATATATGTAGAATATAAAATAATCTAAAAATTTAAGCAAAATACAAAATGGGTGATAGATGATTAACTTGATAATAGGGACAGGAGGAGGGGTGATACATGGAACAACAAGTGAGGCAGTAATATGCACACTTGTTGCGGCAAGAGAAAGAGCAATGCAAAGCATGAAAGATGATTATGATCCTTCAAAATTAATAGTTTACGGTTCAGATCAAACACATTCCACCTTTGCTAAGGCTTGCAAGTTGATCGGCATCCCACTCTCCAATGTCCGATTAATTCCTACTTCTCTTCACTCTAACTTTTCTATGCCACCTTCTCTTCTACGGAAATCTGTTCAAGCTGATGTGGCAGCTGGTTTGGTCCCACTTTACTTATGTGTCACTGTGGGTACCACTTCTACTGCTGCTGTGGACCCCTTGGAAGATCTTGTTCATATTGCTGGTAATTATTTAATTATTATTTAATTACCCTATCTGAAACATTTATTTTAATTAATTAAATCTTATATATGCTTGAATTTGATCGATCAGATGATTATGGCATCTGGGTTCATGTGGATGCTGCTTATGCTGGAAATGCTTGTATATGCCCAGAATTTAGACATTATTTAGACGGTGTTGAAGGAGTGGATTCACTAAGTATGGCACCACACAAATGGCTGCTAACTTACTTGGATTGTTGTTGCTTGTGGGTTAAGAACCGGACTTCGCTTACTAAAGCACTCAACACTAATCCCGAGTATTTGAAGAACAAGCTTAGCGACTCAAACTCAGTGGTGGATTATAAAGATTGGCAAATCGGTACGGGTAGAAGATTCAAGTCCCTTCGTTTATGGTTTGTGCTCCGTACCTACGGAATCACAAATCTTCAAACTCATATTAGGTCCGACGTTTTCATGGCTCGAATTTTCAACAATTTGGTCCGATCTGATGCTCGTTTTGAGATAGTGGCACCCGTCAATTTCTCACTGGTGTGTTTTCGATTCAACCCAAATAAGGTAGCAGAATCGGATAAAATAGAGAGTATGAACAGGGAGTTATTGGAGCGGATCAATTCAACAGGGAGAGTATACATGACACACACAATTGCTGGTGGTGTTTATATGTTGAGATTTGCTGTGGGAACTACACTCACTCAGGAGCACCATGTGGTTGCAGCTTGGGACCTTATTAAGACTCAAGCAGAAGCTATTTTATCAAACAATTTCAACTAATTAAATCATTTTGCATGTTTTTCCTATCTTTCTTTTTTAATTAACTATGTTGTCTATTTTCTTATTCATTTTTTATTTTTCATCTATATGATTAATTTCTTGTAAGAATCTCATTAATTATCAAGATGAGATAGTTTGTAACTTACTATAAAAACTTAAATCATTCCTTTAAATTTGAATTGAACTAAATTAGATAGATGCTTTGTTTTTGTGAGAAATTTCAGAAAATGATGTGTGTTATATATAATACTCCATAATATTAATAATAATAAAAAACTTAATAATAGTAATAATATAAATAAAATAATAATAATAATAATAATATAGATTGCTTCTTTTTCCCTGAGCAACTACAGTAGCACCAAATCTAGGGTTTACATTTTTCACAGACTGGGTTTTTGTATCCAAAAAGGTGTGGGTGCTCAGCTTGTTGCTCAACTCCCCATCAATTTTTTGTAAAGCCTTTTCATTGGAATGAAATACTTATAATAAAAATAAATAAATAAAAAATAAATAAAAAAAATAATAATAATAATAACAGTGTAACGAACAGTACTTAGGACTTAAGCACTTCTCCATTAACTTGTATTGTATTAGTTGGACGAGGCTTTGCAATCTAACGAGCTAATAGTATTTAATTTGATCTCCAGCTGACCTTGATTTTTAGATTTTGAATTTACTTCAAATTAAATAATTTTAAATTCAAGATATTTTAAAAGTTGTAGTCGAGCACTCGAGCTCATTCTTAGTTTTTGAGGCAGAGACGTAAAGCTGATTGTTGACCTTAGTTTTCATAACATTTTCTGTATAGATCACTAGTTTTCCTAACAAATTTTCGAGCCTTAATTAGTCAAAATTTTCAGGTTGAACAAACTCATAGAGATTAATCAATACTCATAGACAATGGGATATTTGTATTTTTATACTATCCAATGCACTTATTCAATGCTTAATATCTCTTATTATACATAACGAAATATTATAAAAAGTGAATACTAATAATCTTTGCATTGAGACGAATGAAACAAGATCTCACTTGACTATGTTCTAATTTATAAACTAACAATAAAATACAAATTAAGAGTAATAAGTGAATAGTGAAAAAAAAGAAATGTCCCATTCTCTAGGAATAGAAGGGAGCGATTAAAAAGAAACGTGAAAACTATATACTCACTCTCGTCGTAAGATATAGTTACACTTTTCATTTTTCTTTGTCTTTTTTACTTAACCGCATTTCTATATTATGTAGTGTTTCTGCTAAGAAACGGTCAAATTTGTAAAGAGATACTCCAAAAGGGAATACCTTCAAATTAAGGGAAGTGAGATGATCTGACCACAACGAGTGGTGTACCTGCAACCACAAGGAAAGACTAAACCGGGGGCAGAAGTCCCGGAAAAGCCCTCCGATGCTTAAGTCAGATCGGAAAAAAGGGAGTGGTAGGTGTAAGTCTGAGTATGAGAGTAAAATTGCGTAACCTGATTTCTATAGAAGGACGTCCTATTTATAAGAATCTTCATATGCAGGTTGTAATCATCGGTCGGTTATTTCTGTACCATTATCTTTTGGGGAACATGATTACGGAAGTGACATCGTGGCAGCAGTTATCGAAGATGGTGAGCGGTTACCTACGAAAGTGTCTTCAGTTGGAAGGAAACTAAGTAACTTTGACCACCCTTGACTATAAGGATTGATATTGACTTATACGTTTGACTGTTGACCCATTGACCAAGGGCATTTTGTGTATTTCAAGCATGTGGGATTTCTAATTCCCAACAGGTAGTATCATATCACTATTTTAAAAAAATTTCACATATTTTCTTTCATTGTTAATCATATCCTCATAAATTAGTGATCTTTATTAGTTTCTTAATACAAGATAAGATATAGAGCCGAATATTATGTGCCTCCTATCAAAGTCAACAACCTAGTATTCAGCATAAGGTAGGGTCCAGAGGAGTAGATGCGGGCAAATTATACCCATGCCCCCTCCAAGAAGTGGGCACGGAGAAAAGAGTGCATGCGGAATATCCCCTAAAGCATAGGTTACTTCAAAGAGAAAGGTGAGTGACACACAACGCGCTTGGAAAAACACATGCAACTATATACAAATAGCTGCTTGGAAAAACACGCGCTTGGAAAACACACGTCACTTTGATTAATAACCCTATCTCTGGTTAGGTCCTTAGAGAGGTATAGCCGTGTAGTTCATGCAAGCCATTTTTAATCATTGTGCTTGAAATTTTGAAAGTAAAGTGAATGTGATTTACTTCTTCCGTTCCATTTAATTTGCAACATTTTCTATTTTGGTCCATCCCACTTAATTTGTATCATTTCTATGGTGATGGCCCATTACTTTATTTTAATCTCATCCATACATTTTAACTCTCTTTTAATTTTATTTACAGAATTTATTATCTCTCTTCATTTATTACCACATTTTTAAAAATCATTGTTTATCTCTTTGATGCAAATCAAAAAGGACCAAAGGGAGTATTTTAATATTTGTCATGATGAAATTCTATATGACTTTTAAAATATAAAAACTTAATGCGAACAATTTGCGTAGGTTTAATTAAATAGCCGCCTCGGTGTTTGTATTGCTGAGTTAAAGTAGTCTTTTTTAGTCCTTCATCACCAACTTTTGGTGGCTAAGCTTGATGTTGCAAGGTTAAATTAGAAATTAATTAATGGCATTAATTTAACAATTAATTTTTGCCTAGCCACTTTATCATTTTTTCACTCTAATACGTTTATTCACGTGAGAGTATTACGTCATCGTGATTTTTAAATCACCATATAAAAACAAAAGAAATAATAATAAAATAACTAAAATAAGAAAAAGATAAAATAAATTATCCAAAATCCCTCCTATAAGATTAGGCCACGTAGTGTGATTTACTTCTCTCACAAATAACCGTGATTTACCCAGACTTCCTCGAGTATTATGTGTTATTGTTAGAAAATAAAAGTTCTAAATATTAGAAGATGTGATAGATGCTTTATTATATATGCCGATAAGGATTTTGAACTTTCATTAAATGACACATATAATTAGAGTCTTTTTAAAAGAGCAGTTAAGTCTTTTTTATATGAGGTATTAAAAGTATTTGTCAATTTTTATTGTGCCCATGAGATTGTTCATTGTACTTAAAACTAATTGAATTGTATATGATTCAAACTAATGAACTATTATCACGTCGACTCGAATACCATGTTAAGAATTAATTTGATAAAAAATTGTATTGCTAATCATTTTTATTGTTGTAATTAGAAGTATATAAGGAATATTTCATTACACTTTATTTGCAATTGTGTGATTGTTTAGGAATTTCTAGTATACTAAAATTATGATCTGAGTATTATTATTATGGGTACATGGTATATGGTGATATATGAAGTACTTGGTGTCTAAGGAAATTAAGAAGAGGCAAATGTGGGGGAGGGGGGGGGGCGGCTCTTCAGTTGTTATAGTGTACCCCAATTCATTTAGTAGTAGCAGACTAGTTGTAGACTAGTAGTACAAATACTAGTTAGCAAACACGGTAGCAGTTACTCGTACTCTCGGTCATACTTCCTCCGTTCCATTTTACTTGCAACACTTATCGTTTTTGAAAGTTTCATATTACTTGTAACATTACTATTTTTGGCAAAAATAATCTATTTATTTTATCCTCATTTTATTCCTACCTCACTATCACCATCAATCATACATCATCCAATTAATTATTTAATATACCCACAAGTCACAAACACTATCTACTGATAATTATTTTTTTATTTCTACCCCACATATCACCATCAATCATACATCATCTCTACTTTTACCATACTGATTTGACAGGCCTTAAAAATTGAGCCAAACTCAATAGTACAACTAAAACGGAACAGAGAAAGTACATCATAATGATTCAAAAGTAGTTATGTTAATTCTTAATATGACTATCATTTATTGATTTTGTATGATCATCTTAATTCTTGAAAGGACTATGACTATTGACTATCATTTCATGATTTTGCACAAGATATTTAGATGCATGAAATGGCATAACTTACTCAAATTACATGGAGCGTAGCTTAGCTTCTTCAATCACTTGCATTCATTTTTCCCCTTATAAAATCTTTCTTTTTTCAGGTCAATAAGTACTTGCTTCGGCCGGATTTTCAAAAGAGTATACCATAGGAATAATCGCAACGTCTTTTTTTTAAAAAAAAATCGTTATGATGGGTAAAAATGACGTTAATTATCTTTTTCAAATTACATATCGGAAAATAGACAAATAAGTACTTTTTTCGACCGGATTTTCGAAAGAGTTATCCCATAATTAAGGATAATTGCGACGTTCTTTTTTTTTTTAAATTTGAAAATTTTAAAATATTTCAATAAGGATCAAATATCCATAATAATGTACAACAAGTCTTGCGATAGACGGTCTTATTATGGTAAGTACTCATACTAAATTGATCAATTGAAGGTCATATTTGAAAACGCCTCTCCTGAGAGACGATCTTTATAAGAGACGGCTCTCCAGGCTTAGGCCCATGCCCAATAATCGAAAAAAGGAGAAAAATCTAAAAACTGATTTGCGCATTTGACCCTGTATACAGTTGATGTTATAACCTATTGAAGTTGGTATTATAACTTATTAAAGTTGCTATTATAATCTAATAAAGTTGGTATATGAAATTGGTATTATAAGTTATTAAAGTTGGTATTTAGAGTTGGTATTACAACTTATTTGGAGTTGATGTTATAACCTAATGAATTTGGTATTAATATTTGATAAATTTATATTTTAATGTATTTATTTATTATAATGGTTAATGTTGTGAATGGGCTAATAATATGGTGAAGAAACAAGAACAAAAGAAAGAACAATGAAGAACACCAAAAACAGAGCAACAATGAAAGCAACCCAAAACACAAGATGTATGAGGTATCTTATGATACCTCCCCCTCAAATAAAGTTTCTTATCATTAATATAAACTCAAATACATTAATGACTCAACCCACAAGCTATAGAACACACTTCTAAAGCCTAAGTTTGAAGCTCACCTTCAAACTCTCTCAAAATACATAAATAAGAGAAAAACTCTTTTGGTTCTCTCAACCCTAGTTTAATCTTATCTATGACTTCTCACTAATCACTCTAGAGTGTTTAGAGACCCTTATATAGACCCTTAGAACACTCTAGAATCCTATAGTACAAGTGTGCTTGGAGCCCAAGCAAAAACTAAGCAAAAACAAGTTACTCGGATGAAGTACAAATTGCGTCAGAAACTTTCTGGACCAAACCGCTCGGTCGAGCCACCTTGCTCGACCCGGTCGAGCGGGTACCCAGAGGCTACTGACTTGCTCGAGCACATCTGCTCGATCTGCTGCTGCTTTGGTCCTTCATGGCTCGACCAATTCGAGCATCCTCCAAACTTGTTGTCTTGCTTCCTCCTTTTGCTTGCTCCATCACCCTCAACTCATTACCATTAATCACTTCATCAAGTGACCCAAATCGTATATCCTCGTACTCCCTTTCACTTGCCACCTCGTCCTCAAACGTGCAAGCCAAAGCGTACCCGAATAGGTGATCAAACTCACCTCCATCACAATGAAATTTCGGGCTTGACTCAACAATCTCCCCCTCAAGCCCAAATCTCTTACCATCAAGTAACCCCTCTATGGATGACTTGTAAACACCCTTGTGGTCTAGCCCACCACCACCAACTTGAAGCACATACAAGTTGTTCCTATTCCTTCTTCCCATCATGAGAACCTTGCTTCCTTTGATGACTTTCAACAAGCCTCCACTAGCTTGGAAAGTGCATCCCTTAGACTCCAACCTACCAAGTGATATGAGATTCCTCTCAAGATTAGGACAATACCTCACACCACCTAGCCTCCTCTTGACACCATTATGTGTCACAATCACAACCTCACCAATACCTTCCACCTTCACCCTTTCATCATTTGGTAAGGTGACAAGGCCTCCATCACAATGCCTAAGCTTAGCAAACTTCTTCTTCTCACAACATATATGAAATGAGCAACCGGAGTCAATCACCCATTCCTTCCCATGAGTCACTCCCCCATCAACTAGAAGTGCTCCCTCATACTCATCATCATCATCAACAAAGCCTAGAGCGGTGCTCCCGCTATTTTCACCTTCTCTTTTCCCACTCTTCAACTCTTTCACCTTCTTGAGGTCTTCCTTCATCTCTCTACACATTGATTGAATGTGCCCCTTCTTCTTACAATAGTAACACTCCTTGTCAATATAGTCATTCTTCATTTTAGACTTCCCCTTTGCTTGATACCCATCTTTAGATCTCCCTCTTAAGCTTTCCCCAAATAGAGCCTCACCACCACCCTTCTTCTCATCCCCCTCACCATGCCTCTCCATGAACCTATCATTCTCTCTCAATGCCGCCAAAGCTTGATCAAGAGTGATGGTATCCCTTCCAAGAAGCAAAGTTTGAACTATATTTTTATAGCTCTTTGGAAGAGAAGCCAATAGTAGTAGTGCCTTCTCCATTTCGGAAAGCTTCTCATCGGCATTCAACAATTGGCACACCAATTGATTGAATGTGTTAATGTGATCTTGCATAGTTGTATCATCCTCCTTCATGAGTTGATACAACTCCCATCTCAAGCACAATTTGTTGGTCAAAGACTTAGAAGCATAAACCTTTTGAAGCTTCTCCAACAACTCACCGGGGTCGGTCTCATCCAAGTAGTTATACTTGATATCTAATGAAATGGCAAGCCTTATAGAACTCACCGCCTTCTTCTTCATGGCCATCCATTTCCCTTCATCCATGGTTGTGGGCTTACTCTTTGCAAGAGCCTCATCAATCCTTTGTTGCACCAACATATCCACTACGGTGCTCTTCCACACCGCAAAGTTCATTTTCCCATCAAACAAAGGAACATTAAACTTTGCACTCTCACCCATCTTGTTTTCCCACCAAAGACACAAACTTTCACCCACAAAACTAACCTAAAGCTCTGATACCAATTGTTGTGAATGGGCTAATAATATGGTGAAGAAACAAGAACAAAAGAAAGAACAATGAAGAACACCAAAAACAGAGCAACAATGAAAGCAACCCAAAACACAAGATGTATGAGGTATCTTATGATACCTCCCCCTCAAATAAAGTTTCTTATCATTAATATAAACTCAAATACATTAATGACTCAACCCACAAGCTATAGAACACACTTCTAAAGCCTAAGTTTGAAGCTCACCTTCAAACTCTCTCAAAATACATAAATAAGAGAAAAACTCTTTTGGTTCTCTCAACCCTAGTTTAATCTTATCTATGACTTCTCACTAATCACTCTAGAGTGTTTAGAGACCCTTATATAGACCCTTAGAACACTCTAGAATCCCATAGTACAAGTGTGCTTGGAGCCCAAGCAAAAACTAAGCAATAACAAGTTACTCGGATGAAGTACAAATTGCGTCAGAAACTTTCTGGACCAAACCGCTCGGTCGAGCCACCTTGCTCGACCCGGTCGAGCGGGTACCCAGAGGCTACTGACTTGCTCGAGCACATCTGCTCGATCTGCTGCTGCTTTGGTCCTTCATGGCTCGACCAATTCGAGCATCCCCCAAACTTGTTGTCTTGCTTCCTCCTTTTGCTTGCTCCATCACCCTCAACTCATTACCATTAATCACTTCATCAAGTGACCCAAATCGTATATCCTCGTACTCCCTTTCACTTGCCACCTCGTCCTCAAACGTGCAAGCCAAAGCGTACCCGACTAGGTGATCAAACTCACCTCCATCACAATGAAATTTCGGGCTTGACTCAACAGTTAAAGTAAACAAAAATAGAATATTCTAGTTGAAAATAATTTGAGTAAAAACTGATTGTGTATCATAAATTCATAATTATTTTTTACTTTCACTATCATCATTTTATTTAAAACAGGTACTCTCTTGAGAGATCGTCTATAGTATAGTCGTTTCTCAAGAGCAGAGGTGTTCAACGGGGCGGGTCGGGGCGGGGTGGGTCAAAATTTAAATGGGCTAAGTCGGGGCGGGGCGGGTCAAGCCCGTTTAAATTCGACTTACTTTGACCCATTTTTTAAAAGTTAATAAAAACAATTTTTTTATATATTTTATGACCCGTTGGGTCGATCCACTTATGTTTACAATAATATCATTTAAAAATTTAAAAAAAGTGGCAAATTTTTTTCGCAATTAATTCTTATAATTATCCGACCCGACCCTTTACACTAAGGCCCGCTAATGACCCGCCTCGTTATTGAACCGACCCACTAATGACCCGATAAAATGTGATCCGACCCTTGACCCGTTGGGTCGACCCGCCCCGTTGAACACCTCTACTTAAGAGCTTAGCCCATATCTCCCTTTTAACTTACAAAACTATCAATTAGTTTTCTTTTTAATTTATCTTCAGACGTCTATTGTATAGACGGTCTCAACTAAAAATTTGTGTTTTTAAAATGCAGTATCATCATTTATAGTCAAAATTGCAACAAAGTAATTCATATGGCAAAGGTGAACAGTCTGTGCACTTAATTTAAACTAGAGCTATTGGGCTTAATTGATGGGCTTGTAGAGGTATGACTGGGCTGAAGACATGATGATCATAAATCACAACCCTTAATTTAAAATTGGACTATGCTTATGCAACCTTTTTGGACCCCTCAACCTCGACGTACATAAGAGATGACTAGAATTCCGATTGCTGTCTAAACATGGGAACGCAAGGGATAGGTTTAGAATATTGGAGCTTATATATTTTCGGTTTAAATTTTTAGCTAAGTTAATTTTTTAAAATTATATTAAAAGTTAAGGTTATGAAAGATCTTGAGTTAGAGTTTCATCCACTTCTTATCAGGTTTCATTAATTTAGATTAATTTCATTGAAGTGGGTGAATTATCTTTGAGATGTCATTCTGAATTTGATATGTTGTTTTGAAATTGTGTTACAATATTAAGGTCTTTTTCCACTTGTTTTTGGCACATTACAAATGTACCAATTCCCACGCATGTGAACTTACTAAATAAATGTATACTTTTAGTTTTAGGAACAATGTTAGCAAGATGAATAAGCATACCATTGTTACAACTTACAACTTACTACACTAATATTAAGTGGAATTCTGGAAATGGGACAAATGAAGGGATATACGTGTTTAACTACATTTAAAACATGCCATATATAGAAAATTAATTTTAAAGGAGATAGGTTATTCCTTGGAAAATTTTATAATATATTTTTTTTAATCCTAATAATCAATTACTATGAGTAATTGAATAAAATGCTTTTAAGAAAATACCAACTTTGATATTTGATGGTGGTTTCTTTTCAATAACGGGAATAGGTGTTTCTAATAAATTTCATTCTTTTTAAATTTTGTTTGTTTTTTAAAATTTTAATGCGTTTTTAAAAGTTTAAAATTTTAATGCATTTTTAAAAGTTTAAATTTATATTTTTGTTCATATTTATGTTATATATTTTGTTTGTTTCTAATAAATTATATATATATATATATATATATATATATATATATATATATATAGTCAAGTAAATTTGGAAAAGAAAAAGATAGGAGAAATTGATTTGGAAACGTCTATTTTAGCTTTTGGGAGTCAGTATGATGAAGTATTAATATTATCCGAGTAATTATCCGGTCTTTGCTTGTCAAGTTCCACTAGTTAATTTATTAACAAAACTATCTACCTATCATCTCATTCCTTTCAACAATATTATATTGTTATATTACTTATTATTAGTATATTATTAGCTAATTAAGCATGACATTATATTATATGTATATATATATAAAACTACAACAAGATGAGATGAGATGAGGATTATGAATTAGTTTCATTATTATTGATTTCTTCTAAGAATAACAAAAATGTCAAGGGCGGCGTATGATGGTTCTTATTCCCCAGGGCCAGGAATTAGAGCTGGAAGCTTAATTTGCGAGGATTATCTGATATTGAAGCCAGAAGAAGGTAGCTGTAAAGATGTATTAAGGCTTCTTTTATGTGATGATACAACTTTTAATTATAGATGGCTTCTCTTTATTTCTGCTCTCATGCTTAAATGGTTCCGATTCATCAAGACACCATTGGCCTTCCTCGGCAATTTTATGGAATTCTCCATCAATTTAATTTCTCATAATCATGGATTGCTTAACCTCTTTCTTAACTTCATCAAAGGTACCTATCTGCTATCTACGCTTTCTTATTAGTTTGCATTTTACTTTTTCTACCATCTTTTTAAATTCTCTTTACTACGGAGTATTATCTAACAATTTCTTATGTACATCCATCACTTTTTTATTTTAAAATATTCTTTTTTTTTTTTTTGTGATTCAAACAAATTAATTATATATTTCACATTTTAGCATTGTCATTGCCGATTCATAAATAAAGAAAAATTTAAATCATTAGTAATATATACTTCCTCCGAATCATTTTAGTTGTCCCATCTGGGATTTCACGGATTTTAAGGGTTGAGTGGGGTCCATTAAAAAGGTGATAGTTGAGTATTTTAATTGATTAAATTAATTGTAAAGGTGGTAGTTGAGTATTGGGAATTGAAAAAGTAGGGGTATTTAGGTAAAAAAAGGATAGCCAAAAAAGGAAATGGTACAATTAATATGATTTTGTCAAATAAGAAAATGAGACAACTAAAATGATTCGAAGGGAGTATAATATATAATGACTCTCTCATACTGTCTGTTTTTATTAGTATTGTAATAGTGATCCAGTCTGGACATGATTCCCATTCACATTGATGAGTTAACGTATATAATTATTTCAATTTGGATTTTTTGTCAACTTAAGGAAAATGTCCTTAATTAATTAGGTCACCTTCTTATAAACTTTATAAATTTTTATTTTATTAAAGTTTTACTTATCAAAAGAACAATCCCATACCCACAACTGGCGGATCTAGAACTTAAAATCTTGGTTAACACCAACGTGTTGAAGTAAACTAATACAAAAATTTGACAGTCTTTATTTGTAAAATGAACAACTTAAAAATTTTCATTACTCCAAATTGACCTGTAAGTAACATATCGCAATAATAATCACATGTCACTGCTACTGTATAAAATAAAAAGGGCGATATATTTCATCCACAAGACCACAACGCATGTTACAAAGTTATAAGTTACAAGTTACAGCTAGATCAAAGAAAAATATATGCAAGTGGAATCTTGTTTGAATCGTCTAATGCATACTTTTATAAAATTAACAGTCTATAATTTTTAGATGTGTATATTTTAAAATATAAATGATTAAAATAACATAGTAAATCTGCTTATGCCCATATCCTCAAAGAGAAAATAAAGAGGCACCCGCGTAGTCAAGAAACCCCTCGCCATAATCGTTAGCTTTTAAATAAACCAACTAATATATCTATATGGAATTATACAATTGATATTGAAACTTTAAAGATAAAGTTGTTGGAATAACGACATAACAACATACATATTATTTCACTTTTTTCATTTACTGTTACTGTATCTAACAACAAAATTATAGAAAATCTTTAATTAATAGCTAGTCTCTCCAGAGATTATTTCTTTGAAAGACGTATTTTAAGGACAATCCATTAAGACTAATGCCTATTTATCATTTTTTTAATGCCTACTTACATTATCCTTGATGTTTAATTACCGTATTCTTACACTACAACAAATTTAGCTTTTTGCGACATTAAATTTAGTAGCATTAGAAAAATGCCACTGATTCATATTTTTAGTGTAGTAATTATTGATTTTTATTTTAAGTTCCACCATAAAGTGATTAGCGACACTTAATTTGGTCTTTAGTGGCATATCTAATTGTCACTATAGCCTATAGTGACATTTGTGAGAAATGTCACTAGATCCTATGTCGCTACAAACTTTAGTGTCACTTTTTAATATGCTGCTAAAGGGTCTAATAAATGTCACTAAATCCTCTATATACACTATAAGAAATTTGAAATAACAACATTTAAATTAAATGTCGCTAAATATATATCCCACTAAAAGCAAATTATGTTGTAGTGTTAATGGTTACTTTCAATATCTTAAATGTTTACTTACATCATTTTTCACGCCTGCTTATAATATTTTAAAAAATGTGTAATGGGTCGGTCCATTTAAAGATGGTCTCTCAAAAAGACTATTTCTCACGAGAACTTGTGTTTATTAAAAGATCATTAAATGAAGATACATTAGTACTGTCCAAATGTTTCATTCTTGCTCCATCGATTTTCTTCTTTTTTTTGTTAATAATAAAATGAATAATATATTGATAGTGCCAATAAAATTTAATAATTAATTAGGTTCTAATGCTATTCTTAGTCGTTGTCACATATTGAACCGAGTCTGATCTGAGTTTATAGTTTTGCAAAATCATGAAAAAGAATCAAAAGATTCATGCTTAAGACATACACCCCAAATTTCCACGAACTCACCATGATTAGCAAAAACGACTATTAGATGAACAGATAACTTATATTGTGAATGTAATTATCAGAAAATGTATAATTAAGAAAAAGATTAAACCAGCTACACATAATCGGGTGGCATGTGCTTTGTTGCGTATTGTGCTCTTTCTGATTCACATCAAATTGAAGTTGTTGATAGCATAAAATGATTGAATTTAGAAAATGGGCCTGGGCAACCCAAACAAGAAGGAGAAGAAGTAGTCCACTCATAAACCCAAAGAAGAAGGTTCACTACTAAAACCAATTGGTAATAGTAGGAGTTACTCCTTGAGTATATAAAGTGATGCATACTGATCTTCTCTTTCTCCGATGTGGGACAACTCACATGTGGATAACACATGGGCACTTCAACACTCCCCTTCACATGTGAGTGTCCTTAGAATTTTAGCTCACCAGAAAGGTTACAAACCTATTGGGAATGAACATCCAATTAAAGGCCCCTTAACCAGTGGTAAGATTAAATGCCCAGTATAAAGGCCCAACAACAAACCGGGCTCTAATACCATGATAGAATTTAGAAAATGGGCCTGGACAACCCAAACAAAGAGGAGAAGAAGTAGTCCACTCATAAACCCAAAGAAGAAGGTTCACTACTAAAACCAATTGGTGATAGTATGAGTTACTCCTTGAGTATATAAAGTGATGCATACTGATCTTCTCTTTCTCCGATGTGGGACAACTCACATGTGAATAACACATAGGCACTTCAACATAAAATAAGAAATATATCGTTTAGAAGGAAAGGAAGATGAAAAAAGAAAAAAATTTCTTTTATTCTATTCGTAAAAAGAAAACGAAAAAAAAAAATTTCAATTTATATAAATTGAATATTTTGTTCTATATACCAAACCTACTTTAATTAAATAATATTACTCAAACACGTTTTGCATGTAATACATAATTTAAATTTAAATGGACAGGAAATGTGCATATTCCAAATAATTCAAGTGAGACATATAGATCAATGGTAGGACTTCTAGATGGGAGAGTTGATTTGGACCCAAAGATCCAGTTGGGACATGTCAATTATGAGGCTTCTCTCTCTTGGATGGCTTCTAAGTTGTCATATGAAAATTCAGCCTACATCAAAACCATTGTTGAAAATCGTTGGAAGGTTTTTTTTTTGTCCTTTATACTTTTGTTTTGTAATGGTTTCGTTTTAGTTTATTTGTTATATAGTATATTTTGAATCAAAATTATGAGAACATCTAATCAAAGTGTGATAAAAAAAATTTAATACAAATATTTTATTTCGTATATTATTTAACATATTTTTATGGAATTTTAGTTACTTTGAATTTACCTCCAAGTGTTTTTTCTAATCAAGAGAGAAAACATCAGACATAAAATGAAATACTTATAACTAGTGTTCTCCTTGTCAGGGTATACAAATATTCATTATGTGTTTTGCAACAAAAAACTTAAGGTGCATGGAAATGTGTTGAAAGCTACCTCAAGATACTTTTATTTTAAATAGTTTTTTTTAGATTTGGAAGAAAGATTGCATCACTCTAATAATTTATGTGTCCTTATGATTGTTATTTATATTTCATTGGTTTATGTTATTACTCATTTACTCTTGCTGCTTGCTGGCGGTCGCCTTGTCTTGCCTATGGCTTGTTGCCTTGTTCTAGGTCATCATTTTTTATTTGTAGTTTTTTTTCAAGTCGAGGGTCTTATGGGTCACAATCTCGTTTGATAAAACTATGAGTATGATAATGATGATTAAAAATTACTTTTTTTACATAAAATTAAAACCTCATAAATAATCCTATCATTATTCAATCTGCTAATTAATACTATGTTCTAACGTGCTATTTTTTGCAAACACAATGAGTTAAATTATTGATTATTTGTTAATATTATATGTCTTCTCACAATGGTAACTTTTTTGTTTCTATTTTTCTTTAACAGATGAAGGTGTTAGGAATATATGATTTCCGAAATGGTGAGCGATATGTTTGTCCAATTTTTATTCATGTATTGTGATGATTTTTGCTAATACGACTATGCAAGCCGATTACAATTTAAGAATTTCAATTTAGTATAGTTCACCTAGAAACAATTTTAATCAAATTTCAAAGACATATATCTCACGAAAGCTAGAGACATTAATATTCTATATTTAAATAATAAATTCAGTAAATATAATAAATTGATCGATCGGATAGTAATTAAAAAAATAAATATTTGAGTATATATCTGATGGTCAATGCTATAAAATTATTAGTCGTATGAGAATGTGATGAATTATTATTGAAATAGGGAGATTAAGAATATATAATGTTGCATTGAAGTAATGTGATGTGTTGCAGAATTCGAAGGAAACAAGTCGACACATGCGATGATGTTACGCAACATGAGTAAAGACAAAGACTTAACTGTAGTGGCATTTAGAGGCACAAAACCCTTTGATGCTGATGATTGGTGTGTAGACCTTGATATATCTTGGTATAAGTTACCTCAAGTTGGAAGAGTTCATAGAGGCTTCATCAAGGCATTGGGCCTCCATAGAACCAATAAAAATGTCATTGGATTGCCTAAAGAGATTGAAATGGGTCATAAAAGCCCAAATTTTGCATATTACAAGATTAGACAAGCCCTAAAAAACATTATTGTGGAGAATAAGGATGCCAAGTTTATATTGGCAGGACATAGTCTTGGAGGGGCCTTAGCAATATTGTTTGCAAGTTTATTAATATTACATGAAGAAAGGGAGTTGCTTCATAGATTAGAGGGTGTTTATACCTTTGGACAACCAAGGGTTGGAGATGAGGAATTCGGGGTGTTTATGAAACACAATTTGGAGGCTTATAATATCAAATATCTTAGATTTGTGTATTGCAATGATATTGTTCCTCGTCTTCCCTACGATGACAACACTCTCCTCTTTAAACATTTTGGACTTTGTCTATATTACGATACTTTCTACAATGGAAAGGTACGGTACCTACTCTTTTTCCCCTCTATTTATATTTATTTCGACTTTTTTTTTTTTTTTTAATAAGCTGAACCTTTTTTATACTGTTTTAATTTAGTATTATTTATTATTTGGTTTAGGAAATGGAAGAGGAACCCAATAAGAACTACTTCTCATTGTTATGGATGATGCCTAAGTACCTGAATGCAGGATGGGAACTACTTAGAGGTTTTATACTTCCATATATGAAATGGGGTGGCCCAACTTACAAGGAAGGCTGGTGTCAACATATCTATCGACTTATTGGGCTTATATGTCCCGGCCTTTCGGCTCACGGTCCACAAGACTATACTAACTTAACTCGGTTGCCCCACTTCTCTCTTTCTCATGATCACCATAAGAGAAAATTATAATCAACTTGTCTCTTGAGCGACTGTTTCTATGAGAGACAATCCTAAAACCTAATTCACTCCATATCTTTTATTAATTATTTTTTAGAAAATTAAATGGGCTTGTCCATAAAAGTTGGTCTCTTTGAGATATCGTCTTTCATGAGAATTAGACCAAAAGAATTAGACCAAATTAGCTTCTATTTCAAGGAATTTTATTTTTAGTGTGTCTTTACTCTTTACTAATTCGTGTCAAAACTTTTGGATGTTCCAACATAGTTTTTAGTTTATTTTTTTGGAAAATTTTCAATATAATAATAGCCAAATAGTAATACTGCTAATGCCTAATTGTGGAAGTCCTTTCATAATGTTTCTTATTGTCATTCAAAAGATTACGTACCATTTCTATTGCTACTAACTAATGTGAAGTATAAGTTTTTTGGATATGTCTGATTATGCAAGTTATATGAAATGAATTTTTGATCTTAAAATGAAATTGTGATGGGTCATATGATTTAGACATCAAGATGAGTTCTATTCGTTAGAGTATATAACATGTCATGGAGTCTCAACCATCAGCTTAGGCTTTTGGTCGAGTTGGTTTCTTGACATGGTATCAAAGCCTTGTTAGAGTATATAACATATCATGGAGCCTCAACCAAAAGCTTATGCTTTTGGTTGAGGCTCCATGATATATTATATACTCTAACACTATTAATAGTTGAACCATCTAATCTAAAAATTACGAGTACATACGAACATTTAGAATTGACTTACAAGTCTAACTAATCAGAATAAATTTGTTTGAAAAACATGCAATCAAGATTGGTCTGAAATTCATCTTAAAAGACTTGATAATTCTATTTAGCCATAAATTATTAGACTAAGTTTGACTTATATACTCCGATTACATTCATCAATTATCCTATAGGAATAAAATACTTGATAATAATATAGAAATATACAAATGTTTGACTTGTGCCTTAGATGTGCTAATCAAGCATTGCATGAAATTCAATGAGATATTTACAGGAAAGCAAGCATTGGATAGGGCCGGGTTAGCTAGCTAGCACAAGGCACAAGCATAGTATTGTCACCAACAATCTCCTACCAACATTCTAAATCAATTGTATGAGTTAAGAGCATATAAAGAATCATATTACGAGGCGTCAATCAACTTAAACTTTTGATTGTATGACATATCACAAATTTGAATATTTCAACCACTCTTAAAATTCAGTTGGAATATATAACAGTATGTTAAAGAATACATATAACTTAAATTATGGTGCATCAAATTCAAAATTTTGATAGAGTTGGTTCTCTCTATTTGTATATTTTGTGCCAATAATATATGAAAAAAATACCTTTTTAATGACTTTAAATACAAAGCATGCATGTGCTACAAATTTATGAATTTAACCTTTAGGATGTCCCCTATTTACTACAGGCACGTTTGCATCAACTGAAGTTTGTAAGCGCATTTCACGCTTAAGACACACATACCCATTTCATATTTGCAATAGACTAATATTTACATTTATTGATTTCATGTGATTCTTCGCTTTAAACTATACTATTATTCCTCCCAATAATATTTTTTATCGCGACAAAAATGTTACAAAATATTACTTGCATTTTGCCCATAACAACATTTTACTTACATCATCCTCATTATATATCCAGTGTATATCAATCATATGACTATGATCAAAAATTTATGAGGGAAGAAATACGGTAACTCATACCCATAAAGGAGAGTGCGACCAAAGAATTCATATACTCGAAAAAGATCCACATATAATTCCTCTGAAAAAACCTCAGTATTCAAAAACATATAAATGAATAAATAAAATACATATAAATAAATAAACATAACTAGGTAAAAATGTAGAAAAGAATGCTATGTAAATAGGTAAAGACAAAATAAAAAACACTAACTTGTAAGCGAAAAAATATCAGTATCTAAGACATAGATAAGGGGTCTCTAACATATCCCTGGTCGGGTCCCTAGAAAGATGTAGGTTATGCAAGCCATCCTTACTTTATTCTTCCACGTTCTTCTATGTCTTCCTCGACTTTTCTTATCCTCCACTATGATTTGATCCTTCTCACGGGGTGCCAAAAGTTCGTTCTCTGCACATGCTCAAATTATCTTAATCTATTTTTAGGTACCATTGCAGAAATAAGAGCAACCCCTAATTTTTTTCTAAACTCCCGATTCCTGATCCTATCCATCATTGTGTTACCACACAACCACCTCAGCATATGTATTTCTATAACTTTCATGTTATGTTCAAAAGTCTTCTTTACGAGTTTGTCTCATACAACAAAGCAGACCTGATTGCAGCTCGGTAAAAATGTACATAAATTACCTATCACAAAGTACCCCCGGTAACTACTCGCCACTTGAGCCAACCCGCTTGTATTCGATGAGTAACATCTCTAACAATTTCCCCAAACTCTGTATAATCGATCCCAAACAATTGAAGTTGGTCATACTTGCAACAGCTTCTTCACCAATGGTCACCTTTGGCTCCCCTATTGGCGATGTACCACTAAAGTTGCATCACAAATGCTCTATCTTCGTAGGGCTTATGCGCAACCTTCTACCTTCTAAAATTGCCCTCCACTCTTCCAAATTATTATTAACTTTTTATTTTTTTGTCTTTTTTTAAATAAATTTACTTTTTTTCCACATAAATATTTAATCTCATTTCGCTTTCCTTTTAAATCAAGTTTAAACTTTGAATACAAATCATTTTGAAAATATTGGATTTTCAAAAGTCTAAATTAATTAACAATAAATCAATTATAGAACTTAATTATTTGTACATATTATTAAATTTAACAACCTAAACAAAAATTTTATGAAAAAATCTTATGTATTTTAAAAAGAAAAATATAAAATACTAAAAAAAAATAGAAAACTGGATATTCGGATATCCGATTTTACCAATGTTTCGATCAGTATCCGTATCCGACCGTTTCCAAAGACCAGTAATTTATCTAATTTTCAAATTTGATACCGAATTTTTCAGATCGAATATGTTTTAACACCCTACTATATGCTATCAATAATTTGTCATTTAATATATACATGTCACTTTTATATCCTTAATTGAACATTGTTTTTTCGTGTCACTCTCTCTTTATCTTAAATGGCCAAAGTACTTGAATGTATTCCATAGTAAAAGTTACTCTAAAAACTTCCAACTATTTGCGATTTAAATATAAAACTCCCAACTATTGATTATTATTCAAAACTCTCAATTTTAAGCCTATTTTAAATTTAAAGCACTAATACAATTTAATAACTTATTTTAACCGGTTACCATTTTATTAAAATGGGAGGGTACGTGAAGGGTCGTGAAGGTCAAAGGGGTGAGGTGATTAATAAAAACAAATGGGTCCCACTACTTTCCATCTAAAACCATTTTATCCGGTTATAAGTTATCTTGGACTTTAAATTTAATATGGGCCTAAAGTTGAGAGTTTTAAATAATAATGAATTATTGGGAGTTTTATATTTAAACCGCAAATAGTGGGAGGAACATATTAAAAGTGACCTGCACGATCTCCACCTCTCTAAGGACCTGACCAGAGATAAGGTCAGTTGGCGGCATCTTATCCATGTCTTAGATTACTAGACATGCCCCTTTCGACCACCGTTTGTTACGATTTTTTTGCCCATTTTTATAGTTCTTTACCACCTCTCTTACCATTATTGTTTGTTTAGTTATTTGTACATATTCTATTTTTAGTTAATTGGTTATTATGCATGGTTAACGTGGGTGTGTGTTGCAGGTGTCTCTCTCTTTGAAGACCCTTTTGAGTCGGGAGACTCTTTGACCGCACTTTCCTATATAGGTATTAGTTGCCGTCTATCTTTCCTCCTCAGACCCTGACCACAGTTTGTTTATGAACGGAATACACTGGATATGATGAAGATGAATCTAAAAAGCTAGTTAGTGATTATTCTATTATTAAACTAAATATAATGAAGTGAATATCACATTAGTATATTACTAAGGCCTTGTTATAAGCTTCATTAATCTTTATAATTGAACTAAGATTATTAAAAACTCAACTCCTTCGATATAATTAAGTGTGAACCATATATATATATATATATATATAAATAACAAAAGTTTTAAAGTTTTTCTAAATTAATTATGTTCAAAATTATATCATCATCTTGGTAAGTTAATTAGGTTGATTATTTTGGTGAGACAAATAAATAATATAAAATTAGTGAGACAAATAAAGATCTTGGAGATGAAGGGAACGGAAGTTAGAAAATTGATAATAAATGCAAGGTATATGTAGAACATAATTGACCGATTCCCTAGCAATTAGCATGGTAGCTAGTAGGCTAGTAGCTAGCTAGGTTGATGATTTGAAGATGAAACAAGTGAGGGATTGGATGATTGGTGATTGGATCATATCATAATCATAAATGGTAAGAGATGGAATGGTTAAAAATTAAAACAACACATACCATATTACCATACTTGTTGGTGACAAAATGGTGGGAGCAGAAAACTTTATATACTTTAAAAGGCTTAATCAGAAAATAAAGGCCCCAAAATAGGTTATTGTAAACATATTTCTTAAATTTAGACTATCATGTTAATCGGGTATTTATGTTGACTTGTTCCATTTTTTACTCAAGTAAAATAAAATAGCAGTAAGCAGTTACTACTAGTCTACTACATGATATGGAATAGTGCTGGTGCGTTACCATATATCCTTGGTTATTAACAATTTTCATATGTATCATTTTAAGTGAAATTATAATAATACTCTCTAATATTTGGTGTAACCGTCATTTTCCAAGTAAATATTTTATTTTCTACCTCCATCACTTTATTAACCAAATCACTCATGGAGAATTACTTGGCCTATTGTCAAACAAACAACTTTATGCCATGTTTGGGAACAAGGATTTCATTTGGAAATTTGAAATTGGCTCAAATTTATTGTTTGGCAAATCAAAAATTTTGAAATTTGGATTTGAGTCAAATTCATTATGGTTATAAAAGTGGTTAAAAATGAGAATTTGAGAATGACTTCTCAAACTTTGTCATTTTCAAATTCTTAATTAATAAATTCATAATTAAAATCTACAATTCAAAATGAAATGGACATTTCCAAATGCAATCTTAAGTAATTCCTAGGAAATTGACAAAGAAAGTAACTTCCAATAAACTACAACTTCTCATAGGAATTTAATTCCTATGTCAACCAAATGAACTCTAAATATTTTAATAATTTAATGGGATTATTAAAAATCTTATTTGCAAAAGATAATATCCATTTTGAATGGGACAAAATAAACATAATTTTCAAGATATTAAAAACGCTCTAAACGAGGGAGTACGTGCAAAACATTTGGATTGATGTGAATAAATTTTTATTTTTACATTTATTTATGGGTAAGAATAGGAGTATTTACTCTCTTTCATTCATACATATACTCCTACAATACAGTATAAAGTAGTCTATAATTAGGTCTGATATGTAATTTGCATACTAGTAAATTGTATCACTAGCTAACTCAAACTCTTACTTTTACTCTGCTCTTCTTCTGAATCTTCTGATGACTTCAAATGGAGGTTTATGCTTCACAAGTTACATCTCGTCTCATACACCTACCTACTCTTCCTTATGTGCACCTGTCATTTCTCATTGACAATGCTCTAAAATTTAAACATACTCTCAATCTGCTTTATTTCTTTACTAGATAATCCCCGTACGATGCATGACTTTATTAAATTTACTGACATATCATTTAAGAAATTAAAATTTTAAGATAAATTTTACATTATAGTTATATCTCATTTCGATCTGAATAGTTGTATATATTACATACATTGTTTAATTTGTACCATACTTTGCATTGTGCGTAGATGATTGTGAAAATTTAGTTACAGATTTAACATAAATATTTCTGTAAAATTATTTTATAAAATTTTTTAAAAAATTTGTTTGTCATAAAAAATATAAGTGACTTACATAAGGGTAATCACAACCTAAATCATATTAGACTTATGCATTGCATTTAAGTAACCAATTTCATTAGTATAAATAAAAAAATCCTCATAAAAGTACATTATCTTTTAACCAACTTAAAATATCCAATACACTTAAATAATACTCATTTAATAAATAAAATTGATAAGATTTTATAATTAATTGAAAAAATGAAATAAAATATATAGATATCTAATATATTAAATGATGTGACCTAAAAAGTATAACATCAACATGGATAACATTATAGTCATAGTTAGAAAGGAATTAAGTCAAAGATATTAATTAGTGATGATGTCATGATTGAGTTTTGGAGGGAAATTTTTTGTTGAGATTGTGACACGTAAGCAACATTAATTAGTTATATATATATATATATATATATATATATATATATATATATATATATATATATGGTCTGTTTCATACTAGTTGCAACATTAAAATATATATGATACTATTTACTTATCATTTTTAATTTATAATTAATTTTTAATTTTTATAGAAAAAAATATTTTTATTAACCTAAAAAAGGAATTGAATAAGTGTCTTAGATAGGAATTGAATAAGTGTCTTAGATTACGTGATAAAGCAAATTCTACAAGTATATTGAAACGGAAAAAATAGTTCATTTTATGAGTTTTACTCTCTATATAGTATTAATTATCTCTTTTTTTATTTTTAAATACCCTGTTATTTTTATTCATTGTATTTAATTTTTTAATTTTTATGTTAAAAACAAATGGAGCGAAATAGTTTGATGGATGAGAGTCATGAGATTATATATGAAATGAACACGGTTACTAGAAAACTGTTTGTTATTTTTTTTTTTGAGTTTACTAGACAACTATTTACACAAATGTTAATTGGTTAATGGCTTAACTTTTCATTCTCCAATATGTAAACTAATAAAATAAAATAAAAAATTTCTTCATATATTCAATTTGTATTATTTATCATTTTGAATTGTTCCACTAATTTTCTATCATTAATTTGCAGATTTTAAACACAAATTCTTGTGAATTTTTCCTTTCAGGAGACCGACTATATGTTAAAACACACCCATTAATTTTTTAGTGTCACCCATAAGTTATACTCCCTCCGTCCCTACAAGATAGTAGCAAAGAGAAAAATGGTGAGAATTTTCCCTATAAGATAGTAGCAAAGAGAAAAATGGTGAGAATTAAGAAAGTGGTAATAAATGAAGAGAGAGAATGAATTGTGTGGATGAAATTAAAAGAGAGTTAAAATGTATGGATGAGATTAAAAGAAAGTGATGGGACATAGTCCAAAAATAGAAATGCTGCAATTTAAGTGGGACGGACGAAAATAGAAAATGCTGCAAATTCATAGGGACGGAGGGAGTAATTATATTCTAATTTCATCTACATAGCTCAATTTTTTTTGTTTATTATCAAATATCTACTTTATTTCTTAATTAAACCAATCTATTTTTTCTTTAATACTAATTCAAGAGATAAAATAGTACATAATAAATATTGTGGATCATATAGGTGATGAAGGGAGTGTGAAACAAGGTTAGAAGATAGTCAAAGTAGAGAAGTAGAAGGTAAAAACACACAAAAGTTTATGCAAAAGTAAAAAGAGTGGACCTCTAAGTTAGTCTTGATTACCAAAAAAGAGGATGAGCATAGAAATTAGAATAGGGTATTTATTATTAGAAGTATTATGGTAAAAATAGTCAAAGATGCCAATTTAATAGTAATAAACTTTATATAAGCAAACCAATGTTATTTGTAACAGTTGTGTTCTTAAATTAATCAAATGGCGATCCACATAATAGATAAGGTCTTTATGTCGGAGCTGGACCGATCCCTTCTCAATCCAATCTTATACCAAGTCCCCTAATCTAATCTAATCTCTTTCTATTTTTGTGATAATTGACTTTATATTATCCCATCTATACTTCCAAAAAGTTTCGTCTGTTTTTCCATTAAGTTTGAATTTTATATATATATATATATATATATATATATATATATATATATATATATATATATATATATATATATATATATATATATATATATATATATATATATATATATATATATATATATATATATATATATATATATATATATATATATATATATATATTTCCTATAATTTTTTTGATATATTTCTTTTTTTTTTGCAATAGTAAAAAATAAGTCATCTATATTACAACATTTATAACATATATTAAACTAAATTAGTAGAACGTGATATGAGTTAAAAAAAATAATTAAAAACCAATAAACAAAATGCAAGTTGTTTAATTAGAAAACCTTTATATTTATATGCTTCTATTGTTGATGTATATTTCAAGTCTCACATCGAAGTAATCCAAATGTAAATTAATTAGTATGAGCCCTTTTAAAAGGGGCTTAAAAATAATTCCGTATACTTAATGAAGATTAATTAATAAATATTAAAAAAGAAAATTTGGGAGATAAAAGCAATACAAATGGTATACACAATAGG
Source organism: Amaranthus cruentus (assembly GCA_019425755.1). Lineage (NCBI taxonomy): Eukaryota > Viridiplantae > Streptophyta > Magnoliopsida > Caryophyllales > Amaranthaceae > Amaranthus > Amaranthus cruentus. The sequence goes on along the minus strand of CM033459.1, from coordinate 98,914 downwards.
AAGAGATAGAATGACTAGACACTAAGTTGACATGCTCCGATCAGGCATTGCATGGCATCAGCTGATCAGCACATCGTTAGCTTGCTAGTTTGTTATGCCTTAGCTTTTTGTGTGAGTGTAAGCTGTCATATTCCTTCTACTTTAGATTCTGATCATAGTATACTATAGACGAATTACACTCAATATAATAATGATACGATGCAACTTCTCTTTCCTGTATTAATTTTTAGGGCGGGCGACAACAAATTATCGCTCTAATTACTTCAATGACACAACCAACCTTATTAGCTACAGCCTACATGTGTTGTTTTTAAGCTCAATTCAGTATTGTAAATACTAAATGTGCTGTTACAAGAATTTGAGTATTTGGAAATTTTTAGTTCCTTGTTTTCTTACGCTAGTCACATTGTTTTCACTTGTTTCTTTCTATTAATAAACCGATTTTTATTGTATTGTGTCACCTTTTATGAGATTGTGGTACTGTGTTTCCTTACAACTTCATTACTTTTTTCCTCTATTCATCACTTTTTTAACGTTTTACCTTAATATGTGGCTTTATATATTCATTAGCGTTTCTCTTTTTGTTTGTTGAGTTCCGATTTATTTATATTTATGCTAAGAAATAAAGATTGTATATAAGAAAAAATTTTATACTACTTTAATACTACAATAAAGTAAAATAGATGCTTTGAGAGACAAATATAATTATTGACTTTTTTAATTTCAATTAATTTTTTCACACTTATATTAGTTTAAAACATTATCAAAAAGCTTCGTGAATCGAAGAAGATAAATAGACAAAAGGTGAAAATGTCTTATACCTTAATTACTTTCACATTAATTATTTAAAAGGTTTTCTTTAAAGTTAAATATAAATGTTAATAAAGTAAATTTGTTAATTTTTATTTACACACCCTTTATTTATTACTCGATCTCTAGTCTTTATTTATTACTCGATCTCTAGTCTCTAGGAGGATGCACCTAAAGATGAAAATTTAGTATGAAGCAAGTGCAATTAAGTTAGAAGATCAAATTTGGAAAAAAGATGCATGTTCCCTAATTATGGACAAACTACAATATTTCTACTTTCACATTTGAGTCAAAAGCCTAGTAAAGATTATTAATTTGTCATTCAATGAATATTGATTTTGAAAACTCGAAAAGTCTAGTCTACTAATACCTTGATTGCTCAAAGTTTGAGCAACTAATTTGTACATCCTAATAACTAATTACTCCTACTATTTTATAAATGTGAATTGATCAGGAGATTTTAATTAATTAATAATTTTTGTGGGAGTATAATAATATTAATACTAGTATTAATATTAATAAATAAGAAAAAATAAAAAAAAAATAAAGAGTAATAAGACGTAAAAAATAAAAAAGGAAAAGGCAGAGAAAAGGAGGAGGAATATAAAGAGAATAAAATGAAAGGGTTGTTCCATGCACCCTCGAGTCAATCCAAAAGGCTTAGCTTGCAACTCCCAATTTTACCCAAAAAAAGGGCTTACTTTACAAAATGCAATAACTCTCCCAGACCTACGTACACAGCTTTCTAATTATCTCCTCAACCCTTTCCCTTGCCTTGCCCTTCCCCTCCCCTATTTATTCCTGCAACCAACCCTACCTCTTCTCTTCTTTACTACTCCGATCCGTTACTATTAATTAATATATTATTATTATTATTATTATTATTATTATTATTAGAATAATCCAATATCCCTGATCCCACCCAAGCTAGCTTCAATCAATAACTCCTTTCTACTTCTGCAAGCAAGCATCACCTACCTAGCTTAACTTTTTTCTTTTTTCTTTTTTTTGTTTTTTTAATTTTAATTTTATAATTTAATTGATTTGAGAACCATCAAATTTACTAAGATCAGACAATCTCAACAGAACTTCTATTACTTTCCCACCTCTTTCTCTCTCATCTATTAGCTTCACTTCTTCTTTCTTAAGTACTACTTCTATATTCTTATTATTCTTAATCAAGCCTAAGGCATGGGTTTCCTCTTTCCTCCTACTTCTTTTCTTTTCTGTTTAAACATTTATTTTAATTTGTTTATTATCATCTTAGTGGGTGGAACTTCTTCTTTCGGTTTTCCATTTTTATTAATAAAATCAAATTGAATAAAATAAGTAACTATATATTGATGGTATATAGAAGTAGTTCTATAAGAAGGGATTGATATTATATTGTTGTTTGTTGTTTTCTTATTCCATTATATTGTTGTTTTTCTAATTATAACTAACAAGTTTGATTTTATTATAGGAGATTAACACATACATACATACTTCATATAATGGCTTCATCAAATAGACACTGGCCAAGTATGTTCAAATCTAAACCCTGTAATAATCAACAATGGTCTCAACATGATCAAGACACCTCTCACCATCCTTCTTCATCACTAATACTTGCTTCCAACAATACTTCTAATACCACTTGCGCACGCTCATCTTCAATTACCGCTTTCCCTTTTTCATCAGGTTATCATTTTATTACTCTTTTCTAAATTTCTACAAGTATCTTTTTTCTATAATTTTATTTTTAAATAATCTTTTTTTAATAATTTCATTTCATTATATCAATTAGCTAGGGTTTCGTACGTTTTGATGATAGTAATTAATTAATAATTAATAGGAGTATGTGTTTTAGGGTGTGAAGAGAGGAGCCCAGAGCCAAAACCAAGGTGGAACCCGAAACCGGAGCAAATTCGGATCCTAGAAGCTATATTTAACTCGGGTATGGTAAACCCACCAAGAGATGAGATTAGGAGGATCCGGGCACAACTTTTGGAATACGGTCAAGTCGGAGACGCCAACGTATTCTATTGGTTTCAGAACCGGAAATCCCGGAGTAAGCATAAGCAACGGACACTCCAAGCTAAAATGAATGCCACCGCCTTAAGTGGGAATAGGAGTGGGACCCAAAACAGTCCTTCACTTCCAGCATCATCTTCATCTTCTTCCTCCGATAAGGCGTCGCCTCAAAAAGCAGGAGCCACACTTTCTGGAAGTGCAGGTGGAGCTGGTTCATCATCTTATGGTAGTGGTAGTAGCGGCAACAATTATAATAGTAGTAGTGGTAATATTGTGGTTGATCAATTTGGTAATTCTCCAACTTCAGTCAACCAACCTAGTCCTTACTTTCATCCACTTGTTCCTCATCCTCCTCATCATAATCATGTTCCTAATACTAATACTACTTCTACTACTACAACTACATGTATACAAGATCAACCTTTGTTCTTTCCCTTGCATCAAAATGGTGCTACTGTAATGGGTAATTTCAGCCAGCAGCAGCAGCAGCAGCAGCAGCAGGGGTTATGCTTTGGTACTACTAATACTCATGATCATCACTATGAGGATCATCATCCTCATCCTCATCCTCATCCTCATCCTCATCCTCTTCATCAAATTAATCTTGATGTTCCTCATCATTCCGATCAGACGGTGGGAGGATTTTCGTCTTTACTACTCGGAGATGATGAGGTGGAAAAGCTTAAGTTTCAGCACCAGTTAAGTCTTTTGGTGACCAACCCTTCAACTGCTTCTACTAATTCACCCTCTCATGCATATGCGTTTCCCAATAGTGTTGCTCAAATTTTAGGTAATTATATTCCTTAATTATTTCTTCTTAATTATTTTTAAATCTATTTCTAATTTGCAATAAATGTCATGCTCAATTCATTTCATTTCTAGTTTAATTTGTACCATCAATACTTAATTAGATGATTTAATCTTTTGAGATTGTTTCTCTATAGTCAGTTATTTGTTTATACTATAGGATAACTATATATTGGTACTTGAACTTTGAAACGCAGTGGTTCATACGATCCTAAACCACTTGTTTCACACAGCTTAAATTCTGGATTACATTAATTCACTTTTGAAATAGCATTAGTCATTCCATCATTTATTTCGATTTCCATTTCATTTTACTTTCCAATAAGGAGTATTTTTCTAGGCTCCATAAATAATTTTATTTGACATCTTCAATTAACTTTATTATAGAAAATAATACTTGGGTATAATACATATTCGATGAGTTTATTTTATCAATTTTTTGGGTGCTTTATCAGAAACTCAACCTTTGATAATATTGACAATTGAATGATGATTTGATAATGATTAGAATAGTGGAAATGATTGATATAAGTTCATAAATAGTACACCTACTATCCTTCGTTTCTATTCAATGTTCAATCGACTTTTGTAAAGTTTTTATAATACTTAATCTATTAACACATACATTATGTTAAAAATTAAGCATATAAGAAAATTTAACAAGATTTGAGATGAACAATCATAAGCGGTTTTTTTTCTCTTTTTAAATTGAATATTCATTGTGGCCTGGGAAATTAAATAAAGGACTATCCAAATTATTGAAATTGGGATGGTTGTTTTCTAAAAACTGAAAATTAGCAAATTGAGATTTGAGCGCCCTAAACCAGCTCGCCTAAGGCTGCCTTAACCCTTGGACGTGTGCATGGCATTGTTAATAATTAGATTTGATAATGATAGGAATATATTATTATTATTATTAAAAGTAGTGATGATCTGAAAGGTATACTGTACTGAAATAGGCGCAGGTGTAGGTGACACTGTAGCACCAAAATCAACAGTTTACATAAACGGAATGGCGGTGGAGATACCAGTGGGACATCTGAATGTGAAGGAGTTTGGGGATACTGCTTTGCTTGTAAACACAGAAACAGGTGAGGCTGTGCCCACCAATGAATGGGGTGTCACTCTTCACCCTCTTCATCATTCTGCTTCTTACTATCTTTTTAATGGATCATCCGGATCCGGATCTGGACCTGCTGCTGCTTCACTCTTGCTTCATCATAAGCATGATGATAATGATGCTGTTGCTCCTGGGTTTCCTTACCAGGTAATTGTATGTATATGTATGCATTAAATTGTTTCATACTATACTCATCAGTCATCACTCGTCCCATCCCATCAAGGAATCAGTTTAGATGTTTCATTTCCTTATTTGGCAAAATCATACTAATTGTCTCATTTTCTTTTTTGTCTATCCTTTTTTACCTAAATACCCCCACTTTTCCAATTTCCAATACACAACTACCACCTTTATTATTAATTTAATCAATTAAAATACCCAATTACCACCTTTTTAATGAACTCTACTCATATAAAATCCGTGAAATCCCAAATGGGACATCTAAACTGATTCGAAGGGTGTATATATTAATCATTCAAATCAAGTAGTTAATTCTCAGTTTTAATTTGTGCTCATGCAGATATAGCTGGCTAGCTACATGTGTTGTACGGTTTCAAGCTGAGATGAAAAGACTTTCAAGGGTATTAGTCCAACAACATAATTATAATTATTCCCCTTATAAGCTTATCGATTAAAGTCCTAGTCTTATAAATACATATTTCATCTTACTATAGCTTAATTCCTTTTTCTCATGTAATTTGGAATACTATTATTATATGCATCCTTCTATCCATCAATTAAATGCTTCAGCCTTCAGGACTACTTCATCCAATAATTTTTAACTATTAATATCACTAATTAGTTTTGTCTAGTATCCATGATCATCCTTTAATTTTTAACTATTAATATCAAATAGTTTCATGTCATTGTCTAAAAACATTTTACAAATGGACAAAATTAGTGGATGATATATGATTATACAACTCATATTTTGCCTATATTGAAAAATAAAAACAATATATCATATTTTATTTTTAATTTGGTAATATTTTAACTATAATTAGTAAATAATCAAATAGTAACAATTCTGAAGAAAATTTATATAGTTAAATTAAAATTGGGAATTAGTAGCTCTTTAGCAATATTATTTACATTCTTAAGTGATTAAATCAATGCAATTACTTAATAACTGGAGTAGTTGATAACAAATAGTTTGATTAATTTAGTACTAATTAAATAATTTTTCTAAAATAAATATTTTCCTAAACTAAATTTTGCTAACTGATTATATAAATATTTGTTTTCCGGAAAAAAACTACTCGTCAATGATTTTATAAAAAATGATAATAAACGGTTTTTGTTCATAATTACAATTGTTTAACTTAATTTAATAATCAATCGTGACTAATTTTTCTTCCCTAATGGATATTTCATTGTCTATCATTAAATGAGTAAATCTTTAATTGAGATGTATTAATTAGTTAGTATATAAAGTTAATTACATTATATTTTATTTTTGAGAGTATCATATACTCTATGTTCCCTTTATTTTGCTATGCAATATTAAAATCTCTTATTTTGATTCTTGCAATATATAGCAAAATAGTGGAATAAAGATAAATGATAATTATAAGATCATATTTATATGATTATTAATTATGTAATACAAAGCTAAGACAACCTTTATTGATCTAAAAAATTAATCAATCATTACTTTAGAAAAGCAAAAGTCAATCACAGATTAAGAATTCATGTTTTAATAATCAAATACTTATATTTTAATATATGATCAATTTGATCACTTTTATGCTAATATGTTTTACAATGTCATTAGCTTACAATTATAATTGAAATCTATCAACACAAACATTTCAAACTAAAATATTAACAATCCACATAATTAATTTAAAGTTCAATCAGCAGATATTACTCCCTCCGAACCAATTTAGTTGCTCCATTTTCTTATTTGGCAAATTCATATCAATTATCTCATTTCCTTTTTTATCAATATTTTATTTACCTAAATACCCCATGTTCATACAAGTAATGACCAAAATACCCCCACTTTTATCCCAACTACCACCTTTATAATTAATTTAATCAATTAAAATACCCAACTACCACATTTTCAATGAACCCCACACCACCCTTAATATCCGTGTCTAAGCAAACAGGACAGCTAAATTGATTCGAGAGAGTATAAATTTATATTAATATCTTTTACAATGTCATTAGCTTATAATTATAACTGAAATAATTAACATATCAATCAAAGATTGTTAGAATGATTTAAACATTAATAAAAATGCATAGTACATTAAAATTTTTACATTGATGAGATTTTGATTAAAATATAAAATAAATCAGTAACATAGAACAAATTATTTAAAAAATTCTAGAGGATCAATCAATAAACAACATTTATATCTAATTTTATATGTAACTTAAAGTTGATAATTTTTAATGCCAAGTATAATAAAATGTGTTATTCTCACATAATAAATATTATTTTGGATTTATGTACGACAAAATTAAGGTGAGAAAAAACAAGCTCATTTCTCATTAATAATATCAATAAAAATACATTACACTTACTATTTATATATCCTACTTAAGCAACAATGACGATATAAATTATTTTAATATGTGTTTTCCAGATAAAATATTTGAATATAATTAATAATTGTCAAAACAAAGTTATGAATGTGAAATGTTCAAATGCATTCTTTAGGTGCTTATTTAGTTAATAACTATTTGTAATCATTTACTATTTAATTTCTCCGAATTAATCAACCTAATATTTGTGTAGGGTAACTTTAAAAAAAATTTAGTGCTTGAATTTGACATATATTCTCATATTGTAAAATGCTTCGAACATAAGCATTTCAAAAAGAAAAAGTTATAGACATGAGACATTACTACATTTCTAATTAGATAAGTTGTTTTATTTTATGTCTTGTTCGATTATAGTACAATTACTATACGGTAATTTTTTCCCACTATTAAAAGTGAATGTATACAATCTCTAACTTTTCAATTGATTTGCTTTCTATAAAATTAATAGGCTGATCATTTTAAGTCTCTTTTATGATGTAAAAAAAAAAAATAACTGCAACGTATGTAAACCTTTAATACCACACTGGGTCGGTTTCGGTTTCAGATCATATCCATTTTAGTTTGGATTTGTATCGAGTTCGGTTAATCTAAATCAGTTATGCTGCAGGTCGAATCAAGTTCGGTTAAACTATGGGTCCGGTCATTTTTTGTTTTAGGTTAATGTTAATTCAAATTATTTTGGTTCGGATTGACTTTGGATCGGTTATATCATTTTTGAGTTGTGCATTCAGCTATTCTCAGGATTAGGGTCGATTAAAATCCAATTCAATTGAGTTTTATGTCGAATGAATTCTATGTTTATTAAATTATTATATAATTTATTTATGTTGAAATCGTTTGTGATTGGAGAATGAAGAGTTGTATTTGGTTAATTAAGTTGTCGGTTACTAGATAAATTTGGTTTAGCCTAAGATAAAGCCGATAAGATTTGATTGTGGGCTTGCATTTATTGTTTAATTTTAGCTAAACTAAACTTGATTCAATTCAATCAAACTTATTATTAGCTGAATTAAACTTGATTACAATTAAATCAAATTATATTGCTTAATCACATTGTCGGGTTAATCTCGAGGTGTTGATTATGGGTCATTTTGGGTGGGATTATGTCGAGTACCTATCAGGTTTGAGTTGTAATAGGTCGGGTGCAAATCGAGTTCGATTAACCACATTGTCGTGTCAATCTCGGGTGTAGGTTATTCTCGGGACGGGTACCGGTCGATTATTAGTCTAAAATAATTGGGTACATGTCGGGTTACGGTCAACATTTCAGGCGGTATTACAAGTCGAGTCAATTTTTAAAGCCTTAGTAAAAAAGGCTTGGTGCAAGATGGGTTATAAGAAATTCTACATATATTAAATAAAATAGTAATATCATTTCATTGGCAATATAATTTTGAGATACATTTGATTGAAACATGATTGAGAAAAGTAACTCAATCGAAAACTAATTAACACTCTAAAATATATTAATAATTAATAATATATTCTATAATGATAAAAAGTGCGTAGAGGGATGTGATGGAGGGGCACGACCATAAATGGTGGTTGTGAAACGTGACGACAGTTCATGCAAAACAGCAAGTAAACACGAGACAGACACAAGGAATATGAATAACATGTCATTTTATATACTCTCAATTCTCAACTGTTATCTCATATGTCTATCGATGTATCCCCATCACTTACCACCCCTACCTATCTCTATGTCTCCTCTCTGGATTAAAGTATGTGCTATCAATCATGCCTTTCTTTTCAATACTCTACTCTAATTGTTTTGTTTTGGATCAATTTCTCTATTCTACTTTTGTATCTCCATTTTATTTTTTACCCATTTCACTACACTATTTTGTTTAATTATTTATGTGTTGTATTATACAATTATAAAAATTTAATATTATAAATGTATGCGATTAGACGATTCAAATAAGATTTTAGATGACTATATTTTTACTTACTCATTGGTTGCAATATACTCCCTCCGAATCAGTTTAGATGTCCCATTTTGGATTTCACGGATTTTAAGGGTTGAGTGAGGTCCATTAAAAATGTGGTAGTTGGGTATTTTAATTGATTAAATTAATTGTAAAGGTGATAATTGGGTATTGGAAATTGGAAAAGTGGGGGTATTTAGGTAAAAAAATGATAGACAAAAAAGGAGATGAGACAATTGGTATGTTTTTGCCAAATAAGAAAATGAGACATCTAAACTGATTCGGAGGGAGTATAAAATAAGCTTCAACGATGAATAGTGCACATAATCAAAATGTAGCGAATATTTCAGAACGGAGGAAGTTTCTTAAAGAATTTTCCATTTACTATTTTGGAATATTTTGTTTATTATTTTCAAAAAAAAATTTCTATTTATATCACAAAATTTAGACAAAAATAACCTTAATAATTCTCATTTTAATATTTTAATAATGCTTATGTCTTCATATACTTCACTTTAACATTTTATATTTTTTATGGTCTCTATATGCTTCTCACTAAATTTATAAAAATATTTTTATTAAATTTTTTTAATATTTATAGTTTCCCTTTTTCTTTCCAACAAATTTATTTCTCAATAAAATAATATATAGTTCTATATCCACTATATAAAAGATTTTATTTTTCTTAACTTAACTTCATTAAGGAATGGATGGAGTACACTCTAATAATGGTGATATTGTCACGCAATTCAATGCACTAATTTAATCCTTAATATCTTTAATTATGTGAAATAAAAATTATAAAAATTTGATATTAATAATCTTTACAATGAGACGAATCAAATAAGATTTCACTTGACTATGTTTTAACTTATAGATTAAAAACTATCACAAATTAAGAGTGATGAATGAATAGTATATATTTTGCAATGTTGCAACCAAAGTTCTTAAAATCGTGATTCTACTTAGAGTCGTTTAGAGACGTAGAATCGAATCGTAGAATCGTACGATCTACAAATAAACTTAAAAGTATCACAACTATCTAATTTCTTATCATTTTTATCCAATTCAAAAGTTTAAATTTATAAATTAAAGTTTCTTTGACTTTATTTTTAAGAATATAACAAAAACTTTTCAATAATTAGTTTAAATTTTCATACCGATTAAGAAATTTATTTTTTAAAAGTTTTCATGATGGACAATTTGAAATTTATGTGTATATGTGAAAGAGATTAGTAAATATGGTACATAAGAAAAAAAAATAATTTATACTATATAAGTAGAATCGGATCGTTAAATCGTTGAATCGTGTTATGATTCTACCTCTAAAAATTTTATTCCAACTAGAATCGTAAGATTCTATAACTTTAAGATTCTACCTACGATTCAAATCGCTCGCTTGTTTTTGGATCGTAAAATCATAAAATCGTAGATTAGAATCGTAATTTTAACAACCATGGTTGCAACTAATATAGAACGGAGGAAGTATGTCATGATCAAGTGTGAATATTTCATAACAGATAATGTATAAAAGAAATTTAAAGTAAAATATTTTATTATATTTTTTATTTCCAACAGTGTTATTTATTTTTTATTTTATTTTATGAAAATGTCTCTATTCATTTTACCAATTCTTATATTTATACTTTTCGTTTTAATAATTATTAGCGCAATTCAATTTTATAAATCTTATTTTTCCATTCTTCAACAACTAAATCTCAAAATACTACATATTTGTGTGCAAACTAATTTTCAGTAAATTCACGGGATATCTAAGTATTGCTTTTATTCTTTTGCTTGTGTCACTAATAATCCTACATTTATTTATTTATTTTTATAATTTAATATTTAATATTCTTTATTTTATTTTCATTTATTTCACTTACTCTCATTCACACACAAATATACTATAAGCTTATTTATTTGATCACTTTGTTAGTGACAAACTGACAATCAACCAAAATTAATTAACATATATTACTATCAACTAAGTAAATTGTAATTTAGTTTCTAAAAAATTGTAGTTGATCACAAGTTTTTGCGACTCAAACAAATTTATTTAAAAAATAGATTTCTAGATGAGAAAACGAGAAAAATAGTACTCCCTTATATTTTTCCTAAGTGTTCCATTTGTCTTTTTGCCATTTTTTAAGTAGTCAAATGAGACTATATGTGTAAGAGAAATGTGTAGTGTTTTTAAATTTTTATAGTTGTATAGTGGGGTCATAAGTGTAAAGATGTAAAAAAAGTTAAGTTTAGTAGGGGTAAATTGGTAAAGTTAACATATTCAAAATAGAAATGAGACATTTAAGGTGACTTAACTCAATAAAGAAATGAGACATTTAGGATGAATAGGAGGGAGTATAATGCTATAAAAAAAATACTTTTGCCAAGATGGAGGGATAAAAAAAAAAAATTAAAGTTGATATTATTACCCACAAAAATCAACCACATTCCTCTAATCCTCCCTATAAAAAGAGTACTGATATGGATTGTCCACCACATTCCCTCAGTCAGACCCTGTTTTCGAGTGGGATATTGGATATGATGATGATGATTATCACCATTCATCCACATATAAAATGTCTCAATTAAAATGAAAAACTTACCAGAAATAATATAACTTTTTGCTTATTTTCATTCAATAATTCCAATTTTCATTAACAATAAATAAAGAAATACCAACTTAGCTAGTAGGGTGTTTCCATAAAATATATATACCTAACATGTTAAAAATCAAATTATAGGAGATTATATATATGACAAAAAAATTAGTAAAGTAGTTTATAAACTAAAGTTGGTATTACATTCTAGGAAAAACCTCCTAAGTTGGTTTTATTCATGGTTAATTAAAAATTGGTATTATTATAAGGAAATTAACAAATAAAAATTATTCATATTAAATAAAGAAAATTATATCACTTCATATCTTAAAAAGCATCACTAGTTACAACCAGCATTTTAATTGTTTTTTTTGAAATAAAGCAACATAATTATAAAGCTAAAAACAGTTAGGGTATATCATAAAGCAATTTAATTGAAATTGGTTTGAAACAACCTAAATCAGGCAGAGTATATTCTTCTCTTTTAGCAATGTAGGACAAATTATATATGAGTAATTATGGGCATTACTACACTCTTCCTCCTTATTCGGATACATTTCGGAAATTCTAATACGTAATGAAAATTTATTGTTGAAGCTTTATTTCTGGCAATTTGGATTAACCATTAGTTAAGAGACTTTTAATTGAATGCTTATTCTCCGCATGTTTGTAACCTTTTTTAAGGATACTCACATGTGAAAGAAAATGTTAAGTGTCATGCCTAAGTGAGAGTTGTCCAAAATAAAAAAATAAAATAAAAAATACATTACTTTATAAACTTAAAGAATAATTAAATCATCCTACAACTAATTAATTTTGAAAATAGTTCTCAAAAAAAAATTAATTTTGAAAATAAATCTCTTTTAAACTTGTAACTAAGTTATCTTTTTAATAAACTAGCAACTTGGTGACCTGGTTAATAACACCTTGGCTTGTTTAATTTCAATATTATGATAATTCTATATTATTAGAATATTATAAACTAATAAGACAATTACTCATAATATTTTGTTGAATATAAAAAGACATCAAGATTGAAATTATCTTTTTTTTTTGAATATAGATTGAAATTATCTGTTCCCTTCTTTTGATCAATTCGTCTCTGACATTTTATTGTTTTTCTTTGTGCTAGAGTCTTAAAATTTTTGTAGTTTGTTTGAAAGATGGAAAACAACAAAAATAATTATTATTTTATTTATCTCTCTGAAATAGCACTTGATTTTTTTTCTAGTAATCTCTCTGAAGTATCAAATATTTATTTTTTTTCCTAAAAAATATCTTACTAGCTTTCTCTTTAACTTGATGGTAATGAAGGGACAAGAGAGCAAGAGAAAGAGGAGACAAATATTGTAGTGTATACTCTCTCCGTCCCATTGAATTTGCAGTATTGTCTATATTAGTTTGTTTTCGTTTGTGCATTGTTTTCCTTTGTCCTAGCTAGTCTCACTTAATTTGTATTATTTTTTATTATTGGGTGATGACCCACCACTTTCTTTAAATCTCATCGATACATAATTTTAACTCTCTTTTAATTTCATCCACATAATTTTTTCTATCTCTTTATTTATTACCACGTTCTTAAAAATTACCCACTTTGTTTTTCATGCAAATTAAAGAGGACAGAGGGAATAGGAGTTGGTAATAAGCTGGTAAAAGAATGTGCATCACTCAACCACAGAATAATGTTTGTATCCCTCAGGTCAGGCCTCAGACAAACTCAGCCTAAGCCTAAATGATGAGTAGGTCGTTGCAATTGGATGTCTAGTCTTATGAAAAGGAAAAGGAGGGAAGTAGCTGACAGAAGGAAAGGATATTTGGTTTGGTCAATTTGAAAGGGATCCAGGATCCATTAACTAGGTCTTACTCTTACTCTTAGGGTAACTTGCAAATTGCAATTTTTCTTTTTTACGAAACTGGACCTGAAAACTGCTGCAGATGTTACACCACAATCCTCTCAAGATTTACCGTTTTCTTCTCGGTCTTGTGAACTTGTGATTTCTACTAGGACGTACTACGTACTACACGTAGCAATCTAGCTCCTTGTACTCTCCTTTAGTTTTTATTGCGCGAGCCCTTATTTAGACATGTGCAATAGGTGATCACTAAGTCAAGGGCCCATTAAGTGCATGGATCATCGGATTCCACTCTTAATTATATATGTTTTAAATAGGTCAAGTTTTTAAATGGGTTGGATTTTAAATGAGTAATATTCAAGACTAGGTGTTCAATAGCCGAATATAAACCGAGTCGGGCTTAAGTAAATATGAGTCGGGTTAGATAAGGGCTCTTTAAACTTACAGGTGTTCTCTTGAGAGACCGTCTTTTGTAAAGACGACTCTCAAAAGCACAATCCAAATCTATATTAATCTATATTTAGAGTTGTAACAATATATATTTAGAATTGAATTGGGCTTTTGAGAGTCGTCTTTACAAAAGTCGGTCTCAAATAAGAATTTGTGTTCATCAAAATGTGATAGAATTTAGAAAAATGGGCATGGGCAACCCAAATAAGGAAGAGAAGAAGTAGTCCACTCATAAACCCAAAGAAGGTTCACTACTAAAACCAATTGGTAATAGTAGGAGTTAGTCCTTAAATATATAATAAAGTGATGCATACTCTTCCCTTTCTCCGATACAACTCAACACATGGGAACTTTAACAAAATGTGAAGACGCAAAGGAAACAGATAAGAGTCTCATACAGAAGACTTGATGAATAAGTAATAAGTAGTCCCTATGGGCTAAAATTCATGTTAGTTTGAAAATAGAATTTGGGCTTGTTATCATTAGTTGTTTTCCAATTATATCCATATGGTTAGCCCGTCCGCTGTATACAAAACCAAATTCTTTACTAACTCAAAAAAAAAAAACCAAATTCTTTACAAATTGTTCCTGTCGAATTTTGTCGAACAATTAATTAAGAGTAATCTTCCTAATCTGTAAAGTAATTAAGAAGATTAAGCTGGTGAGGGTCAAGATCTTTAATCCTTTGCCGGTTATGCAGTAAGATCTTATTGGATCCAACGCCCAAGTCAGTATCAAGACAAATGATGATTTGCCTAACTAGTCCTTCAAGATGCTCAGTGGCAGTCAAGTGGATTGTGGCTTAGGACTTATTTACGACGTGAGGTCTTTGTACAATAATAATGACAAGAAGTGTTGTAAAAGATGTTGTATCAATAATGTATTACCCTTATTGTGCTTACAGTATTTGCATTCAATATTTCTCTTTACATAAGATTTTTCGTACCTCATTTATGGTATATACCTTAGTATTTATATCTAATCATTGAGACGTATACATTCCTTTAAAGGGTCCCCACGAACATTCCTTGCATGCTACAAATGATATCTTTCTACGTGTCCTCTTTAGAAGTTAACTAAGCACTTAGTGGTTTCCATTACTGATGTTCTTTGAGATGTTTAACAAGAGTCTTTAATACTCACTCGAGTTTCTCGTGTCCATGACCTTCAAGCTACTAGATACCTTCCTTATATTCCGGCAGATAAATGTTCCCGAATGACGACCTTCCCATAACTTCTGTTGCCAGATACTGATGGATATGAATTCACGACCTTCGTCTTCTGGTTTATCTAACTTTTTGGAGATTTCTTCCCTTAATTAATCTCCATTATTTTAGGAGGATATTTGTTGCCCTTGCTTAATATTTTTACCCATACACAAACAAAACTCACAACTGTATCAAAACCATACGTTTGGACATTTGAAATGACATATAATGTATGAATTTATTTATGTATTATACGTTATGATAATCATTTACAAAAACGCAATATTTATTTTAATTTAAAGTGGAATTTGCAAATGTATAACAATATTAAATAAAGTTGACACAATATATAAGAGTTTGATCAGAAAACATAAAAATGAGTACGAGTAACATAAATAAAAATGTAAAATGATGGATAAAATCAAACAATAGAAGCCAACATATTTTCCAAGATGTCAGTGCCAAGATCTTCCAACTCAAGTAGAGGAAAGTGAGCATTATTAATATTGAATGGTGGTTGGTGATCCAATTCCAAGCTGGAATTATGAATAGAATTGTTGTTATTGTTGGCGGTGGTGGTGGTGGTTTGAAGTGGAAAGTTAAGAAAAGCTTTAGGGCCTCTTATTTGAAAAGCAGCCTTATCGTAAGCCAAGGCCGCTTCTTCAGCAGTATTAAAAGTCCCAAGCCAAACTCGAGCTCCTTTCTTTGAAGAGTCTCTTATCTCGGCAGCATACTTCCCCCATGGCCGTCTTCTCACACCTCTATAGTGTCTGCTACTTTTACTTCTTACTTTTTCATTTTGATTTTGTTGTTCCATAATATTAAGGTTATTATTATGGGCCCCCGTGTTGTTAAGATTATCCTTCTCTTGTAGTTGTTGATGTAAACAAGGTATAGGTATTGCTATCCAATTTTCTTCAATGTTTAAGGGTTCATCTTCATCACATATGTAGTTTGCCCAAATCCTCTCTAGAAATATAGCTTCTTTTGGATTTTCATTCATCCCTTCTTCATCTTTCTTCATGCTCATTGATGTTAATGTATATCTATGATAATTAGCTATATATAATTAAATTATGTTAAGCACGTACGTATATACGCACCCGTTTTCATATCAAAACTAAAAGTAATTAAGCGTGTTTTTTGAGAATAACAGCTCATCTCATAATCTTGCATTGCTTCATTCATTCTACTTAATTTCGATACAATGAATTCAAACTATTTATTATTATAAATTATATCGGCTTTCATCACATCATTAAATTAATATTATACGGCCGGCCAGGAGTGTTTTGGTAGCAATCCATGTACTTCGTTCGTTCTAATCATTTTCAGCGTCATCTTTATTTATACGCTTAGCTTTGATCATATCATTGAGTTAATATTTTAATAGTGGAGACGACATAAATTCCCACAATAATTACATCAAACGCTTGCGTACTCCAGGTCCATCTACTAAACCTTTGAGAAAATAAACCCTGATCACACTTCGAAATGTATTCTATTTACTCTGTGTGTAAGTTGCAGGTTTTTTTCGCTTGAAGTTGGAACATCTTTCTCGAGCCGGGAAATTCTTGGACCACACTCTCCTTTATGGGTATGAACTGCCGTCGCTATTCTATTTATCATATTCAATACATATATTTCGTAAAAAGTTATAAGATATGTATTTGAAAAATAGGGAGTAAGGCATTAAATTTTAATTGAAACTTAATGGTAATGTACAACAAAAAAAAAATGAAAGACAAGCCTCTATGTGAAGATCTCTTTGAACAAGTACTATTTAAGTCATGAAACTTGTGAAGAATTTCAATTGCGTGCGTCCGAAAAAGAAGTTGAAGGCTTAATTTAGTGGTCACTTAATTTATTTATGTTTTGCGATGAAGTTAATAATCAGGGCTTTTTTTTGTTCAGTTGAGTATACAATGGAGTACTATTTATAATAATATATTAAATATTTAAATCCAAGAATTTCATAAATAAAAACAGCCGCTTCATGTTTTGATGATAAATCACAATTGAACATCAAAACAATGAATTAATTATTTCAAATAACCAACTCATTACCTACTTATCACGCTACGATTTTCTCATAAACAATGACAAAGATTACCATAATTACGCCGTATGCGCTAGACTATTTGCAAAATTATATCTAAGGATTGGATATATGTGTTGTGCTTGTGTACAACGTAAACTGACCTCAAAACAAGAAATTTATATACAAATAATTGTATTAGTTGACCTATATATACAAATTAATTCTCTATTTTACTGTATTTTTTTAAATTTGTGTAATTAAAATATAATTATTATACTTATATAACTAACAACACCGTAAGTGATTAAGCCAAAATAACACAAACTTTTTATTAATAACAAATAGTCCCATGATTATATGTAAAATATCAAGTAATCTATTAATTATTATTAATATTATTATTATTACCATTATTATTATTATTATTATTATTATTATTATTATTATTATTATTATTATTATTATTATTATTATTATTATTATTATTATATGGTCCTATTATTTTCAAGTAATCTATTTGTAGTCCTCCATTCTTTTAAGTTTGTCCACCCTACTATAACGGGCAGTTTCAAAAGTTTGTCCTATTTAGAATACTTTCCTATTTTGGAAAGTTTTTTATCTTCCATATACTCTCTTTATCCCTCATTTAACCCTCATTTCTCTCTCATAATACCAATACAATCATTAATTCACACCAATATTCTAATAAAATAATATCCACTATCTACAAAGATTTTATTTTTCTTAATTTGTGTGAAATCTTCAAATACAATTATTAATTTACACCACTATTCTAATAAAATAATACCCACTATCTACAAAGATTCCACCTTTCTTAATTTGTGTGAAATCTTTAAATAGGACAATAAAAAAAAACGGAGGGAGTATTATTAATGGAATCCTATCCAACTCATGTAACAACTATATTTGTTATAAATGAAAGCAGACAAACACTACTTAATTAGATATGATTAATTAATGACATTGAGTCATTTACCGTCAGAGCATTTGTTTGTCAGCAAGCATAGCTATTAGCTACATCTATCAATCGGATTAACTACTCATTACTTAGTCATTAACAGGAGTACGAAATAGATACAGAAATAATGAAATATATATAGCACACAATTACAAATACTCCCTCCAGTCAATAAAATATCAACAACTCTTGTATAGGGCTATATAATCCATAAAAAGGGTTTACTGTGCTAATAGTTTGTATTATTGGACTATTTAACTTAAATATAGGGCACGTATCATGATGGGACCGTCTCATACAAGAATTTGTGATAAAATATACTACAGAAGAAAAGAAACAACTTGAGATCGTGTCACACTGTCATTAAAAAAAATTTCGCTTTTTTCTATCATTAAAAGGGAAACTTTTGATATTTGATTTGATATTTAAGGAAACAATTAATTCTTTAAAACATGTACGGAGTAATATTGTTGATAGACTATAACTATATGTGATGATTTATTGAAATACTATATTTCCTTATAACCAAAAAATAATTATTATCGCATAAATAAGCAAATTAATTTGACCTTTTTTTTCAACCAAATTCTCTCTCCTATCTTTTATGGTTAAAGACTTTTAAAGTTTGTTTGTCTTAATTATTAATAATTACTATGAGTATATATATGATTTATCATTATTGTATAATAAATTATTTATAAACGTTGATAATGATAATATCATAACAAATACAAAGATTTAATAATTAAGTGTACGTTGTGAATGAATGAATTTTACAAAATAATATCATTACTTATATCAATAAAAATTTATAGCATCTATGTTTTACAAGGGAATCTATAAAGTTCACTACTAATTTTCCATTTGCTTTATGCACTCTATTTAATGCACTTATTCAATCTTTAATATCTCTAATTATGCTTAATTAAAAATTATAAAAAGGTGATATAAATAATTCTTACATTGTGACGAATCAAACAAGAACCCACTTGAGTATGTTTATAACTAATAAATTAATAATAAAATACAAATTAAGAGTAAGAGATAAATAGCGTTCAAAAAGCAAATGAGACATTAATAATGAATTAGAAGAAGTATATTTTATTTGTGAACTAAATTTTTTCACCATTACCATATAGGTAATAGAGCGGAGTCACTGATTATTAGGAGTATTTAGTAATTCCTCCGTTCCGAAATACTTCATCTGTTCTGTTTTAATGCTTGCTACAAATGCATGGGCACACATATTTAGAAAGTACTGTGTAATTATTAGGAGCATATGAGAGTTTCTTTTTAGGATTTTTTAAATATTATTTGATGAAAAATGAAAAAAATAGGTTTTTTTAGATGATTGGGAATATTATAAAGATTAAATAATAGTAGGTATAAAAGTTAATGAGGTATAGAGTAGGATAAAAATAGGAGTAGGTGGAACTTTAAATGATTGGTTTTTTTAGTAAAAGTGGAAATGTAGCAAATAATATGAAACTTCCCAAAAAAATGTAGCGAGTATTATGGAACGGAGGAAGTACTTGCTACATTTCGATTTTGGACAGTATTCATCGTTTAAGCTTATTTGATATATAGCGGCTAATATATAAGTAAAAATATAGTCAAGTGGGATCTTGTTTGAATCGTCTAATCGTATACTTTCATAATATTAACTTTTTATAATTTTTAAATGTGTATAATTCGACATATAAATGAACAAAATAACATATTGAATTGCGTAAAAAGTCAAATATAGCAAGTATAATGGAACGAAGGAGGAAGTAATATGAATTAAGCGCGGATGTTGATGTGCATGTGGGTCTTCAAACTTAAATATTAATCTCATCCATAATTTGCCTATTCTTCAATTCGTTTCAACATTAACAATTGACAATGCAAGCTAATAAATTACAATTATTTTTATTAAGTTGGCCTGGGTAGCTCAACATTAATGGATGTTATTCCTATACCGGCCAACTACCCTTCACCCAAGCTAAGCTACCAATTATTTTGTGTTTCGCCTCTATTCTACTTTCTAGAGAAGAATGATTGGAGAGATCTTATTGGATCGTGTTATTGAATCGACTCATCAATTATATATATTTTTTAAGAATATTTTTTGTTTACATCAAACTAGTTAATAATAAGCTACTTTGGTCTCTCCATCTCAAAATTATAGTATAGTTCCATATGTGTTTTGTTATTTTTTAAGAATATTATTATTATTATTTTGTTTGCTTGTGAAATGTGATAGCTATATATAATAATTAGTTTAAATTAGGAAAGAGAAAGAAAAAAAGTAGAAGTGTGGTTGAATAATGATAGGTAGAAGGCATGGTCAATTATCAATATCCAAAAAAAAATCACCCTCATCATCATCATACCCAGTGTTCCCGCACATAGATAAATCTATGGTTAGGGTCTGGGGAAGGAAGGTCGACGACGTCTCATACCCATAAGGAGAGGGCGGTTAAAAGAGTCCTTCGGCTCAAGAGGGATCTTCAAAGATAGGAACCTGCAAAAAACCAAACTCCTGCATCTTACACCCATATTATCCAAGCATAAGAATCAATTAACTGCAAGCATAGTAAGTGACTTACGCAACCAAAAGGATACAAGCAAATAACTAAGAAACGATACAGGTAAGAGAGGCGGTAAAGAGCGATGACGAAAGGCAAAGAACAATAACAAACAGGTCTAGAAATCTAGGGCGTGGATAAGGCGCCGCCATTTGGCCCTATCCTTGGTCAGGTCCTTAGAGAGGTGAAGTTCGTGCATGTCGCTTTTAATCTGCTCCTCCCACGTCCTCCTAGGTCTTCCTCGGCTCCTCTTGCACTCCACTATGATGCGCTCAATCCTTCTTAGTGGGGCGTCATTGGTGGTTCTCTACACATGCCCAAACCATCTCAACCTGTTCTTCCGCATCTTTGCAGAGAGAGGTGCAACCCCTAACTTCTCCCTAAACTCCTGATTTCTTATCCTGTCCATCATAGTCTTACCACACATCCATCTCAGCATCCGCATCTCTGTTACATCTATCCTCTGTTCGAAAGCCTTCTTTATAGGCTAACATTATGTCCCGTACAACAAAGCCGACCTAATTGCAACGCGATAAAATTTACCCTTTAGTCTACTAGGGAATTTTTTATCACACAGCACCCCAGTCGCTGCTCTCCACTTAAGCCATTCTGTCTGTATACGGCTAGTAACGTCTCCACTTAAGACAACTAATAAATTATCATATTAACAAAATTAATTTGATAAATAAATTCAATTTATTTGATTAATAAATTTAAAGTTAGCTATTGTAATTGGGTAATTAATTAATCTATTGTTTAATCTATTTGATAAATAAATTCAATTTATTTG
Organism: Amaranthus cruentus; assembly: GCA_019425755.1. NCBI lineage: Eukaryota > Viridiplantae > Streptophyta > Magnoliopsida > Caryophyllales > Amaranthaceae > Amaranthus > Amaranthus cruentus. The sequence continues at coordinate 77,183 of CM033459.1, read as the reverse complement.
ATTAATAATTTAAAGTAAGCTATTGTAATTGGGTAATTAATTAATCTATTTGATAAACAAATTCAATTTAGCTGTATATATATTTAGATAATTGTTTTGTTGAAATAAATGCATAAATTTAAATAATTTAGTAGTTGATCGAGTAATTATTTAATTTATGAGTTAAGTTGTGTACATTATATTGTTGATCGATCAATTTGGTTAAGCATTTTGAAATTTGATATTCTTTAATTAATATGAGAAGAACAAAAGAAATATACATTAAAAAAAGTATAAGGAAAATTAAAATTAAATCCATTAGAAAGAACTAAGAAGGTAGGTAGTGTAAAATGTCCAAAGTTAATGGAAAAGCATGAAGCATGGTAAGATGCAGCTAGTAAATGAGAGAAGTAAGTGGATGTTGCGGTGGGTCTCATCATTTAGTCAGACCATGAATTGGGTGAATGCAAAAAGGCCCCCAAAGTAGGTGTATACATTACAATTTACAAATGTACAACCACTTTTTATGTGTTACTTAATATTTATAGTTACTCCATTCATATAGTTAACACAGATAACAGACCATGCTTGCATTGCATGCTAGCTTTTAATTCAGTCTTATTGAGTCTTGTTATAAACGTGTAAATGATCAGTTGTGAGTTGATAGTGGTTGTATTTTGTAGCTTAGATGCATGTATACTACATTGATCTGATAATGCATGCGGCCATCATGAATATGATGCCAATTCTATCCATATCTGATAATGCATTGCGTAGAATTATATACTATTCTTGCCATTCTATCTTTTTTCTTTTTCCCATTATTCTTCATGCCCATGCCCATAATACCCATGATTTTAAAACTCCTAAAAACACATCCATCACATCCATTTTTATATTTGGAGACTCAACCGTTGATCCTGGGAATAATGACTATGTCAAAACCCTTTTTAGAAGTAATTTTCTTCCTTATGGCATTGATTTTCCCAATCATACTCCTACCGGTAGATTCACTAATGGAAGACTTCCCACTGATTTTATAGGTATAATTTATTTTTTATTATAATTAAATACCATTTTAATTATTTTGCTTTATTTATTTATTTATTATTATTATTATTATTATTATTATTATTATTATTATTATTATTATTATTATTATTATTCATACTTCTTTATTTTATTTATTATTTAATTTATTAATAACACTTTATATTTATTGCAGCTTCATACGCAGGAGTGAAAGAATACGTACCAGCTTATTTAGATCCGAATCTAAGATTGAAAGATCTTATGACCGGAGTTAGCTTTGCTTCAGCTGGTACTGGTTATGATCCTATTACTGCACTAAAAAATGTATGTTTTTTTTTATTTTGTCCCTCCAACTAACTTTTTACAGCAATCTCCACTTTTCGGTATTCGAATTTCGAATCAAATTTTGGATATCCGGAACTAAATTATGCTTTTCAATATTCGAAAAATCAAAGATCCAAAATTTTGTTCCTGATCGATTTGATATCTGATTTTAAACTCGCCAATACCTAAATATCACTTTGGGCGGGAGGCATGTAATTATACTTATTTTATAATTTGTTTCTGCATCTTAGAAATTTTATAAAAGTGGCCTATTTTTCATTTCACCTAGAATCCATATAATGTTTAAATCACTAGTCAATGTCGTATAATATACATGTTGGTATGATGTATATGTGCAAAACACACAAAACTAAATCATGTTAAACTCTAAGTCCATGTTTAACTATTATTTTCTGTCTTGGACCACCTTTTAATTTAATTTGTCTTACTTAATTTGCATCATTTCTTTATTTTTTTTTAACAATGATCCTACTCTCCTTTTTTTAATCTTATACGCTTTCACCATCTTAATCACTCATTTCTATTATCCATTAGCATTTTATCTGATCCTCCAGTTCAATTTCCCTTTCTAGAAATTTTTTCTCATTACTATATACTTCTTTTGTTCCAATACTAACAACATTGAAAATATTGCATTATTTATTAACCACTATACACTTCTTTTGTTCTAAATACTAGCAAGCTCTTAATTTTTAACCTATAAATTAAAACGCAATCAAGTGAAATCTTGTTAGATTTGTTTCAATACAAAGATTTATTAACATAAAAATTTTATAATTTTTTATTATATATATAATTTGTTAGTTGAGGTTTATAAAATTGCAGAAGGTAATTGATTTGACAATGCAAGTGCAATACTTTGACGAATATAAGAAAAAAGTTGAACGTTTGATTGGGAAGAAGGAAATGGAGAAAATTGTGAGCAATGCAGCATTTATCATTAGTTGTGGCACAAATGATTTAATTTATACGTATGGATTAGTACCAGATTTATCTTTAGTGTCTGATTCTATCTCTACATACCTACGTTTTATGCTAAAGCAAAGCAAATGGTTGATACAGGTATATAATTATACTCCTACTTACCAACAAATTAAAATACTCCGATCCAATCCGATCCTATAATGAATTTATATATATTGACTATTGTACGTAGGAACTGATAGATCGAGGCGCAAAAAGAATTGGAGTAGTAGGTTTACCGCCCGTGGGTTGCTTACCAGCAATAATAACCCTTCATACATTATCTCCACATCAACCACGTATTTGTATTGAATCCTTGTCATCAATTGCATTACAATTCAACCAAATGTTAGAACGTGAATTGAATAACATAATGCAGCAGCAACCAACATTACTTACTATTGTTTATGGGGACATCTATACACCTTTACAAGACCAATTCACCCATCCTCATAAATATGGTAGTAGCTTTCGTACTCCGATCCTAATTATATTATGTTAATTAATTAATTAGCTTTTAAATCTATTATTTTTAATTTGTTTAATTCATTTATATATAAATATCGATCAGGTTTTGAGGTTGCTGATAGAGGGTGTTGTGGAAGTGGGTTATTTGAAGGAGCCATAACATGTAACTCACTGTTTCCAATATGCAATGACCGCTCCAAATATCTATTTTGGGATTCCATACATCCAACCGAAACATCATATTACTTTCTTTTTGAAGCTCTTCGTCCTGTTATCGATTTTGTAATGCACCCCACTTGAAAATCAATTGCTCGGATATTTGATCATATACTCCATGTCTCAAAGCGCAATTTTTTAAATTTTCACATAACGTAGTAATTCAACTATTTTAATAATTTTCTAAGCATAATTATTGAAAAATCGGAGTATTTTATGTTATTAATGATGAAAATGAGTAATGAACATGTGGCAGAGGTCAGACCTTTTTATAATAACAACAACAATAATAATAATAATAATAATAATAATAATAATAATAATAAGTTTAAAATCAACATTGAAAACTGTAGAGTAAATGAAAATTGAGCTAGTAAAGTTGTTGAAATAAAAGAGCTTTGACAATAGTAGATGCAAAAAAAGAAAACTAACATTTACCCTCTGATCTAGCGTATATAAATGATAATAATTAGGGAAAAGTGTCAAAAAGTACCTAATAAAATTTTTTTTTCAAAAAAGTACCTAATAAAAAATTTCTTTCAAAAACATACCTAACAAAAAATTTTCTTTTCAAAAGAGTACCAACTAACGATAAATGTTAGGTTGACCGTTTATTATTGCTTTGACCGTTTGTTTGCTTTTTCATTTCAAAAAAATCTGACCCATTCCATTACTTTTAACATTTTTTCTCTCTCCTTAATTCCTCACTCAAACACCTTCCTCACAAAAAACTCACTGTGTCGAATTGGGTTTCTTCAAACCCATAATTCTTCGCTCCATCTTGTGTTCTAAATCTGACCGTTTGTGTTCGAAGATTACTGTTCGAAGACCCATTGAAAGCACCCCATCTTCTTCACTCCATCTTCAAGTAAGTTCTTTGGTCTATTTTTTTGTCTTCGAAAATTTGCCCTAATCTTTTGAATTTTACACTTTTGTTATAATTCTTGTTGGATTTGTGATTGGATTTTGATTTTGTTTTTTAATTACTTTGTTTTAGGTTGTGTGATGTCATGAAACCTATTAAGATTAGGATTTACTTTGGGGTTTTTTTGTGACAAAATGTAATACTACTATATATGATTGGACGGGTTTTAGGATTAAGATATTAAAAGAGAAGTTTGTTACTCTGAAATTGCAAATTTGATTAAGAATGATTGTGGTTTGGATGATGTGGGCATGCATTGGCATGTATAGTGAAAAGGAAATTGGACTTTGCCCCTTATGTGCATGAAGCATACTATGTGAGTACTTATGCCAAAACCTATGCTCCAACATTCAATGGTATGCCTGGTCACAAGCATTGGCCAACTTCTCAATTAGATAAGCCTCTTCCTCCACCTTTTAGAAATATGCCAGGAAGACCCACAAAAAACAAGCGAAAACCCGAGTTTGATGAGGGTAGAGATGGAAAGAAGAAGAAGGATTTTGTTCAAAGGGATTTCAAACAAAACAAGTGTGGGGAACTGTGGAGGCCTTGGCCATTACAAGAAGACTTGCAAGAACCCATCCAAATCAAATGAGGCATCCACTAGTGCAGCACCAGTTAAAAGAGGGAGAAAAAAAAGCATCCTAGTCTAGCTCCACCAACTACGTCATTACCCCTACAGCAACTCAAACCACAACCGGAGCCTTTGAATCAGCTCAACCAACAACTACAACAACCACCACTGTCAATTGTAGTCGACGAAGGGTTAAACATGTTGCAAGGAGGCAGAAGCCGGACAAGTCTACACCAACACAAGGGAGTCAACAACAATCAAGCTATGTTAATGTTGTAGTAGACCAAAATAGTCAAGTTTGAAACTTTTATCATATTTTGTGTTTGTATTGGATTATTATGAAATTTTAGTTGTGTGAACTTCTAGGTATGTGTTGGATGATTGTGTTTGTTTTGGATGATATGTGAACTTTATTATGAATGATGTTCTTGGATTCATATATTATGTTGTGTATGTATTGAAAAATTATTTTGTGTTCTTGGTACTCTTTTGATAAGAAGAATTTTATTAGGTATTTTTTAAAAAAGGGCAAAAAAGATAACGGCCAACTTAACATTTACTGTTACTTGGTACTCTTTTGAAAAAAAAAATTTTGTTAGGTATTTTTTTGAAATTTTTTTTTATTAGGTACTTTTTTGAAAAAAAAAATTTATTACTTACTTTTTGACACTTTTCCCTAATAATTAAGTAAATAAAAAAATAACAATGTTAAGAAAAATTATTTAAAGTGACACATGGCAAATCATAGCAATTTCTCAACTCTCATTCTAAAGACGTCAAATGTCAGAGTAGTTACTGAATTAGTATATTGTAGGATGATGATGATTCCTCTAATTTTGTCTTGAATTTCTCCTAAACATCATCAACTAAAATAAAAGGTTTAAGGAGAACAAGATTAGAGCAAAAAAAAAAAAAAAAAATGAAATATAATAAACAATAGAACAACAAAGCAAGAACAAGAACATAACGATGATTAATTAGGTATCTTGAATATTGTCAACCCCTTAAACAAGAATGTTTTTTAATTAATCAACATTATATTATATATATATATATATATAATTGTGATACTCTCTCCTAGCGAATTAATTAAAAAATAAAATAATACAAATGATTGAAATTGGTAGATCAAATTGATGCATGGAAATACGTGTAGAATTTGTTATACTAGCAAATTTATTTTGCATGATGTGTTATCATGCTGTTTTCATTCACGTATACAACCAACCGTCTATTATTTATGTAGCCTTAAAACTTTGTCTAACTACATCACTCTGTTTTGGTATTTTGATCCTGTGGCTATAAAATTACAGAAGTATATAAATATATAATTTGTCAATACGTACACATACAATATTTGAGAAAATATGTGGAAGGAAATATATTTGCCTATTTTAAGCCTTTTTATTTCTTTTTTTGTTTTGGTTATTACCGGTGTAGAAAATAGCCGAAAACAAAGTGTACAAAATGTACTTTATAGTAATTCATCTATTACATCAATTTTCATATTTGGAGATTCATCCGTTGATTCGGGAAATAATAACAATTTAATTACCTTTTACAAAAGTAATCAGCACCCATATGGTGTTGATTTTCCTCAACATATTCCAACCGGAAGATTTAGTAATGGAAGGATTACCACTGATTTTATTGGTAATTTCATTTTCTTTAGAACCCTTTTTGATCTTATTTAATATTGTGTACTTGTGCATTTATAATAATAACAATTTAATTACCTTTTTGATCTTTTTTAGTACAAATGTTTCAGCGTCATATGCAGGAATAAAAGGATATGTCCCATCTTATTTAAACTCAAACAATCTTAGTTTGGGAGATCTTATAACGGGAGTTAGCTTTGCTTCTGGAGGTGCGGGTTATGATCCTTCTACAGCTGCTAAAAATGTACGTATGCACTTTTATATGTGATCTACTAATAATAAAATTATCCACGTAGAAATGCATTTTCTACTCATAGTGCGTGTGCTAACCAAAATCTTATAATTTGGGGTTTGTTCAAGCTAACCAAAATCTTATAATTCCCAAGTAATACAACTTAAGTGATTGAAAACAGGAGGTAATTGATTTAGCGAAGCAACTGCAGTACTTCGATGAATACAAGACAAAAGTAGAGCAAATTATTGGACATGAGAGAATGGAGAGAATCATTAAGCATGCAGCATTTGTAGTTAGTTGTGGCACAAATGATATCGTTTTCAGGTATGGAACTCGTAACACTTCGTTTCAATTGCCTGACCATGATGACGATATTTCAGCTTATCTTCACTTTCTGTTGAGGCAAAGCAAATTATTCTTACAGGTATTTTTATTCATTTTTATAAAATTAATACTATTATAATTATAGCTATAGGATGTTTTGAAATTCTTAATTAATTAAAGATAAATATATATTGTGTGCATGATCAGGGTCTAATAGATCGTGGTGCAAAAAAGATAGCGGTGGTAAGTCTACCGCCAGTGGGTTGCCTACCAGTAATAATAACACTAAAATCATCTATATTCAAACCTCGCATTTGTGTTGAAGTTGTGTCCACACTTGCCAAAACATTCAATCAAATGCTCCAACAACAAATCAAAATTATGCAAGCTTCCCAACTAACTAACACAACACTCCTTTATGGGGATATTTATACACCTTTACAAGACCAATTCAACCATCCTACCAAATATGGTAATTAATTAAGCCTTTTTATTACTGGCCTGAGGCCTCTATTTTATATTATTCATTCATTTTTATATGATAATAAATTAATTGTGATATATTCAGGTTTTGAAGTTGTTGATAGAGGATGTTGTGGAACCGGCTTTATAGAAGGAGCATTGTCATGTAACATGTTGTCAAATATATGTAATGATCGCTCCAAATATCTATTTTGGGATGCAATGCATCCAACTGAAAGGTCGTACTACTTTCTATTCCAGACTCTTCGTCCTATTATTGACTATATAAACAACATTTCATCATAACTTCATTGAGGTTCCAGCAACAGATTTTATCATAAATTAATTAATTAGCTTGTATCACAAAATACATTCCATAATAATAAACTAATTTGTAATTATATTTAGATCAAATAGCCCAATAATATAAACTTTTAAAGTCGTACGATCTCATAAAAAACGGGCTGAATTAAATTATACTAAAAAAATTAATTAAAAAGAGAAATCAAGTAAGTTCATTATTTCTATTTTAACTTTTAATTTTAAAATTTTTTGATCTTTTTATTTTACTTTTATTTAGCCTGCAAAAATCAATTACAATTTGAGTAACAATGTTCTTGGATGAGTGAACTTAAAATTAGAATTATTCATAATTGGTTACAAATTAAAAATATTATAGAAAAACCAATAAAAAAATTATTAAATCATTCTAGATAATTTTTCTTTTTTTGAAAGTCTAATTGGAACCACAATATACAAGGGTTACGTAACTTCGAGACCTTTTATAAATGGGATTATTCGTACTCCATGTGGTACACTAATAGTATTCTACTATCACACATAGAAAATTGAACAAGAACAAAAGAATATATATATATATATATATATATAGAGAGAGAGAGAGAGGGGGGAGGGATCTATTGAGAAGGGTCTCAAAATGAGAAGGATGAGAATGATTTATAGCCATTGATTTTATGAAAATCTAACGAGTGAAAATCATCTTTCTCGTCGATCTTCTTCGTCATTTTATGTTATGATTTAAGGTTACTATGTTTTTAGAAAATGATACTATGTTATGATTAAAGGTTACTATGTTTATTTTAAAAAGTTACGATGTTCTGTATAAGATTAAGAGAAGACAGTAATTATACATAATCATAGTAACCCTTATTCATAACATAGTATCTTTTTCTAAGAAAATAGTATCTTTAGATATGATATAAAATGTAAAAAACTGGGTAAAAAATATGCTGAACCGCGTGCAAGGAGCTAACTAATCTAGACCATTGATATTTGATCTAGACGGATGAGATTCCTTCTCACCCTTCTCATTTTGAGACCTATATATGAAAAAAAAGGAAATATAGAAATTTATAAAAGTAATCACAAAGGCGAGGTACAATCTATCCTCTTCTCCCCATGTTTGTTCCCCCTTTTGACATGTATTGTGCCCATCTTTTCCATAGCTTGTGCAAATGCGTGAAAGAACTTGTGTTTGTCCTTGGAAAAGCTTTGAACAATAGGCTTGGTTCGGGGGTCTGAGTACAAGAGTTGGTCGGTGACCAAGATTCCCATATTTTTCTCCAAATTTGCATAGTACGCATGATCAAAAGTGTAAGGAGTGGTAACATCAAAAGGCACCACAACATCTTCATTACCACCATGATGTGGGCAATACATTTTCAAAGCCCTCAACAACTTGGGATCAATATTAGGTGTACCTTTGTAATTGTATATTCGATCTTTAATATACTTGCAATGTGAATACCCAATTGTATGTGCGCCTGAGAGAACTACAAAATCCTCCTTGGATAGTCCTTTCGACGCAAATAGCTTCAATATTTCATCAATGGTGGCATTATTTTGAGGAATGTTGGAGGATACTAGGGACGCTTTCGATATCTTTCCATCCCATCTCCCCTTCTTCACTTCATAGTATGGACCTCCTGCCTACAAACTCAAATAGTATACACTATTTTCAATTTTTTTTTTTTTACTTCGACTTCTATTAAACCAAATAAATCTGCTTACTGACCTTCAAAAAAAAAAAAATCTGCTTACTTACTATTTTTGTTCTCTTTTCTTGTTATCCTTTGAAATTTTTTGATTTTATAGCCAAACTTTGATCATAGAAACAACCACCAAAAAGCTAGGAAATTAATCTATCGCATATAATTTCTAGTAAGCCAAAAAATTTATAGCTGTTCAACTTCAATTTATAGTAGACTAGTAAAATATTTCATTAAATCTCGTGCACTTATTATTTATGTTAAGTTGTAGTAATGTTTGTTATCAAAAATTAATCGAAAACAATATCTTAATTATCACTAACAAAGGTAGGATTGCATACATCCGACCTCTCAAACTCTACCTAAACGAAAGCACTTAATGCAATAAAGATAATGAAATGCTTATCCCATTTAATGTGCACCTTATTTTGTTTAAGGTTATCTAACTTACTTTGCACTCTTTCTTCATTAGGTAATGGTACTACAATTTCTTTTAATTACAAGGGCAGATTCATTTTTTTCTTTTAGTCTCATTCGCTCATTTGTTTACTCCACTTGTAATATGTTTTACTTCCAACAAATTAATATTTATTATGTCCAGTAGCGAAGTGAGATAAACATCGGCCAAAAGACAAGACTACAATAATCTGAATCCAAAACTAATAAAAATTCCGTATATTTATAAAAGGGGAAATTCAAAAATTGAGGGGAGGGCATGACCGACCTCTACAAAAGAGATGCATTCCGGGCAAATCAAATAAGACAACAGAGTATTGTTTTTATTATAATAGCAAAAAAATATTCAAAGGGAGGGAGTATTAAGTTTATTATAAACCATCCAAAACTGACTACAATCAGCTTTGAAGTTCTACCTTTGAAAAACAATTTAGTGTTCAGTACCAGTACCCTATATAACTTTAAAAGCACCATAACTTGACCTAGCAGTCTGTGCAGCTTTTGACTCCAAAATTTTTTATAAAAAAAAAAAGAAAAAACATAAACTAGTAGAAGTACGACTCTATTACCTACTACTAGTAGTACTCAATAAAGGTGTCCATTCAGGTCATCGATTTGATTTTAAATTATGTGTTTCGGATTGGTTAGAAATCGAATTTTGTGTCATATTGTTTTTTACATACTTGTAAATCATTTTTTAAGTCGGGTCAAATCGAATTTGATTATAAAGCGTAAAATTTAAATCATCAAATCTGTTTTAAACACCTCATAAACTCATAGTACAAAGTATATGGTTTATAATGTCAATAAATTTTGTCCATTTGCAAAGGCATCAGAAGATACCTAGAGAAAATGCAAATCACGGGTTAACTTTTGGGGTATTCTTTTAGAAATGGTTGGCATGATCTTTGTCGTATAAGCTCAGTTTATTGCTAATTACAACTCATAATTTTGAAAACAAGAATTTAAATTACATTAGATTTGTTTGTTTGGCAAAAGTAGGCATGCCTACGCTTTATTGTCAATTTGTCATCACTCATCAGTTATCACTACTACTACTACCAGTAGGCACTAGGCAGTAGCCCTCAATAAAAGTAGTAGAGTACTTCATATCACAACTTACAACTTATTAAAAGTGGGAGTCCATACAAATAATCAAGTATACTAACTTTGTTTCATAATATTCGCATCATCTCAATTTAGTACATATATATTAAGAAAATAATTGATTAATAGAAAATGTCATTATTATTCTTAAATAAAGAGAAAAGCATAAAGGTAAATAAGGTATATAGCAGAAATAGAGTAGTATTTCCTCCAATTCAATTTAGTTACCCATAATATTGAGAATTAAAGGGGACCATCTAAAATAGTAGACCATATATAATACTCCCTCCGGTTCTTTTTTATTGTCCACTTTGGGTTGGGCAAGCATATTAAGAAAGTGGTAGTTGGGGTATTTTAAATGATTATAATAATTGTAAATGTGGTAGTTGGGGTATTTAAGTGATTATAATAATTGTAAAGGTGGTAGTTGGGGTATTTTAAATAATATAAGTTGGGGTATTATGGTCTTTACTTGTGTGAACATAGGGTATTTAGGTAAAAAATTTGCCAAAATTAGAAAATGGACAATTTGAGTGAACTAACCAAATAAAGAAAGTGGACAATAAAAACGAAACGGAGGGAGTATTAGGTATTTTTAATATTAAGAAAATAAGGAGACCACCTATAAATATAGGTTTTAAAATTGAAATGAGACAAGTAAAGTAAACTTACCAAATAAAAAAATAAGACAAGTAAAAAAATTGAATGGAGTATAAAATATAGGATAATTTGCAAGGTTATTATATGACATATATAGTAAGTAGCAACTATTGTGAAATATATAAAAAAAAAAGTGTAGCATGTATATGCAACATAGAACATAGACTCTACGTACACTTTTCATTTTTTTTATCATGGCTTTTCATACATATAGCAATATTTAAGTTTCTAATTTAGGAAGGAAATTCATTGTGAATTGAGATTCTCTTATAGAATAGTTAATTTCCAAAAAAAAAAAATAAAAACAAAGAGGATATGTTAGTGAACTGATGTAGATAATGTCTGTAAGTTGATATACTTTTTTGAAAAAAATAAAATTAAAAAAAATGGCGAAAGAAAAAATTAAAATTCTCTTGTAAGTGAGTAAAATTAAGCAGTAATGGTGGAACTTACCAAATGGACATAATCCCTGGTTGAAATTGTTAGAATATCCGCACAAGACACAACACCCTGACATTTTGTCTCAACCAAGGCTTTGGCTTTGTTAATTCCTTCAAATGCTTCATTGGATAAATCTTTGTTTAGTATTGCATCTTTTTCTGCCAATTCTTTGCTGCCAGGCTTTGTTGATAACAGTATTGATGCATCACATCCCTTTACATAATGAGAAATTCAATGGTTCAACTCTTTGCAAAATTTACATCTAAGAAAATACATATAATAGATACAAAATTCAGATAAGTAGAACAAAATGGAGCATGTCATCAGAAATTTTTGCTTTCTCAGTTTCCTTTCTTTTTTGATGCAATACTAGCTAGAGAATAGCCATAAGACATGGTCCCCCAATACTCAAAAGAGAAAAAGAAGGATGATTTGTAAATAAAATCTCTGCCTCATTCTAATGAATTGAATATATATATATATATAGTTAGATGGAGGCCAGAAAAATGAACCTGAACAAAGCAATCATGGAAGAAGAGCCTAATGGTAGCAGGAGCAATTGCAGGGGAATCTTTGAAGAGCTGAGACGTTACAGAACCAACAAGCTGCTCAACTTGAGGGCATGTCTTGGCGTAGTAATCTGTCGATAACTGCCGATGGTGGCCAGTGCTATTTTCGACGGAGGAACCGCGTACAATAGTATCAATTATACATAATAAAATAACAATGGTAGTATTAGAACCATAAATTGAAGAAAAAATAGAGAACATGGTTTTGATTCGGAACATGACTTATAAGCAACTTAGCTTCAAGACAAAGTGAAAACGTCCAGTGAACATTTTCAGGTCACAGAACATATATACTATAGTAGTGAGGACTCAGGACTGACTCATCAGGACCACCCAACCACCAAAAAAAATCGTACTGTATGGCCTAGGATCACCCTATTTTTTTAGGAGCATCTGCATCATATAATCAGGAGTTTCTGCTTCTTTTCAAAAAAAACTCCGAAGTTTTTTTCTCTATCTTTGCAAAAAATAACCCTTTGTAGTTGCGGGGGAAAACGTCACTTCCAGTAGCAAAATTAAAGGGATAGGAATAAACATTTTACATTACATTACGTCTTAAATTTAAAAGCGTGTCTCGCTTTGAGCCTTGTGCGCCTCGAGCTCAGGCTCGGCTAAAAACGCCTCGGTTGGGTGAGGCAAAGCCCACTATAAGAGGCGTGCGCCTTGGACGCCTCGATGCACTTCACGCCTCGTGCGCCCGGTGCGCCTCCTTATTGGGCTAGGTAATTAACTTATCCTAGCTTATTCGAAAATGAAGTAGAACTCAAAACTCAAATTTACTTGAATATGAAGTTCAAAAAATCGTTCCTTCTTTAAGAAAAACAAAAAGCATGCAAACAAGACAATAACTTTGAGAATTCTTCGTATTCTCATTATAATAGTTTTGTGTAAAAGTGGTGTTTGTCTGTTTGACGCATAAATAATTAGTGTTTTCAAGTTTATTGATACTAAAATATGAATGCTATGTTGTTTGAAGTATTCTATATGTATTAAAATTGCATTTTAAGCTTTAGCGAAAAAATGCGCCTCACACACCAAAAGCTCGCACTTCGCCCTGCGCTTTGCGCCTAGGCTGTGCGCCTCACGCTTTTTAAAACTAAGCATTACGTTGCCTCAATACCATTAAATGGTCTCCCAATTAAGGGCCCTGGGTGAAATATACATTATGGGCCCTAACAATATATTTTCTGTCATTTCATTTTACTTGGTATTACCAACTTCTCCGGTTAATCTAAACCCACAAAAATCAAAAAAATTCTATCTATTCGAACCTGGCCTGTAACTGGTATTGCCAAATATTCCATGTGACAAACTATTTCTGACAGCAGCAAACTGGTAAAATACGGTACTCTCTGAAACTAAAGTAAGCCTAATCTCAAATTTTATAAGATTCCATATATTTGAAAACACATTCAAAACCATATTTCATATTATAATTTATAATGTGCAAAAGAAAGGATTCACTTCTTAAAAGTCGAATTAATTCGCTGCATTGAAGCCATTACTGATAATTTGGACCAAAAATAGGAAAAATCAAAAAAGAATTAGAAATTTTCCTAAACCTTCAAAACTCAAATAAAAGATCGAACAGAAGGGTTGAAAGATTCCCATCAATTAGTAATTAATAAAATCTTGCAAAGGCACAACTTTGGAAATGAGTTACTGCAAGTATTCGACCAACATACTGATTTTGCCATTTTTCAAATGTGAACAGTTCATAGCCGTTGTTCTCACTTTGGCCCTTTCAGCTACTAGGCTCTGGGCGATTGCACTTCAGGCCTACCCCATGGTTGGCTTTGAGGGTGGGGTCTAGGGGGTCTGATGTACGGAACTTTACCCTTGTTTTTTATAACACTAACAAAGAGGTTATTTTCGATTAACTCTTGATAGCAACAATTTTAGACTATAATAGTCACCTTATTAATTCGAATCTAATACATTCAAATCAAATCTAATAGATCCTAGCGTAAGTAATTCTCTTATATTGAATTTCATTAATAGGGTTTACAATTTAGTATCTCAAGCATCAACATTATACCGATGATACCTGAAACAAACTAAGTAATTCTCCACTCCAACAACATTGTCCAAAACCTGACTGCAAGCGAATAATCTGTGATCTAAAACCAAAATAATAAAAAAAACTCATGAGTTGACAAAGTTAATGATAACAATGTACAAGTTACAACCCATTCTATTCAAAAACATGCTTTCAAAAATCATAGATCTTCGTACAAAATAAAAGTCTAGTTGAGAGGTCAATCCATAGCTCAATAAAAGTAGTTAAGAGGTCACTCCATAGCTCCAGGGCTATGTCGCACTTAGCCTCGGGTGAAGCTAGCCGTTATCTAAATGGCATTTCACTTCAAAAAAACAGGAATGCGTCAGTCAAGATCTCAATGACCCATAAACTACACTACTTTGTCAATGATAAGCCTAGAGCCCAATCCACTGGCCTATAAACCATATCACAATCATCCGTAATTTTCCATTTCTAAACTTTATAATTGACAACAATAAAATAGCATTTTAAAAAGGGGTAACTAATTACTCATCTCGATATCCATTATCGAGAATCAATTGTCAATAATTCAACATACTCTATCCTTAATCACAAATTCTTGTTTTGTTATCACGTGTCCTTTATATTATATGATATGATTATATAATAATAAATTACTAATGATTGATCGATTTTAAATGATAAACAATATCGATTTTCATTCATGGAAAAGTAGTTCAAAAGAAAAGCATTTTCATAAGAACCATCTTTTTCACATCAACAATTTGGAGAAACTAATGTCGCACATATTTCCGAAAGAGTTGATGGTTCGTCAAATCTAAAGTCTTCTAAGCGAAGTAAAGTCAAGAAATCAAAATGAAATACGAAGAGCTTATCTTATGATAGTTGAATTATGTATTTGTAATTGGATTATTTGTGAATCTAGTAATAGATTGTGATTGTTGAGTATGATCAACGCAATCTTGTCCTAAGTGTTTTGAATAGTGAGGATAAGCTATGGGTCTTAATCATACACATGTTGCTTTGATTCTTAAAGTAAAAAACTGATAATTTGAAAGACCCTAGACCAATTAGTCTTTAGGTGTCTTACAAGTTGATTTCTAAGTGTCTTTCAAAATAACTCTAGGGTATCATGCCTAACAATCAAAGTACATTTGTTCCAAGTAGACTCATCACATCACAGACAATGTTATCCTTGTATCTGAAAGTTTTAATTGCGTGAGTCATAGTACTAATAAGAAAAGGGGTATAATGGCTACAATTGGGTATGAGTAAAGCATACAACATGATTGAATGGGACTTTTTGGAGAGTGTCACGGTCACTAAAGGGTTCTCTTCAAATTGGATTTCAAAAGTGATGAAATGTGTGACCATTGTTTTTACTCTTTTCTTGTAAACGGTCAACCAACTTGATAAGCTTTATCCTGAAAGAGTTTTTCGTCAACAAGACCTTTTGTATCCATATCTCTTAGTTGTGCTGGAGATCTAGGTGCTTTGATCAAGAAAGCACATGATTTGAAGTTGTTGCAAGAAAACTGTTATTCGGTATGCTCCCATTATTACTCACCTATCTTTGTTGATCATAACATTATCTTCACAGGAGTTACTGAATGAGAAGCAGAGGTTAAGATGAATATTTTGCATACTAATGGGCACCTCTCACGATAAAAGATCAACCTGGACAAATGTGAAGTTATCATTTAGCAAAGCCTTGGAAGATCAAGCAAAAAGACGCATCAAAAATGTCCTAAGCTTGAAGGAGGTATCGTCTCATGAAAAATATTATACCAACACTTTTTAGTAGATCCAAAAAACTTTGTTTCACTAGTTTCAAATATAGATTATGGAAAAAGTTTCAAGGATGGAAAGAGAAACTCTTATCAAAGGCAGGAAAAAAGAGATCTTATAATGAGTTGCACAAGTTATTCCAAATTTTTACATAAGCTGCTATAAACTCCCTATTAACTTTTGTAATGATGTTGAGTGAATCATAATTAATTTTTGGTGGAGCAATTCTAGTTTCGATAAGGTGATAAATTGAAATACTTGGAGTACGTTGTGCCGACCATAAGAGGAAAGAGGTATGTGTTTTAACAATCTACAGAAATTCAACACAGCCTTGCTAGCAAAGCAATTTTCGAGTTTTTATTGTTTTCCAAATTTGATCCTTGCTAAAGTAGCGAAAGCAAGCTACTTCCCTGATTCGTCAATTTGGGAAGCAAAATTCAGCTTTCAACCAAGTTATGTGTGGAGAAGCAATTAAAGTTCGAAATCACTGGTTGAGGTGTTTTCTGGATTGGAGAGTAGGAGATGGGACAACAATTCCCTTATGGAGAAAGGCTTGGTTAGGCGGGGAAGGGACACCTTAAAAACTTTTTTTCAAAAAAAAAGGATGTAAAATTAGAGGTTCTTATTAATAGTAGAACGAGAAAATGGCGAAAAAACTTGATCGATGATGTATTCTTCCCAATTGACACGTATAAATACTTAAAAAGTTTCAATATGCATTGCAAAGATGAACAATGAGTGTTGAGTCAAGCCCGAAATCTCATTGTGATGGAAGCGAGTTTGATCACCTCGTAGCGTACGCGTTGGCTTGCACGTTTGAGAACGAGGTAGCAAGTGCGAGGAGGTACGAGGGCTTGCGTTTCGGGTCAATCCATGAAGTGATGGATGTTGATGATGGTTCGTGGGGTCTTGGTGAAGCCAAGACTCGAAGAAGGATTGGCATTGAAGATGCTCGACCAAGTCGAGCTGAAGAGAAGCAGTCAAGCAGCAAGTCGAGCAATGCTGCTCGACCAATCCAGTGAGTTCAGAAGGCGTGCTCGACCTGGTCGAGCGACTAGGCTCGGTCGAGCGGATGGGGTCCTGTCTCCAGCGATAGTTTCTGTTTTCTATTTGCGTGTTATGGGCTTTTGTCCCATGTTATTCCTAAGCCTTCTAATATGTCCTAGCTATATATAAGGGGTCTTAGAAGTGTCTTAGGGTTTATGTGAGAGCTAAATACATAGAGATTACTAGGGTTTAAGATCAAAAGAGTTATCTCATTGTATTAGGGCTATTTGAGAGAGATTGAAGTAAAGCTTCAATCTTTTGGCTTTAGAGACTTGTTCTAAAGCTTGTGTGAGTTGAATCATTAGTGTATTGTGGTATATTAATGATAAGAAACTCTATTTGAGGGGGAGGTATCATAAGATACCTCATACATCTTGTGTTTTGGGTTGTCTCTTGTTGTGCTCTGTTTTTGTGTCTTTCTTTGCACCATATTTTACTCTTGTTCCTTCACCATTTATTTAGCCCATTCACAACAATGAGGGATGTTGGATTATGATCAAGTATGGAGTTTTTCGTGTGAGGGATGCTTATTTGCAAAGGCATAGCCTCGGCCCTTGAGCTCTTCTGGGAGTGATACAATATGAAATTGATTGTGGAAACTCAATGTTCCAAAAGATTAAATGTTTTCGTTATCGTGCTAGTTGGGATATACTCCCTTCGTTCCCTTTTAAAGTTCCCACAAAGAATGTTCATGGAAATTAAAAAAAATAGAATCTTTTAGATAGTAGATATATTAATTTATTGAATAATAAATTTGATGGAGGAAAAATGGGGACCATAAACACTAAAAAAATTTAAAATGAAGTTAGTGGAAAAAACATGAGAACCACAACTAATAAAAACATATTTTTATAAAGTTAGTGGAAAACATGTGGAGACCAGAAGGATTAAGAAATATAAAAATGTTAAAATGAAGTTATTAGAAGATATGTGAGGACCATAAACATTATTAAAATATTAAATTGAGGTTAAACAAGGTTATTTTTGTTCAAAATTTGTAATATAAATAGAAAGATCTTTTATGGGAACAAAAAATAGATCACCCAAAATAACAAATGGGAACTTATTTAAGGAATGAAGAGAGTAACTCCCAATTGTCCCAACCTTATTCCTGACCTTCGAAATTGTCCCCCAACAGCCCGCAACTAGAGGTATTCATTCGGGTGACCAGGTCGGTTTTGGACGGGAGTTATTCAATTTGGTTGTACTTCGGATCGATTATATTTCGGATACATGTTACGACGGGTTACACTCGGATCGGGTCGGTTAGTCACGGTTCGGTTGAAGATCGGTAATTCAAGCTGTCGGGTTAGCATCAGTTCGGTGTCGATTGAAATTCATGTCGAGTTTCAATCGGTCTTGGGTTGTCATCGGTTTATAATTGGTTCGGTTTTACCGGGTACAGATTGGGTTCGGGTATTTTTCAAGTAGAGTTCGGCTACGAATTACTAATTACTATCGATCGAGTCAATATCATATTAAGTTGTTAGTCATTTTTTTTAATTGATGATAAGGTTCAATTTACTTAAAGCAAAATAAAAATATTTAAAATGCAAATCAATTACTGATCATTATTACATTGTTACTTTTACTTGTTTGACCGGAAATCAAATATATGAAATCATGTATTTATATAATTTATTTTATTAACTTATTTAACACTTTATTAGAATAAATAATATGATAATTGAATATGAGTCGATCATACTTTTATGTTAAAAATTGGTTCAGATTTACAATAGTTTGATCTAAACTTCGTTCGGGTTAAGTCGGTTTTAACCAGATCGAGTTCGGTTTCGAGCATGATTCGGGTCGGATATGACTCGGGTCGATCATTATTAGGTTCGAGTAATCTCGGTTAACGGTTGTGTGTCGGTTACAACTCGGGTTCAATTTTTCCATTTTCGGTTGTCAACCAGTTCGAGTATGACTTCGGGTCGGGTAATGTCGGTTCAATAAACCTAAAAAAGGAACACATTTTCGGGTCGGTTTACTTTCGATTTCGGTTTGGATTTTCGAGTCGAGTCACTTTTGAACAGTTCTACCCGCAACTTAAGCTTAATATTGTATTGAGCTGCTACTTCGATGATAAAATCAAGGAAATTTTGATTCTAAAGGTTCGAACTTTCTTTTATCTTATAAAGGTTCGAACTTTGGGGTCATCCGCTTTTAAAGGTTCAACCGGTTTTAGTAACCTGGAACAGAAGGTTACCATCTTCTTCATCACCTACTTCTTCAAGCTCCATCAATGGCTTCTTCATCAACTTCTTCCTCAACCTCCCTATTAATGGCTTTTTGCTTCTTTAACTCCATTATGCCCTCAACTCCACTTCTCTCTCGTAAACTCCCGTCATCTCCTCCCCTAAAACCTTCAAATTTCTGATTTATGCCTTAAATTTCTGATTTGTGTAAAATTTTTAAATATAACCTTTGTGTAAAATTTCTGATTTTATGTGTAAAATTTATGATTTATGTGTAAAATTTCTTTGTTTTTATGCCTTAAATTTCTGATTTTATGTGTAAAATTTCTAATTTTACTCATAAAATTCTGATTTATGTGTAAAATTTCTGATTTTATGTGTAAAACTTCTCTCTCATAAACTCCACTTCAAATATAACCTTTGTTTTTATGCCTTAAATTTCTGATTTATGTGTAAAACTTTTATATTAGGGTTAAGAAGCAATTAGAAATGGAGGAACCAAAATTACTGATTTATATTCATGTTTGAATTTATATACTTTTGATTTGAGATTCGACATGCATTTGCTGTTCATCATCAAGCTATTTGATGATGTTGGGTTTATCATTTGTTGTTCATCATCAAGAAGGAGAGAAAAAGTAAAAATGATGAAGATGATGAAATGGTGGAAAAATATGATGAAGATGATGAAATGGTGGAAGAAGATGATGAAGATGAAGAAGTAAAGAAGATGATGATGAAGATGAAGGTGACCTTTTCATCCGGTTATGGGTCATCCGAACCTTTAAAAGCGGATGACCCCAAAGTTCAAACCTTTATAAGATAAACGAAACTTCGAACCTTTAGAAGCAAATCGGGCAAAGTTCACACCTTTAGAATCAAATTTTCCTAAAATCAATAACTCAATTGACTATATTATCATCTAAACCATAGTATAAAAACAAGGTTGCATCATTATATCACAATTGTAATAAAAACATTTTTTAGTTTACTTCGGCGAAATTATCCGTATCGACCGTAATATCCGTTTCGCGACCGTAACCGAAACCAAAATTTTGCACTATGATCTAAACAAACATTTAAATATTTAACTATTAGAATTTAAAACATATTTAAAAAGCTACATTACTTATGATATATTAAATAAATTTCAAGAGTTTGAAATAATATATAAATTTTGTGTAGAAAATCCGGCAATGTTCCTTTGTAAATCGAATAATCCAAAAAATATTTATTTAAGAGTAACATGTAAAACTTAAAACAAAAAATCTAAACATCCTCAATCATTGGCATCATTCTCGAGCATTCAACGCCACCATCACCTCATATAGTGGATTCTTCGAATCAAACCATTAAAATAAATACTTGAATTTTACCTAACTTACATTCATTTATAATTCTAAAAGAAGTCAATTTGTTGATCACGAGCCTTTGACCTTTAAGTTCAATTGTTGCTAACTTCACAAACACATAATCAATCCTCACAACAGGAAAGATTCAAAAAACAAAATCACAAAGCCAACTTACGCTGAATACACCTTTCATATAGCTCAATATTTGGTAGAAACATTGATTAGATGTTTACTTCATTTGGTTTCATAATCTCAAATACAATCCTAAATAATTAATTAATGTGTTATTAATATCTTAACTCCTCTGGCAATTAGTTGTAGAGGTCTCAGCTATAGCGCTCAAGCGTGCCTAAGCGTGCCAAACCGATCGCTATGTCATGTCCGCATATTGCCTCGGGAACTTTCACCAAAAAAGTTTGGATGACTGAAATAATAAAGTTAACACGCACTATGCAGTACTGAGTACAGACTTTTTTATTCTTTTGCAAAATTCTTTGCTTTCTTGTAATTTTCTACATTTATTTATGAATTTTAATCATGGCTTAAGGAGCATTCACTTCCTTGAGTTCTTTATTCATGACTTGAATTCAAGATAGATTTTTCTTTGACAATAATGTTTTATGCTTGATTGTATTCTTTTCATATTCAATCTTCACTATTGAAATATGTTATGCGTTCTTATTATCAAGCATCGATATTTCCTAATTCTTGATTCCATATTCTTTTATTCTTTGCCAATTTTAATATTCAATCAAAAATATCAAAATAAATTCTTAAGAACAAAATACTCATTTTCTTTAATCATTTATACTCAATTTGAACTTCAAATCACTTCACAACATATAATCAACATATCCTTCATCATTCATAAGTGATATACAACTAAAAGAATTACATAGCCACACTCACACACACATGATCAGTTTTATTTTTAAATCAATTAGACGATATAAATATGTTTACATGATGCTAATATATGCTCGTACAATCATATTTCATATTCAAAATCTTAAATTGGGACTACAACATTATACATATTCTAACTTCAAAATCAAAATCTCACAATACTAAACTCATAATCAACTAGTAATAGAACTTTCAAATCACCCTTCTTTATCAAATTCAAAATCGAACTTGTATCACCAAATTCAAGCCAAACGCCTATTACACCAAAAATGAGCTTATAATATACGATTCATACTCATTAATTCCAACAATAATCCATAGACATAATCATAATATTAGATTTCATTGCTAAATCACAAACTAACTCCAATTTTCCCAATAAGATCAAAATGAACCCAAATCCATAATTTAATTCATAAGCTACATTCTTAACTCATTCAATATAAAAGTCCACAACCAATTTATCACTACAATCTCCTCTTCAAACTCCTGTTCTCATTCTTGAGTCATACAATTCATCAAAATACCAATCTCCTTTTTAAACTCATGCTCAAATTCTCTATTCAAATAAATGCGATCAAAGTTCAAATTATGTTCTTACCTAATCAAAATTTCCATTTGTAATCAATTTATCCAATACCAAATTATACTTAAACTTGTCTTTATATTCTTAACTTCTTCATCAATCCATTAAGTTCCAATCAATCAAAATTCACAATCCAAATTCAAGATACCATTGGTAGAAGTTTTCTTTACTTCAATCCAAATTCACATCTCGATCCAATTCATTTAAGTATATACAACCTATATTAGCAACAATAATTCCTCTTGAATTTCATTAATTTCTTAGTCTGATTCAAAAACAAACCATAATTTAAAATTTAATCAACATCATTATTCTGGACCCCAAAAGTAATAACTATTCACCTAATTCGATGAAATTCAACGATGGAGACATATCAATTAACTTATCTAAGATTTATTTCAACATTTGAAATTGCTTTAGATGGGACTGTACCCTGAGATTGGAAAATAAAATTATAAAAAAAATAAAAATAAAAGAGAGACAGAAAGAGAGAGAGAGAGAGAGAGAGAGGGGGGAGAGAGAAGGATTAAGAGCAACTCTGTCTGCCGTTGTTTACGGATCAAATGGCAAATGGCAAATGGCAAGCAAGGGGAGAATGACATCATCCATGTCGTAAACCCTAACCTAGCCTATTATTAGGCAAATTGAAAGAACAAACAATGGTCATCAAAATCAGATCAGTATGGGTATTGAAATTGTTGCAATGATATAAAGAATCAAAAGATCAGTGAGACAAGGGAATTAGAAAGAAACAGTACCAGCAACAGATGAAGAACCGCAAGTTATGTAGATTGTTGAATAACAAATGACGAAGCCAATTTATTCATCACCATCAAAAGTCAATGATGGAGACTTAAATTTCTTCCTTTAGAAAGCCATGAACCGGTTTCATCTTTTTGGGACAGTTTAGGAGGCGAATGAAAGAGGACGGCAAGGATATCTGTGTTGGTGGTGGTGGTGACAGAGGCTGGAAGAGAAGGCGGCGACAGCAGGGGGTGAACTGATAAAGAATGCTGTCGTGCGAAGTGGTATGGGCTACTGGCCGTGAGTTGGCGGTATTGGGCTGACGGTGGGCAGCCATGGCGGTGCTTAGGCAGTGGAAACAAGGGATGGGATTGGGGACATTGGGTGTTGTGATATACCGGCTCGTCTAATTTAATGAAATTCATACTGTTGAAGTAATAGAATTCGTATCAAAACACGTGTATCCGTTCCTAATCTTCCTATTTGGGAATTTCACAATAATTAAGAAAAAGAGAATTTTTGAGGTTAGTGGGTATTATTTTAATTATATTGTAGTGGGAAGTTATGATTGTATTGGAATGATGAGAGAGAAAATAATTGTAGATATAATTAAATAATGTAAAAAAATTTCTGATTTTATTATGGAGAGAGAATACACATGGAAGGAAAGTAACCACTTTTCAAATTGGAAAAGTTTACATTTTTTGTTCTAAAAAAAGGAGGGAATAATTTGCTTTACATGGATCAATTTCATAATTACAACAATCTAAAACAGCATAATTTGGCCTTTCATTGGCCAAATTACAAATACATGGATTAGTATATTCAATAACTACAAGTATAATCTCCAAAAAAATGACCATACAAATTCCTAATCATATTATTAAAGCTGCTTAAATGAGACTTAAAGCAATAACAGCACAGCAAGTTCAAAGAACCCAAAAACTTAATGTCCAGCCACGAAACACAGTACCAAAAACATCTGTCCAGCAACTTCAGTTGCATCATTAGCCTTGTAATGGCTTCAGATAATGACGATGAGCTACAGGGGCTTGGTATTTTGGATCAAATTCATACGATCCACAGTCCAGCTCCGAGTCGGAGGAGGAACCACAAGAAATTGAAGCAGAACAACCAAAACATCAAGCTCAACGGAAGCCAAAGCTTACAAACGAGTTGAGGCATCTCATTTTACATGAAATGTTGTTACTTAAAGTTAGTGACTCACTCCCACATGGTACATTCGTACGAATAGCAAACAAATACGGGTACACACCAAGATCAATTCGAAACTTATGGAAACGTGCAATTGAAAGCAAAGAAGAAAACAAGCCTTATGTTGTTGATTCAAAGTTTAAAAATTGTGAAAGAAAAAGAGTTGAAGTGCCACCAAACGTTCTTGAATCAAAACCAATGGGTGAACGTACATGCATAAGAGACGTTGCAACATGTTTAGACTTGGCACCAACAACGATTTAGCGATTAATACGAAGGGGGGAGATTAAGGCACATTCAAATCCACTACACCCTTCTTTAATAGATGCAAACAAGGCAAGAAGGGTTGAGTGGATTTTAAGTCTCATTCAAAAAGACACAATTCATCATCATCCAATGTATAAAGCTATGTATGACTTCATACATATTGATGAAAAATGTTTTTACTTAACCAAGAAAACACAAAGAGTTTATCTAGCACACAAAGAAAAAATTCCATATAGGGCGGGAAAGTCTTCAAAATTCATTCCGAAAGCCATGTTTTTAGGGGCGGTTGCAACGCCTAAATGGAATCAATATGGCCAATGCACATTTGATGGGAGAATTGGTATTTTTCCTTTTGTGAATAGAGTTGCAGCACAAAGAAATTCAATTAACCGTCCAAGGGGGTCTATAGAAATTAAATCAACTGAGTCGGTTACTTAGGAAGTTTATAGGAGCATGCTCATAAAACAATTAATTCCAGCAATTCTTAGAAAATGGCCAAGTGACGGTCCATCCATAATTTTCATCCAACAAGATAATGCAAGGGTTCACATAACAAATGATAATCCAATTTGGCAACAAAACAATAGGCAAGGGGGATTAACATTCATTTTAACTCAACAACCACCAAATAGTCCCGATTGTAATATTCTAGATTTGGGTTTTTTTAGGAGCATACAATCACTTATGTATAAGAAAATGCCAAAGAACATGAATGAGTTAATAAAAGCAGCGGAAGATGCATTCGAAGAGTTACATCCAAAGACTTTAACCAATGTTTGGATTTCATTACAACACCACTTAAATGAAATCCTAAAGGTTAAAGGGTCTAATGACTATGTTCAGTCACACCTAGGGAAGAAAGTGCAAGAAGACAATGGAAGGTTACGAATACAAGTGCGAGTACCATCACAATTGGTTAGGAATTTTGTACGTTTCCTTAACCCAAGCACAAATCAGCAAGGCACACAAACAGAAAATGAAGATGATGCACAACATAATCAAGAAGTACTTGAAGCATATGATGAAGCAGTGGAAGAATCTCAAAGATGAATACGTTATGAAGCCCCTCTGTTAATTTGTTATCATCATTAAAATTGTTTCTATAAAACTTAGGAGCAACTAACTGTGAAATCAACATCACAAACGAAATTTAAGGTCATGCATATGTATTCACTTCATTATATAATGATCATTTCAGTATTTTTGCCCCCTGATTCATCATTGAGGTCTTTGAACCTCTCAGTTTTTGTAAATATCAACAACAAATGAAGCAAATTACAGTACATGAAATTAAAAATCAAATGATGTGTCGATTGTACACAATTGCTACTCAACCAAGTAATTATAGATAATTTTTCAGGTTTTAAAGCAAGTAAAGGTAGAAACACATCACAGAGGTTTTTAAGAAAATTTCAATGAACAGACTTAAAAAAAAAACAGACGAAATCAAACAGGGTAACAAAAAATACAAAATCATAAATCCAACACCACAAAATCAAACAATTCCAACAGCAAACATCACCAGCACATACCATTAGTTTACAATTAAAAGGAAGTCCAAAAAAACCTTACAAAAATCATTTGCGTTTTTTAGGGTTTTTTTACCCTTAGAATCAATAACTTCCTCAGGAGGGTCAGGGACAACCAAATTAGTTTGGTCTTCATAAATGTTGGATGGAGTTGAAGGATTTAGGTCAGATGGAGACTCCAAAAAATACTCAAGAACACTTTCTGGTAATTCTTCTTCAACATTAGGAGAAGGAGTAGAATCACGAAACCTAGATATAGCATCATCCTCCATGGCCTTCTGATATGATTCAAGATCTTTTTTAGCCCATCTAAGAATTTCGTTTGAATAAGAGTGTGACCTCCCTTTAATGAAACAAGAACAAAATTCTCCACGACCGTCATAAAGGTATGATGGTATGGTTGAATCAGTCTTGGATTCATCGTTTTCCATGGACAAACAAAAGCTTCATACAGTAACAATGAAAGTCGAAGAACAAACCAACACAGAGGGCTTCAAAAAATCAAACTCAACCAAAATTCACAAAACGAACCTCAAAATGAAGACCAAATTTAGATCTATATTTTAATGCAGTAAAAATGGAGTAAAAATGAGGAATGAACAGGGGGTAAAGACTAAGAAAGCCATGGAAGAAACTCGAAGAAGAGAGAGAAAGCAACCGTTTATTTTGGGAGAGGGAAGGAAATAAATCAGAAACAATAATGACATATGAATGTCCCAAGGTAATTAAAGGAATCCAAAGGAGAATAACCGGTTTATTTAGGGTAAAGGAGGGTATTTGAGGGGTATAAATGGGAAAAAAACTTTCTAAAAAAGGAAAGTATTCCAAAGTGAAAAAACTTATGGAACTACCCGTTTTAGTAAGGTGGAAAAACAAAAAGGAACGGAAGGAGTACTATATAAATATAAAATTTTAATAGAAATGTAATTACATTTCCAACAATATAAATTTATAATATTTTTTATAAAATAGATGGAGAAATTTAGAAAATATAGTGTTTTTATTAAAAAAATAAAATTGCTAATAATTATTAATTAAAGTTCTCGTACTTGTAAGGCAAATATAATGATTATTTGTCAATCTCAAACCCATTTTTGATTATTATCTATCTTTTGTTTCTTAATGAAATATTTTAGAAGTTAAAGTTTTAATGAAAAAAATTTATCAATTAGCATATACTACTACATGAAAAAACAAATACATATTCTAAGAAACTTTAATTTGAAATTTATATAGCTTTTAAATTCAAAAATATAATATTTTAGGAAAATTTGAAAAGAACATATTTTATTGTAATATACTACTTATATATATTAAGGAATAAGTTTATTTTAACTTTGGTAATAATTATTTTATATGGCAAATTAATATGGGAATGACATGTACAATATTAGAATTTTAAGCCATACAAGAAAATTATAAGAAACTACCTAATCTATACACCTTTTTTAAAAAAACTACCTTATATAAAAAAATTTGCAAAAAACTACCTTATATAATACAACTCTTTGCAAAACGTATGCTAACATTAACGTTGACCTGCACAGAAATGTATTATATAAGGTAGTGTTTTGTAAAGAATTGTATTATATAAGGTAGTTTTTTGCAAAAATTTTTATATAAGGTAGTTTTTTAAAAAAAGGTTAGATTAGATAATTTCTTATAATTTTTCCTTATTTTAATACTTCATTTTAATTTATTTTTTTTGGCAAATAAATTTTTTTATTTATTTACCAACAAAAAAGATACAAAGGCTAGAGGAACAACTTCAATTGAGAAATTACATCAGTATGGAACAGGAGTTCACCTTTTAGGAAGGATTGCCCAAACCCACTCTTCATATGCATCACAAGGAGAGCCAACAACAAACCAAAACTGTGCAATACAAGACAGAGCAAAACTAGAGCTTAGAAAAAGACTAAGCAAAAAACAAGAACTATAAAAGCCAATGTATCACAGAGTGCAGACTAAGAAATCTATGTCGCACATCAGCTCACACCAGGGCACTAATATAGGAAGGTGATCTCACAAAACCATTCCAAACCGCATCATTCCTTGATCTCCAAATGTGATAGACAGTAGAAGTATAAATAGCACAAAGAGTATTGCGGCGCAAAGTATTTCCTTTGAGTTTCCGGAAATCCATGCGAGCAACTAGACTAAATTTGAGACCACACCAACTGTGAATATCCTGCAGACATCGCTAACTGAAGATACACTCAAAGAACAAATGAGCATTGGATTAAAGAGGGCAATGATCATCAGCAACCACTTCAATATCAGTTTGTCCTTTGTCTTAAGCTTGTGAATAGCAACCATCCAACAGATAAAACGAGTCTTTGAATTGAGAGCCTATTCCAAATGACGTTAATCCATCTAAATCTCATATTAGACTCCATTTGATCCATGTATGTTTCCTTGACCGAGTACTTATCCTTACCAATCCAGGGCAAAAGACGATCTTTAACACCACAAATCTTCTTCAATGTCTAACTAACAGTGATAAGGGTATTGAAGATCACCCATCGACCACCCTTCATATAGACATCATGCTCCTCGTGTATGGTATAATTGCTTTGCTTCTTACATGTTTAAAATTAGTTTCACTCATAGTACTTGTGATAGTGCATATCTTCTATTATATGTAAATAACATCATTCTCACTACTTCTAGAACTTCCTTCTGCCAGTCCTATTCAACTGTTGAATTTAGAATTTGCCATCAAGGATCCATGTCCTTTATGTTATTTTTGAGGTATTGTTGTTACTAATTAATTTGGATGCTTTATTCTTGTCTCGGTCCAAATATGCCTATAAAAATTATGCCCGGGATGGTATATCACCATAAAAAATCTTTACTGGCTCCTTTAGACAGTAAATCTAATGCTCACTCCAATAATTCGTGTGATGATTTGTTTCTCTTCCGTAATCTTATTGTGCTCTGCAATACCTTACTTTCACCAGACCTAATATTTTATATGTTGTTCTGCAAAACATGTCTATATATGCATAATTTTGTGGCTTCTCACTTACATGCTCTATGACATATTCAGCAATAAGTCAAAGCTACTTTTCATCATGGTTTTCATCTATATCTATCTTCGACCACATCTTTAATTGCATACTGTAGTCGATTGAGGTGGTTTTCATGATACTCGTCGTTCATGTTTTTCTTGGTGATGATCTATTAGCATGGTCTTTCAAAAGACAACCAACTTGGTTTATATTTCAATGTTGAAGCTGAATATTATAGAGGAGTTTCTAATCTATTAGTTTATTGTGACAATATTGGTGTTATTTCCCTTTTCGACAACCCCGTTTAACTTCAATGGACAAAACATATTGAGATGAATAGTTATTTTGTTCATGAGAATGTTGCCAACGGCCAGGTTCGTGTTCTTCACGTTTCCTCCAAAGGTCAATATCTTCACTGAAGGTCTTCCACTTCCACTTCCACTTATTTTTTTCAAGACTTTTGAGATAGTCTCATCGTTCGTTCACCTCCTACTTTAGATTTATTACTTTAAATTGATGTCATGAACTAAAAACATAAGCGAGACAAATTTCGTATGCCAAAAAGAGTATTACGCTCTCTTCTTACTTTAAGATTTATTACTTTAAATTTATCAAGTTTACAAAATTTCTTTTAATGCAACAATTTTATAAGGATGTTTGAATATTTAATATCAATAATAATAATGTCAATGGCCAAAATACTAATAAGTATTTTTTTAGTCTAAATTTGACTTTATGCACTTAAATGCGTTAACTCTTGTTTTAATTACAAGTTTATTGATTTTAAACATGTATAATTGCAATAATTATAATATAGTGTGCACAATGAACATACACAAAATTTAAGTAGACTTTAAGTCATTAAACTTTAGCTAATTTTCCTAATAAATACTTTTTAATTTTTTGTGAGTGTTCTTTTTTCTACAATTATAAATCTCATAAATTTATGATTTTTTTTATATTTTCAATTTGTTTCCTTTCTTATATTGTTTTGCTTATGTGTTTATTTGACTAATTTCATTTGCGTTAATTTTATTATTATTGGTGCGTACATCCAATATTATAGATATATAATTTTTTAATCAATATTTTATACTTTCTTTGTTTTTTTAGTTATATAATCTCATTGTGACATTTTTATCGTAAAGTTGCAAGAAAAATAAAACGGAAAAGATATATCACGAGGGTCCATGATTTAAGTTTCGCCCTGGGCCCTTGCAATCTTAGGGCCGACCTTGTTGTTCATTATATACTAAATTGTACATAACTAAAATTATAAAAAAAATTAATATAATAAAAATATGCAATTAGACAATTTAAATAAAGGAAAATTTACCTAGAATAATCCAAACTATTCGTGATTTTTCTACAATAATCTCACCTATTGATTAACCATGAATAATCTCAACTTTAAGGTGTATTTGCCCAGAGTAATCTTGGGTAACCCAATAACCTGCTATAGTAGGTAATTCATCAAAGATGTAAATTAAAAATTAATTTAAAATTAGAAAAAAATTTAAAATTTACATAAACAATTCCATATAATAAAAAAACCATAATTTTTTTGAATAATTTTTAAACATTTTTTTCGACATTTTATTTTAATTTATCTTTTTTTTAACAAAAAAAAAAATTGTTATAGCAAGTCATCCGGTCACCGGATTTACTATTGGAAAATACCACTCAAAGTTGGGATTATTTATGGTTAATCAATAGGTGGTATTATGGTAGAAAAATCACGAATAAGTTGAATTATTTTAGGTAATTTTTCCTTAAATAAAATATTAACGAATTATATTTTTTTTATACATAGCCGCAATATATAACATATGTTTTAACTATCAATATCGTTAATAACCACAACTGAAATACTACTCCATCTTATTTATCACAAGTGTCCCATTTGCTTTTTGGACACTATTTATCTCTTATTCTTAATTTGTATTTTATTACTCCCTCCGTTTCCTATTGATATTCCCATTGAGAATATTCACGGAAATTAAGAAAAGTGAAATCTTTTAAATAGTGGAGATATTATTTTATTGAATAATAAATTTGATGGAGGAAAAGTGAGGACCACAAATATTAAAAAAGTATTTAAAGAAAGTTAATGGAAAAAATATGGGGACCACAACTAATTAAAAAATGTTTTTATGAAGTTAGTGGGAAACATGTGGAGACCATAAAGAATATAAAAATGTTAAAATAGAGTTAGTGGAAGATATGTGGAGACCATAATCATTATTAAAATATTAAAATGAGGATGAATGAGGTTATTTTTGTCCAAAATTTGTGATATAAATTGAGAGATTCCTTATGAGAACAACAATTGAAACACCAAAAAATGGAAAGTGAGAACTTCTTTAAGGAACGGAGGGAGTATTAATCTATAACTTAAAACATATTCGAGTGAGATATTGTTTAATTTGTCTCAATATGAAGATTATTTATATCAATGTTTCATAATTTTCAATTATTTTTAATTATGCACGATTAGAGATTTTAAAGATTGAATAAGTGCATTGGTCAAAGTAAATAAAGCAAACGAGTCACCGATGGGTGATTGAAGAGGAGGAAGTTTTATTTCAAAAGAATCCAAAGAAGAGACAATACAAAATCTATCACCTTATCTTGATTCTTGAGGGAAGTCCAGCCAGTAGTTTTATTGGGGCCGTGTTTTAGATTTGGACGCAGACACACTCTAATCCATTGTTTGCCGCGGTGCAATCTTCCTTCCTTACACCATGGCTGGATTACTAGGATGTTCTACTTCTTACTTCGCTTATTCCCCTCTTTCTTCTTCCTCTCACAAACTGTCGTCTTTTCCCATTTCTACTAACCCTGGTATTCTCTCTTTGCTCCTTTTCCCGTCTTTCTTCGTTTGTTTGAATTGAGTAAATTGTATACTGGTATTTTAGTGTTGGAATTGTCGTAGTTTCAGGAAAATTCAATTGGAGAAAATTCTATGGTGGAATTGGAATTCCGGTAAACAAGAGTAGGTCTCAGCTACATTTTTCTATTTCCAATGTTGCCACCGATATTAATGCTGCTGAACAGGTTTGCTTTCTTTTGATGCGCTAAAGATTGAATTTCATTTTTTCCGTACCATAATTTAAATTTAATTTCAAGTATTGCTGGCTCAGATCTCTGGTAATGGATGTTTCAACTAGGATTTTTTTTTTGTTTTTACAAAGTTGATTATTTTCACAAATCACAAGCATTAAAGGGAAACCCATAAAATAAAACTGGTTGATTGTAAACTGAAATAGATAAAAGGGCAAATTTATTACAGGACGATTAAGATTCCTATACTGAGAAGTTTTAATGTTTATGAAGATTGGCATAGAATGCTTGGATCATGTACACAAACCAAGACATAAATGTTGTTGAAAACTCTTAACTGTGAAATTATTAGTATATCTACATAATCAATTGAGTTTTGTAAATTATGTAGGCTGCTAAGGTTGCAACAAAAACTCAAAGGCCAGTTTTCCCTTTTGCAGCTATAGTTGGGCAAGATGAGATGAAACTCTGCCTTTTGTTAAATGTTATTGACCCTAAGATTGGTGGGGTGATGATCATGGGTGACAGAGGTACCGGGAAATCCACAACTGTTAGGTCATTAGTTGATTTACTCCCAGAAATCAAGGTTGTTTCTGGAGATCCTTTTAACTCAGACCCTGAAGATCCTGAGTTAATGGGTGTCGAAGTGAGAGAAAAGTCCCTGAAAGGAGAAGATCTTGCTGTTGTAATGACTAAAATCAATATGGTTGATTTGCCACTTGGTGCCACTGAGGACAGGGTTTGTGGCACCATTGACATTGAGAAGGCATTAACTGAGGGTGTCAAAGCGTTTGAGCCAGGCCTTCTTGCTAAGGCTAATCGAGGAATTTTGTATGTTGATGAAGTTAATCTTTTGGATGACCACTTGGTTGATGTTCTTTTGGATTCTGCTGCTTCGGGTTGGAACACTGTTGAGAGAGAGGGAATTTCAATTTCTCATCCTGCACGATTTATTTTGATTGGCTCAGGTAATCCTGAGGAAGGGGAACTTAGACCCCAATTACTCGATCGTTTTGGGATGCATGCTCAAGTTGGAACTGTCAAGGATGCTGAGCTTAGGGTAAAGATTGTGGAGGAGAGGGCCCGCTTTGATAAGAATCCTAATGAATTCAGGAGTTCTTACGAGAATGAGCAACGCAAGCTAACAGATCAGATTTCATCCGCAAGGAGCAACCTTTCATCAGTACAAATGGATCATGATCTTCGTGTTAAAATATCTAAGGTCTGTGCTGAGTTGAACGTTGATGGTTTGAGAGGTGATATAGTGACTAATAGAGCAGCTAAGGCTTTAGCAGCTCTGAAAGGTAGAGATAAGGTGACTGCTGAGGATATCGCAACTGTCATTCCTAACTGCCTAAGACATCGGCTAAGGAAGGATCCTTTGGAGTCAATCGATTCTGGTTTACTCGTTATTGAAAAGTTTTATGAAGTATTTAGCTAAGGATGTATGATTGCATATTGCCTCTCTTTGCAATTAATATTTTGTCATTAAATTTTGTAGTTCCGAAGGTGAAGGCATTTATTTTTAGGCATTTATTTTTTTTTTGATTTCTGACTTGAGTGAACTATTCAGATCTGCAATGAACACATTCGAGTATCTAGGATTCATATCAAAACATTACTCTGCTATAAGAATTTGCTGCTTAAAATTTTCCTTTCTATATTTTTTGCTCAACATATCACTCTAGGTTTTTAAGCCTCCACATACAGGCATCTCCTTCGGCTCCTTTACATTTTCACTTCTGACTTCACTTGGTTTGTGGACCAAAGTCATCTTCGGAAACTGAAACAATCTTGTTCATCATTATAAATTTGCAGGGCTTGTAAAAAGGGCTTGATATCAGTTATCTAGGTTGTAATGCTGGGTAAATGAGTTAGTGACTCAAGTTCTACCCAAGGCTCTTATGGACATAGATTTCATTGTTCCTACTCGTATAGATCCTTGGTTTGTATTTTCTAGGCCCATTTGCGGATGCAGCCAAAATTTCCTAGTTCGGTTGGTGTATAATGCTAACACTATATTGATGGTCTAGGACAGTACATAACAAACTTAATCTTTGAAAAACAAAATGTTTCCTACTCGTAGGACACATAGGTCTGACAAAAGCTGATCCGATTTGCTAAATCAACTTGAATCTAATATTAAATAAGTGAGTTAGGGTTGAGATTTTGGACCCAATTCATTAAATGGGCTAATCCGATATGACCTGTATATAAGTGAGTTAGGTTTAGATTAAAATTTTAAAATCGAAACAAACTTATATAATTCATTTAATTAGACGAATTTACTCTAAATGTAATTAATAAATTTTAACGTGAACTAAATTTATTCCTTCCTTTGCAAAATCAGAGGGTTTTCTACTCTCGAGTCATGAACAATAATAAACACAGACACAGGCGACAAGAGAATGAGATATGAGACTTTTTTTGATTCACGGATTCCCATTACTCCTTGCCAAACACCTCTAAAATCTTCATTATCATCTCCGCGTTTTTTTATTGTGATGAATTCTCCGAAGCCAACCTCTTTTAGACTTGATGCCTTAGCTGAGCAACTCCGGCTCTATAAACCTCCAATTCGAGTCGACGATGAGATCGAAGAAGAGAATGGAAAGATTGTTGCTCAAGTGGGTTTTGCTGAATCTTCCAACGGAATTGCTAAACCCTTTGAACCCATGACTAAGAGAGCAGCTGTTCTTGTCTGTCTCTTCGAAGGGGATGATGGGCATCTTCGAGTTATTCTTACTAAACGTTCTTCTGGGCTTTCCACTCACTCGGGTCGGTCCTTATGATTTCTCTCAATTTGCTGAATTTATTGTTAGTACTATTAATCTTACTAGTTACTAGAAAAATGTATCAAAGTTGTTGGTTGTATTTCTATGGGGACT
This sequence comes from Amaranthus cruentus, assembly GCA_019425755.1. NCBI lineage: Eukaryota > Viridiplantae > Streptophyta > Magnoliopsida > Caryophyllales > Amaranthaceae > Amaranthus > Amaranthus cruentus. The sequence continues at coordinate 42,137 of CM033459.1, read as the reverse complement.
GAATTTTGCTAATGAGTTTCAGGAGAAGTAGCATTGCCCGGTGGAAAAGCTGAAGAGGGTGACAAGGACGATAAGGCCACCGCAACGAGGGAGGCTAGAGAGGAAATTGGATTAGATTCTTCACTAGTGAATGTTGTCACCACTCTCGAGCCTTTTTTGTCTAAGGTATGAATGCTCTAATTTCATTGTGTAATTGATAGCAAGTAATAATTTTGAATTATCCTCTAATGAAATGCTAATGTCATAATTAGGGTGACTTGGTTGACCCAAGTAGTAGCTCATACATTAACTAAAGCATGGTTAGAACTTAAATGGTGAATGAGAAAAGCCCAAGGGTAGTACTTGGAATTCATCATCGGTGGAAGGTCTCCTTGACTTTGAATAGTAAACCCACGGGTGCCAAAACAATTATGGATGATTGAATGAAATACTCTAAGGCAGGGGTGGATTCAAAATTTTAAACTCCCTGAGGCACCAATATATGAAAAAAAAATTACAAAAATTTTAGCCAATTCATATGTAAAATGAACAATTAATTTTTTTCATTCCGCCAAAATGACATGTAGAAGCACAATAATTCCTAGGTAAGACAAAAGAAATATAAAGATAGTCAATATACTAATGATTCAATGAATTTGTTAACCCAGATATACACCCCATACATTTGTTCATCAATACTTGTTGCTTACAAAATTCAAAAAGAATCACACTACTTTGAATTCAAGACACGATGTTAATCGCGTTTGAATTGGGCTTTCCATTTGATTTTCGGTTGACATAATCCGCTTGCAATTGACGCTTGTTCAATTGAATCCCTACTCATGCCTTTAGTGGAAAAATCATCCAAATTGAACTTAATGCTCACATAATTAAGAGTTATGACCCCATTTGCATTAGGCTGTGCCTAAGAGAAATATGATGAGACATAGCATTATACACTCGACTATAAGCTCTTCTCAAAGTCGTTGTACAATTTGTATGTGTTGCCACTGGTGATATAGGCTTTGCCACTTTGGTAACAAATGTATCTCGAAATGATTCCTTAACCATTCGACTTCATTCACCACCGAAGTTAATGCTATAAATTCCGTAGACGTAGTGGAGTCGGCTATATATGTTTGTTTCTTAGAGGACCATGATATGGAACTTCCCCCATAATACGAACACCCAACCACTTGTAGAAGGATTATCATCTTCATTAGTGATTTAATTAGCATCGTAATAGCCTTCCAAAATTGGAGGTTCTCCACTGTAAGCTATAATATAATCCATGGTACCTTTCAAGTATCTTAGTACTCTCCTAATTGCCATCCAATGAAGGACCTGAGTTGCTTGTAAATCGACTTAATTTAGCAATCACAAATACTTGTATGGTCTAGTACACGTCATAGCATACATTAAAGATCTAATAACCTTTGAATATACCAATTGAGAAATTGGTGCTCTGATATGCCTGTAAAATTTCCAATACCCAAGTTCCATAGGAGTAGAGATTGGAGTCTTGTCAAACATATAAAACGTTTAAGCACTTTCTCAATATAATGATATTGGCTTAACATAATCCGACTACCATATCTTATGATCTTAATACCTAAATTAGTATTAAATTAGTACCAAAGATGAGCATGTCATCTTCATATAGCCAAATGATAACACCATTCCCGAAGTTAATAATTTTTCTATATACACACTTGTCGGCTTGATTCAATTTGAATTCAATGGACAATATCGTTGCGTCGAAATTTTGATGTCATTGTTTCGGTGCTTGTTTAAGTCCATATAAAACTAACAAGTTTACACACTTTGTTCTCTTGTCTTTCCATGACAAACTCTTCGGGTTGCTTCATGTACACTTCTTCATTTAGTTTCTCATAAAAAACAAAAGCAATTTTCACATTCATTTGATGGATTTCTAGATGATAGAGCGCTACCTATAATCTAATGGTGGTTGTCCTTGCAACTGATGCATATGTATCGAAATGATCGATACCGTGCTTTTGTCTAAAGCCTTGCGTTACTAAACGAGCCTAATTTTATCAATATTACCATCTATTTTCATTTTCTTACAAAAATTCCACTTGCTACCGATTGGTTTACAAGATATAAGAAGATCGACCAATACCCAAGTATTATTTCTTATGATTGAATTCATCTCATTATTTATCACTTTTTTTCAAAAACCGGTAATGGTGATGATTTTAGTTGACTATGAAAGTGATTTTTTGTTGTTAAATTGGGAATAATAGTTGCTAATTGTTGTGGTTCGATTGTTGTAAATTACAAATACCCTTATTAGGTTGTTATTGAAGTTATAAATACATGATATTAGTAAGTCATGAGCATAGTGTCAACTTATTGTTGAGAGTTAGTAAAGTTACTTGTCGTGATGTTTGATTATAGTTCTTTCTAGTTTTGGAGGATGTAACAAATGATATCGCGATTCGATAACTCTAAAATTTGTCTTGTTGTTATATAAGTGTTAAATTAAAATTTTAAGGCAAGTTGCGATTAGTTATTTTTGGATGACGCGAACCGATATACTCAAAATTAGTTGATGAAAAGGAACGATTCACATATACTTTTACTTTCAGATTGGTGAAAAGACTTATGTTGTGTTGAGTTAATGATTTTTACTTACATTGAATGAGTTGTGTGCGTGCTTGAGTAATCGAAAACTCATGTCGAATGGGTGATAGTGGTTACTTTGACATTTAGTTGGTATGACAAAGTAGTTAAGGGAACTTATTAGTTCTATTCCTAACTTGTGTAGGTTCCCAGTTCATAAGAGGAAAGTAGGACCTTAGTTAGGTTATTTTTGTAAGTTATGGTCGTGCAGTGACGCTTGCAGATACGTACACGCAGTAATTAACCCTTACATGCATCTTGCATTGTATATTTATCGATATTTAATTGTCTTACACTATCTATGAACTTTCGTCGAATGAAATATCGAAGTTACTAATCATATGATTTTCAAGTTTGCTGATAGAGAACGGTACTAGTATGCTAAATGTTGATAATGATGTAAAATGAGAACGATCCTCTTGTTATTGAGATTGGTTATTATTTGTTTGAAAGGGAGCGAGTGCGAGTCCCTTATTAATGATATTGTTTATTGTTAGTTTGAATAGTGAATGACTTCCTTATTGATGAAATTAATTATTGTTAGTTTGAATAGGAATGATTCCCTTATTGATGAGTTTGACTTACGTTAGTTTGAATGAGAATGAGTTCCTTAATGATTGCATACGGGGGGAATGAGTGAGAACCATGAAGCGTGCAATATTATATTTGTTTTTGACGCCACATGTAGTTTCTTTGCATTTAAATTGTTTATGTTTTTGGCTTGAGGCACATGTCCTCCTTTTTGTAAAAGTTATCTCCGCTGCGTTGTTTTTGGGGTTTGTATGATTTAAATAATTATCGTTCCTTTTCTTCTTCAAACGCAAGCGTTTACCTTGGAACCACGATCCATGCATGGCATGTTGATTTGAGAAGTCGGCGATGAATCATTCCGCTTTGATATAGTTTTGATAGGCCATTGATGCCTTTACTTTATTAGGTTTTAAATAACTTTTGTTTTTTTACAAAGGCGCACAATTTTAGGGTAGATGCTGTCGAAATTTCCACTCACCTCTTCAGAGTTAACTTTTAACGTTTGTTTAAATTCTTTTCTTTTTTTTCCTTTTTATGTAACACCTGAATTACCTTTTGTCCTTCACGATTTTGGTTTTGTTAAAGGGTTCAGAAATTCAGGGGTGTTACAGGGTGTTTGAGATTGACTCTGATAGAATGTAAACCCATGAATATACCCATAATGATGAACCATAGGCTTCAAATACATGAAAATGGGGAAATGGTAAACAAAAATCAATATCAAAGGTTAATAGGGATATTAGTATATCTCTTTAATACTAGACCAGAATTATTTCATATGCAGTAAGAGTTGTAAGTATATATATGCACAGAAAGAACACTTCGATGTTGTTTATAGGTTTTTGAGAAATTTTAAAAAACACCAAGAGGAATTTTGTTTAAGAAATATGGTCATCTGGATCATCATGCCTTTACAAACTGTGGAGGTGACTGAGACAGTAGAAAATCTACTTCAGGTTATAGTAGGAAGAAAGTTGGTAACTTTGAGGAGCAAAAAAAAAGGTAGTTGTGTCAAGTGTAGAAGCAGAATTGCAAAAGGCATTATTGAGGTTTTATGGCACAGAAAATTGATGTCAGAACTTGGATTCATGCCCCTCAAAAGTTGTAAACTATCATGTGACAATAAGGCAACAATTAGTATTTCTGAGAATTCAGTGTAATGTGATCGAACTAATCATGTGGAGATCGATAGATGCTTTGAAATGAACGCCTCTATAAGGTTTAACAACGAAAAACAAAATGAAAAATAAGCAAAGATGAACACAAGTGTTTATTGAAGTATCTTGGATACCTCCCCCTCAAATGTAGTTTTATTATAAAAGATTCAACAATACAAGTATAATAAACCTCCCCTTATCTTGAGAACAATTCTCTCAAGATCACAAAATACTAAAACAATGATGAACACTCTCAAGTTTCAATCAAAGTAATAGCCTACTCTCAATATGTGTTTGTGGTGATCTTTTCTCTATGACTGATACTCCCTTTTATAGTAGAAGATGAGTATCATTCTTAGAGTCACACATTTATCACCATTAAACCACATTTAACCCCCTCAATTAACATACCAATAAGTATGATAATAAACAACACAATAAACATAGAAGTAATGCACCACATCAATGCAAACGTAGACCAAAAGCCAGAAACAGAATCCTAGGTGAAGTGCTCGTTCAAGCCAACCCATGCTCGTTCGAGCACACTTGATTCTGAGCCACTGACTGCTGCACACTAATCTGCTCCTTCGAGCCTACCTCATGCTCGTTCGAGCAGATGCAGATCATTCTGACGCCCACTGTTTGCTCTATTCACGTTGCCTTGTTCGAGCAACCATCAAGCCGTGCCTTGACTCGTTCAAGGCATGGTTCCTACACGCTTAATGAAGCCTTAAACGCCCCACATCGAGCACCTCATGTAACGTTCCAAACCTCAATTCACTTACACTCGACACATCCTCATCGTTCCTCTCCAAAGTACAAGCTAAGGCATGTTCGATTAATTTGCTCAAGTTAACGTCATAGTCACGAATATTGGTACTTGCTTTAACACGCTTCTTAAAAGATAGAGTGTTAGGAAGTTAGTTAAGATATAACTATTATTTAGGAGAGTTAGAAAATATTCAAGAGCTGTTAGAGATTCCTAAATTAAAGGAGGTTAATTAGGGTAAAAGTTAATATAAAAGTAAACCCCTTTCTAATGTTATGAAAGTATGATAAAAATATATATTGAAAACCAAAACGTTGTTTAAAAACATTCTGCATTGTACATTTATATTTTTTGGGACACTTGTTCCTCACCTATACATACTAACACTCATTTAGTGAGCTAATGTCTCACTAATCTTTTATTTGTGATGTACACTCACATCCTCACTTTGTTGTGTGCAAACACTGCCTTACAAGAATTCAACCTTGTATCTATAAGCTTGTTATGCTCCTAGATTTTTGTAGTTCCCTCTCTCAAATCATCTAGATAATTCTTCATTTGTTTTCAAGTTAGATTTTTCACATTGTTTTAACAATAATATTCTGCCGACTCCAATCTTTTGAGATTAAGGCTCTGACAATTGTTGTTGTTGTTGTATATCATAGAGATGCAAATCTCCTCTGTTCAAATGCTGAATGTATGAACCGAATGATTACCTTCTGCTGTGTCCTGGGCAGATTTTTACTACAGTTACACGTTGGCTGTACGGACCTGGACTTTTTTCATTTTATTTTATTTCTAGCCTTGATTTACTTTTTTCCTATAAATATCAATTCTTTTGAGCTGTGAAGAAATACAAATTATACTAATGCTGTCCCTGAAAACAGCAACTATACAAGAAGCTTCAAGTATAAATATATAGATGCAATATGATAAATATTGAATTAATTTAAAGGTTAAATGCTGATATCATATTTATGTTTATTTGTGCAGCATCTCTTAAGGGTGGTACCGGTAATTGGAATACTATCTGATAAGGATGCTTTTAAACCTGTTCTAAATGCTGCTGAGGTAGAAACGGTATTTGATGCACCCTTGCAAATGTTCATCAAGGTTCTGCTCTTTGATCTCTCTTTACCTTAAAATGATTTGCATATTTTGTATCTTTGACATAAATCATTAGAATCTTGATTCAGGATGAAAATCACCGTGAAGAGGAGAGAGAATGGATGGGATACAAGTACTTGATTCACTTTTTTGACTACGAAACAGATGGAAAAAAGTACCTAATATGGGGTCTAACAGCTGGGATCTTGATTCGAGCTGCATCAGTTGTTTATCAAACACCACCACCGTTTTTGGAGCAGAATCCCATCTTTAAGGTTCCTAGAATAGCTGACAAAGACACTGTTATGCGTTGAATTTTATAGAGGTTTAAAACATTTCTTGCTTCTATGCATAGTAGAACTTTGACACTGCTTCATTTGAGTGTATAATATAAATGTAGATGTGTGTTTAGCAGCTGAAAGCAATATTGAAGTCCTAGTAGTTCTTTTTTGATGTGTATGTATCATGTATGTGTTCTGGTTTTCATTAATGGATTTGGTCAAAGATTTCTTGATATGGGTTCATACTAACCAAAGAACAACCAAAATAGGAGAAGAAAATAAGCCAGATCACAAAGTGTTTTCTGATTAAGTGCAAGAAACACTAAAAGAAATCAGAGAAAAATGGTTACCATGTTTAGTTTTTAAAAAATAAGTTTGAGAACTCAAATAAGGAGGAGAAGAGATTACGAGTTCCTTGACATGGTAAATTGTTTCTAGTTGTTCGGAAACCGTCAGCTCTTATACCATGATACATTTGTTATCTGAATTGTATACAAGACCTACATAAGAAGAGAATTGTTAGGATATATATAACATCCTGGAACCTCAATCATCAATATAAGCTTTTGATTGAGTTGGTTCCTTGACATGGTATAACTAGCCAGCATGACAAGAGATCACGAGATTGAATATCAACCATCATTCGTCTAAAGTGGAATATTTTGTGTTAGGTATATGAGAAGGACATGCGTTGTATTCACACTTTTAGCCTAATGGGTTCTTGTGTGAGGGGGCATGTTAAGATGTGTAACATATGCTGAGTCTCAACCATCAATTTAAGCTTTTGGTTGAATTAGTCTAAAGTGGAATTAGTTCCTTGACACTCTTTCAATTAACAATGATGCTTTACACCCTTCTCATAGACACGTTTGTGGATTTCCTTTGCACATCCGAACATCTCAGTCTTCTTTTATACTCCAACCTATTCATTGATTTAGAAACATTTTCTTATTAGGTGAATTTATTGGTTATATCTTATTTCTATTTTTGTCATTTTTTTTTACCTTTTACCTTATTACAATGACACAATAACACATAAATATTAATGTCCTTTTAGAAAAAGTGAGTTTTCCACCCTTTTAAGTAGTCTTCAACCCTTCCTAATTTTTTATGCAAAATGGAAATGTCACTAAATCAATAAATAGGAGGGAGTACATCGTTGCAAAAAATTTTGTTTAGTTTAATCTGTTGATTGTACAAATAAGATGGGAAACATGGTTTCTTGCGGAGATAAAAAGTGAAATGAATGAGAGTGATCAAGTTTACAGAAGAAATTAGAAAATAAAAATAAGTTCATGGGCAAATGATTAGGATAGCTAAAAAAGGAAATTATTTACAAATTTGATTGTACGACTTTCTACTTCATTACGACATGTTCTATTGATCAAATAATTCCGATTATTTTTTGATGAAGCTATTTGTTGAGATTTGATCCAAAATTAAAATACTTATTATTTAAAAGTTAGTTATTTTAGTTGGTTGCCAGTAATATGAGAATTAGTGGGATCATGTCTCACTAAATCAATTACTAGAAATATGAGAGTTAGTGGGATTATATTGACCCATTATCTAGAATTAATTTTCTATGATTAAGGTAGTTTTTTATGACTTTGTAAGCCTATATAAATAGGCTAATTTTCTAATTAATAAATATGTAGTTTTAAGTTTTACATTTATCACTCTACGGTACTTTTTTTAATAATTTTTCCCAACACTATTCCAGTTGGAGACCATATAAAGAGGATAACAAGCAACCAACTGCATTAAACAATATATCCACTACAGTCTACAGCTCAATGCTCATGAAATGTGTCCAAAACAATGCTGTCTATTTACATTATAAATAGTACATTCTCTTCAGCTTCATTTACAAAAAAGGAAGACAAACGTAAAAGAAAATAAAACACATGTGGATTCAAGGCATTCTTTGCATGGAAGCCATTGGAAGTTGTACATGAACACTCGACAATCTGCACCTTCAGACCTAAGGCACAGATTCACGCCTCTTAACCGCTGCTTCTTGCACATTGGTGTTTGATACTTGTTCAGTTGTTTTTTTGGCTGCAGGGTAGGACAATCTCCTCGTTTTTACAGGTGCCTTACCATTCACCACTGCTGAATTAAAATCTGGTTTTTGTGCAGCTGTAGAGTTGCTAATTTTCCGAGCCTTGCTTGCAAGCTTAGCTTGCCCCTTCTCAGCGCTGATTAACTGAGAAGGCACTCTGCTTTCCCATGGGCGAGCAGCAATCCACCGCTCCTTCCAGCTCCATCCCCAATCAGCTTTCTCCAGATCAAAAGCATTGGAGCCTAGATTTTGACTAGAATTTGCCCTCCACTGCAGTGTGCGCACAAAGTCAAAGCTTTGATTTCCACAAAAAACAATGTAGACAAAGAAAAGAGGGGGGGGGGGGGGGGGGGTGTGTGTGTGTGGTGGGTGGGTGGAGGGGGGAGTTATATGTAGGTATTATCATAAGGAAACTTTGGATGTCATACTTACTTGATGAGAGAATGCATAAGCCAAAGTACGCTCGCGCTTCACTGCTGCTGCTTCTCTTTGATGTATCCTTGCTAGAATCTCCTCCATTGTCTCGGCACCACCATTCCATTCCACCTGGTAGAAAACAAGATTTCATCAAACACTTTATGACAACAAAGTTGTATTCCATATCTAAAAGATTATATCAGGACATTTATAGAGAATATCTGTTTTTTTACACCAATAAATCCCCTACATGATATGATGGATTTATAAGGGAAGACTATGAGAGACACTTTAATATGTGTTATTCACATCTCTAACATACATCCTCTGCCAAACCAAGTTTATGTGTATAGATGAATGAATTTCAAGAAAAAACAATTGGTTCAGGAAGGGGAGCTCCATTTTCTTTCCCTAAGTCATAAAATCCTCTCACAATTGGCAAGATTTAGAAGGAAGAGAAGCAAACACTTTTTGTTTGAGACGAAGTACGGTTTAAAATTTAAAAAAAAAAAAAAAAAAAAAAACAGAATCATTTCAGGGGAAAAAAAAAACTCAAAATTTAATAACAATCTCCAATAGGCTCAAGGTCTCTGCATGAAAATGAACACAGCTACAGAACAGAAGTAGAATTATAGGAAGACGCAATTAATACACAATTTTTTTTTCCATAAATAGATAATAAAAAGCTTTGTACACCTCTAAGTCGTGAAGCTTTGCCTCAAGCTTCAACTGATTCTCCAATCTTTTTTGTTTGAGACGCCCTTCAGTTACCATATTCTGGCGTCGTTCTCTGATTTGAGTCTGTACCATACTCCACGAATGAAGATGATTTAATGTATTGTTAGACTGCTTTTTAACAGATTGAGCCTGTGCAAGTTTCTGAAATCTTATCATCCCTTTCATACAACGTACGGTTTTCCTCGCCTGCAGTAGAAGAAAATAATCAAAATTGTGTTAATCATCTGGCACTCATTTCTTCTCTTTTGCCGCCAAGAATTGATGCTTTTAAGCACAGTTAGTTACTTCAAGACTTACCATATAGGCCCTAAAGACAGTTTGTATCCTCGTTGCTGCAACATCTTCACCGAGTTGTACAAGCGCACCATTTTTCTTACTGATAACCTGACTACCATTATCATTGTTTTTCTCAGATTGGATATTTATTTTAGATCCCGCTGGCTTGTTAAAAGCGGATGATGCCTGTCAGATAGCCAAAGATTAGAATACATGATAAATACGATAGGCATCAGCCGTATCATTGTGATATTACATGGACAATTTAATAGCAATTGATTATCTTCAGAACAAAACAGTCAGTACCAAATACCAATCATAACATGAAAAACAAGAAATGCATCATAAAATGCAAAAAAGAAATGCATCACGTTATCAAATGCAAATAAACAGAAGGCCTTGGTACATAAATAAGCTCAGATAAATAAGCACAACCCAATAAATTGACACTATAATTAGGCACAATCCTCAGCAGGCGCAAATTGCATGAAATTCGATCTTTTCGCAGTAGTAAATGTGTTCTGAAATTTCAAGAATTAATATCAAAACTATAGATTAAATCAACAGAAAAAGAAATAAGGAAATAAACTTCATACTGCTTACTTCTAAGAAAATTGAGGCAGATAGCAAGTGTGGGAATATAAACAGTATTTTTTTTATAGATAGATGCAATGTATGCATATCAAATCTCCACATCATGTGCTAAATTCAATTAGTAAGGCATTTTTACAATTGATGGGCAAAAGCTAAGGACAATGAGGAGCGTGTAGTGATTGATACCTCATTCATACACTAAAGTGACTAAGGAATAACTTATTGCCAATCTAGGAAAAAGATTTTAAAAATACTTCCCCTGCAATAAGCATTGTTCCACATCAAGACATAAAGACATGAAATAATATGCAAACCTTTGATTGTTTTGAATTTTCAAGCTTCAGCTTCTTTCTGGTAATTATCGTCTTGAACCAATTTCCAGAACCCATAATTTTGTCAACAAACCTACTTCACTCTGTCTTAAGCCTGAAAAAGGGTTCCAGAGAAAGCTAATCAAATACTTACTGTACCATTTAAAGTTAGGGACCAGGTCCGGGTAGGGTCCAGATCCGACCCAGACCCTTATATGCCCATCCCTAAATTTTCAACCAACATCAGCATTCAGCAAAACTTTTAAGCGCATGAACATCAAATTGCTGAAATCATAAGCGTGGATAAGTGTTGGCACATGTATGCGTCAGAATATTTGATGGATAACTTGTTTATTTCCTTATCAAAGTGTCAAGTATCTAGAAATGGTAATTAGAATGCAAGCACTTGTTTTGCAATAGGGAATCCAAATTCAAAGATACAATTAACACACATGAAATAGCTTAAAGATATCAGAGTTTTGTTTTTAACAAGCATACCTCTTGCGAGGCATGTCCTGCTGTTGAGGTGCTGGGCAGCACCTACAGATGGCCGAGGCGCAGGGCCCATGAGGCAAGCTAAAAGACTGAGGCGCAAGGCATAGCAGATGCAGCCCCAGTCCCCAGTGCCTCAAAGCATCTTTCACATTCTAACTAAGCAAAGGAGACATATAGCAAGAACATCAATGAGAAAATGAAAGAAGAAATAACCACCAAACAAGCCATTTGAAGGTTCTGAATAAACCTCTTAAGTCCCAAGAAAACGATGGTTCAAAGTCCTGCATCGCCCAGACCTATATATTAATGTACTAGAAATTTAGTGACTCGAACACCTACTGCATCCATAATATAAGCGCTCAATTATTATGTACTCCCTCTGTCCCTTAATTACGCTACATATACTACTTTAGTCCATCTCACATTGTTTGCTATATTACCTCTTTTGGACATGATCACACCCAACTGTATAAAGAATTTATATAGGCTCATAACTCGAACACCTCTAATATTTCACTAAAACCTACAATTTATTTCTCTCTCCGAGATTTACACTTATTATTACCCCACTAAAGTACATGGTCACACCCAATAGTATAAAGAATTTATAGGCTCATGAACTTTTCCCCTACTGAATTTTTGGACTCACACGAACATGATCGATGCAAGAACCTACAAAAATGCAAGACCAAGAGGAAATGAAAATTTAGAAAAGAAATTTCAAAAGGGAGATACAATCAAATGGATGGTTTATCATCAGTTCACACTAAAGCTAATACAACACATGAACAGCACAGCACCATTACCAATTTCTTAGCACACTAGATTTACCATCAACAAAGACAAAATAATTTAAAATCAAGGTCAGTTGAATAAGTGTTAGCCGGGTCTCTTCATTTTATTTTGCACCAAAAGTACTGTATTTTTGGACCAAAATATTGTATTATTACGCAATTTTGCCAGGTGAGTCACTCGGACACATACCCATAAGAGTTTCTGCGTACGGGTAGCAGAGGATAATAGACTGATACATTAATTTGCAGAAAATAATTTAATTCATCAACAAAATAAAGGAAAGAAAATACAAAATATGCGCTGAAAATAGAACTTTAATTTGCAGAAGAAGTGGAAAACAACATTTAAATCAATAATTAGGGAGCATAACTCAATTTGATTATACAAAACAAATATACTAGCAAAGATTCTCACCCATCAAAACATACTTATTACAAGAACTACGAGCAATATTTAATTAAACATTCACATTCAATTCCAAAATAAAAAACTAATATAGTAATAAATTACAATCGGACACATTTCCAGAAAAGAATAGTGCAACTGACCAAGATATTGAAAAACAAAAAGAAGAGAGAAAGGAAGATCTGAGTGAGGAACAGTTTGTCATACCAAAGAAAGAATAGCTTTATGGGTAGATGTGAATGTCCCAAGTTTGGTGGGGTGATTACCCCTTTCAGCTGCTAGGCAAGAGTAGAAGTAAGGGAGAAGCAATCCATACTCAATACTCAACTTAATTACTCGCTGAAAAAACACAAGGGCAAGCCGGGAAAACCAATACCCATGATACAAATTCTTAGTTGAGACGGTTTCTTTGAGACATCATCTTTAATTGGGTCAGTTCGTTATATTTTTAAAAAAAATATTGGAAGTATGCATTAAAAATGATGTAAGTAGACTGTTGAAGTGCCTATGTGTTACCCACATGTGAGTTGTCCCACATTGGAGAAAGAGAAGAGTATGCATCACTTTATATACTCAAGGAGTAACTCCTACTATTACCAATTGGTTTTAGTAGTGAACCTTCTTTGGGTTTATGAGTGGACTACTCCTTCTCCTCCTTGTTTGGGTTGCCCGGCCCATTTTCTAAATTCTATCTTGGTATCAGAGTCCGGTTTGTTGTTGGGTCTTTATCTTACCACTGGTTAAGGGGCCTTTAATTGGATGTTCATTCCCAATAGGTTTGTAACCCTCCTGGTGGGCTAAAATTCTAAGGACACTCACATGTGAGGGGAGTGTTGAAGTGCCCATGTGTTACCCACATGTGAGTTGTCCCACATCGGAGAAAAAGAAGAGTATGCATCACTTTATATACTCAAGGAGTAACTCCTACTATTACCAATTGGTTTTAGTAGTGAACCTTCTTTGGGTTTATGAGTGGACTACCCCTTCTCCTCCTTGTTTGGATTGCCCAGGCCCATTTTCTAAATTCTATCTGTTGAGAGTAGGCATTAAGGATACGACAAGCTTTAAAAAAAGATCTATTACAACAAATATGTATAACTAACTAAAATCTGTTGGAAACATTATACTTTCTCTATTTTTTTTGTTTGTCCATTTTATTTTTTGCACGCATTTCAAAGGAAATTTTAAGCTTTAATATATCTAATTACGCATAAAAAATTGTATATTAAAAACATTACCAAGATCTCATATCAACATGTTTTATCATTAAATGTATACTTTAAAAATCTAATTTAAATTTCTCTTTAGTCTCTGCTAAAGTAGAAAATTTTTAAATGGATAAGAAAAGGAAAGAAAGTATTATCGATACATTATTTCGTGGCAACTATTTTACAAGCAATGGTTTGGTTACAAAATATAAACTGTTTTTTTAGCAATGCATATCTTTCATAATTTGAACTATTTTATAAATTTTGAAGATTTTAAATATCATACAAATATTATTAATTTTGTTTGAAAATGAAAAATAATACATTTTTTGTTTCAAGAGGTTTGCCTGTGTTTTGATTTTATTGGGAACGAGAGGATTACTGTACCTGAACAATAGTTTTGCAAGCATGTCGATTTTTATTATAAAGGATATATATATATATATATATATATATATATATATATATATATATATATCATACATATATATATATTATAATATACATATATATATATATATATATATATATATATATACATATATATATATATATATACATATATATATATATATACATATATATATATACATATTATATATAATATAATATATAATATATATAACATATATATATATTATATATATATATATATATATATATATATATATATATATAGGAAGAAGTTCCAGTGAGAACCATCCTTATATGAGAACCGTGAGAACCAATCAGTCTTACAAAAAAGTGTTACTTTTTACATAAAAATGTGTTACTATTCGAAAAAAACGTGTTACTTTTTAATATTTTTGTTTTTTTGAAAAAAATATTTTTTTCTGAAAGTAACACTTTTGATGCTAAAAAGTAACAACTTTTTTTAAAACAAAAGTAACATTTTTTGTTCAAAAGTAACACATTTTCTATAAAAAAAGTAACACACTTTTATTAGGAGTTTAGTTTTCGTTTCTATAGTTACTCACTGAACTTACTATATATATATATATATATATATAATATTAATATATATATATATATATATATATATATATATATATATATATATATATATATATATATATATAGGGTCAAGTTCCAGTGAGAACCAAGCTTATATGAGAACCGTGAGAACCAATCGCGTTGATAAAAATGTGTTACTTTTTTATAGAAAATGTGTTACTTTTGAACAAAAATATGTTACTTTTGTTTTAAGAAAAAGTTGTTACTTTTTAGCATAAAAAGTGTTACTTTCAGAAAAAAATATTTTTTTCAAAAAAATAAAAATATTAAAAAGTAACACGTTTTTTTCGAAAAGTAACACATTTCTATGTAAAAAGTAACACCTTTTTATGTGTTTTTTTCAGAATTTTTTTCTTAAAGTAACACTTTTTTACCCAATAGTATCATAAAATACAATAACACCTTTTTGCCAAGAAGTAACACCTTTTTAGTAAAAAGTAACACTTTTTTATAAGCCTTATTGGTTCTCACGGTTCTCATTGCACGAATTTTTATACTAATATGATCTTATTTCATAAATAATTAAATTTTTAATCATATGGTATAAATATTCCACATGAACTAACTTTTTGCAATTAACTGCTAAATTGAAAAATATAATAACATGCGTACTACTTTTTTTTTTTTTGAAGATTAATACGCATGCTACTTTGTAAAATGAGAATCAACAGTAATGTACTAAGATTTTTATTTATAGAAAATATTTCTTAGCTCATACTAATACGATAGTATAAATTAAATGGTGCATTAAGGTAGTACTATCTAATTTATAACTATTACTAAAATAAAAAATATTATGAGTTTTATTATAATGAAATAAATTTCCATCCAAAATCTAATGGTTGTAACATCATAATCATTTATTATACAATTATATTAAAACATATATGTAAAATAATTTTTTAGAGGTGGGCGAAATAATTTTTTTTTTTTTTTATTATTATTATTAGTATTATTATTATTATTCAGATGCAGGCTTGCGGAGGTGGTTTCAACTTCATCCAATTCTTTTCGTCGCTGGAACTTTTTTTATTTTCTCTCGAGGGACTCATTGGTCGCGCTCTTCTTTTTGGGTTTGAGTTGCCGCCGTCCTTTCCTCCCTGGACCCTACTCATGGTTTTTCTTTGGGCGGGATACACTAGTATGACGATGATGATGACAATTATATTAAAACATATGTGATAAAAAGACAAAATATTACCACCAATCTATAATTTTATAAATTGATTATTACTAAGCAATATTATATAGATGAAATCACCCAGTTAAGAAATGCCCGTCAATAATTTTTATTAAATTTTAATTACTGCAATTTTAACGTGCAATAGAATACTTAATTTATTATAAAAAATTATTCTTTTTTCTATGCCCATCATTGAAAGATTTTAAAATTTTCATTAATATATTATATTTAATCTAATTTGTATATTTCGATTATGTATGATTACATTTCTAAAAGAATAATAAAATATATAAACTAAATATAAAATATAATATTTGAGCTTAAGACTCAAGATTGTGTATATGATAATAGAAAATTAAATTATTTTATTTTGTCTTTTTATGGTTGGATCACTTCTTAATAAAGCAAACTTTAAATTTATTTAAGATTTGGGATGAAAAATAATGTAGTAGTAAATATCAAGACAATCATCAAAAATTTCTTAATGAGAACGTGGCACGTATCCTTAATTGTTTCTTCATTTATATTTGAGTGATGATTATTGGTTATTGATTCCTTTTTCCCTTCTTTCTTTCTTTCCATTTTATTTCGACTAAACATAACGTAAGAGATAGTAAGACATTAAGAATATTTTCTTGACCACCACATAACAAGAGAATGCTTAGGGACGGAAAATAAGGGAAGCATGCAACTTCATATATTCTCTATAGAACCACGAAAAACTAATCACTTCCTTACAAGCCACTGTAAATTTTTGTTCCTACACTTGACAATGGTCATCTACTTACCCACGGCTGATGAAAATATGGAGTTTCTCAAAACAGTCAGACTGGAACATCACTGCATTTTATTAGACGTACCAAATCAAAAAGTCAACCAACAGGACTCGATCCAAGAATTCAACCGAGTATAAGCCATCTTGTAAATACTACCTTGTCGAATTAGAAATTTTACTAGTTTCTAGGAACTGAAAAAAATGTGGTGCTACTTCCACCAACCATGATGGATCTATCTTCACAACATTGCGCATGTATCGGCGATCAGTTGAGACAAGAGAATGGTATACAACCCACTTTGGGTTAACTCTGCAAGATAAAATGAAAAAGTTAGATCAATTACAACTATAGAATCACCAAATATTGCTACTGAAAGTATTACACGTTAGCTCAAGCAATATAAGTGAGAAAACTACAGTTTGTGGTTAGAAGACTTGAGCGGACAACGGAAGCAATCACCCAAATAAAGAAAACAATAAAGATTCAATGCAAACAATAAGAAAATCACACCAAGAATTTACGTGGTTTACTATCAACGTGATAGCTACGTCCAGGGGTACTGAGATCAAAAGTTTCACTAATAAAATGCAAGATTATAAGATAAATTAAAGACAAATCTCTCTTTTGGTGGCTCACTTTCCCTCTTGTGTTTCTATGAAACCTTAACCCTAATTTGAGAGGGGTTTAGTAAGCCTCTCTAGAAAAAAAAAATTAGGGATACAATACAAGAAAAAAAGACCCATTAACATCAGAAATTAACAGCGTCTCGCCGTTTTCTAAGACCTCAAAAGCGATGACTCGTCGCAACTTTTTGGAAAACGTCACTTCATCCGTTTTGATTCATATTCCCATGTTTAGACTCAGTTCGAGTCACCAAAACACCAACAAAGACATAAGGAACAATAAGTTAAGAAGATTATCACAGATTCAATCACAATTTGAAACATAAGAACTTGATGCTCAAATAAGGCACTATGACACTTTCCTAACATTTTATTTTTGTAACCTATTTTTTTAAAAAATGCCGGAATATGATAGCCTAGTATTATCATGATTAAAGAGGACACATGCACTCTGTAGATGGCAAATAACTTTATTCAAGGGTAGGTGTTACCCAAGACCTAAGATCTAGTGCTTTCTACATCACACCCAATTCTACACCACACACAAAAAAAGGCAACTGAATCAATATTATGCAAGCGAAGAACAATAGTTTCCACATGCCTTCATGCTTTCTTTACCTTATTTCTTACTTTGTTGCAATACTTGCAACCCCCAAGATAAACTATTTTCTGCACCTTTGAAACACCAACTCTGGCTTAATATCATTGATTTTCAAATCTGTACCAAGACACATGTATATAGCTCTAGCATTTTCAATTTTTTATTGGTCTTGATATCAACAAACTAAGATTAGCATTTTCAACTTTGATTTTCCCCATGTTTTCCCTCAAGAAAATCATCCTCCACTACAAAATCCAATCATGGAAGAATTATAGTTTGATCTCTGAGTATACTTACAACTTTCTGACTCGAAAGGTAAGAGGAACTTCTTTTAAGATACTTTCAATATACAGTAAAGGAGAAGTTTATTGTGACAGTATATAATTTTTAAAAAATTCACAGCATGTTATGATTAAAATATATCAAAATGTAATTATGTTTTACATTTTTAAAACAAAGCATTTGTGCCTCCGCAATATCTACACAACATTAGTAGTAGACACCAACAGCCAAGATACAACAATAACACTTGGGAGCAGAAAATTTTCACTACCTGAACAAAACAGATGAAGGGTGGATATAGACATCCTGAGAGGTTCGTACAGTCTTGTATTTTCCTTCATGACTGTATGCCTACAGTTATAAAAATAACGTGTAAGTACAACCGAAAATGCTTTCAAGTGTTTTCAAAGCAATAACAATTAGGAACTTGCCCAAAAGGCACTCCAGAGGACCATATTTCACTCACTTCTAAATGACAAACGTTGGCAAAAAATCCAGCAGTTATTGCCTTTCTTACAGCCTGAAAGTTGTACACTGCATATCACTAAAACTTGTATAGAACTTCTATAAAACAAAAAAAGATTTTTTAAATCAGAGGTTGTACATATTTGGGTGTCATAAAGGAATGAAAGTTCAACAATCAGCCAATCAGGAGATCGCATTAAGAATCAGGCTACTCTTAAACAAAGTAGGATCATCAATGGAGTAGAATATTTGAGAACATGAAGATGGTTTGGACATGCTCTCAAATAGAAATCATCAAAAACAGTAAAAAAGAAAAATGACATCCCAGATTTCCAATACTCACCACACTTACAAAATCTCACTATTCTATTTCCTTTTCATTTGTGTTTCTCTATCATGACCCAATATGCATAATTATGTCATGACCCAAAACTCATTGTTTAAGTATGAATTAACTTGATTTTAGGTTATTCAGTTCAAAAGAATCAATATAAAGGTAGACACAAAACCATTTAAAGTAAAGCTTGACTAGAGAGCTGCTTTATTTGATGTCTCATCAGATTAGGCTTAACAGAAAACAAGCTGATGTTGTCTTGGCAGCCAAAAGCCAGAAAAGGAGGAAAATGCAAAAACATAAGAGAAAACCTAATCTGGGAGGAAGAGCTGCTCTCTTAGATCCAAACTTTGAGTAAGGTTTACACCAAATTTGATGTCAGCTGAAAACAGAAAATAGAGGAAGATGCAAAACCACTTTGAGTTGCACTCGGTTGGGGAACTGCTTAGTTGATGCACAAGTACCATAAAAACAACTATGCATTTATGGTGCTTCACTAACTAGTAATGGACCTACTATCATGAATAAAATCCAACTGATTGACTGAAAACAAATTACCTAATGTCAAATAGCTCTCTAAAAGATTTCTAGCAGTAAATAAGACTTCACTATTATTACCTGTATATCTCTATCGCAAGATTTCAAGATTATACCTAACCGTTGAGCGGTTCTGTTGAGTTGTTCCCTGACCTCTAAAACTTTTTTCTGCCAAAGATGTTTCCATGAGAAAACAAATAAATTTTCTGAAATTTTACAAAATTTTGAACGACAAATTTTGAACATAATTCTAAGCTAGAGAGACAGGGAGGGAAACAGAGAGAAGAGGGAGGACAAAGATATTTAAAATATGTGTTTAGCAGCTAAAATCTATGATCAAGAGTTATCTGCAAAACTCTTGCACAAAAGAAAAGGCAAGGAGTAACAAAGATGAGTACATTTTACTTACCATAGCATGATAGTTTACAAAGTTCTTTTGACACCATTTTGATGATTTACCAGACTGCAAAAATCCTTTGTACACATTTAGGAATGTTACATGGTCACCCTGCAAAACAACAACAGCAATCAAGTTGGTAGCAGAAAGTTCCTATATCGCAACCCTGAATGATGTTAAACATATTCCTCCCACTTAGCATTGTGCTAAGTTTCACTCCCACTCCCTGGTTCCTATGATCCCACCTGCTAGCAGCGCCTAGAAACATAGCACTGAAAAGGTCTTATAAATAGGGTTATGCACAAGCGGAATTCCAGAGAAGCATCTCTAGCAAAGAAGCAACTGAATGGTGGAGATGACGAAAGGTGACATGTCTTTAGATATACACATGTTGATGGAGCCAAAGGGGTCAAGAGTAAATAAAAATAACCCACAGTATGTGTTCCAGCTGAGTGTGTCCCTTGAAGAATGAGACTCTTAACTTAGCAAAACGTAAGTAGTGTAGGATAACGCAAAATATGAGAAAGGTGATAACATTTCTATCTCTCCAACCAAAAATCTCCAAAAGCAATCAGAAAATCCATGCACCAGAATACATATCAAGTGTCTTCAAGACTTCTGTTTTTTCATTCTTGTCAAATATGGTAAAATGTATTCAGGGATCAAGTTGAGAAACGGTACACTAATTTTCAGGTTGGGTATTTCGATTCATGTCAAGATGTATATGAATTACTTGTACTTACTTTGCGATAACACCAACTTCTTTAAGTTGCAAAAAAACCAGAATCCATATTGTGCGATTTCTATAACTATATAAAATAATCGAATTGGCAACAACTTAATATTCAAAACCTGAAAGAATACTATTTACAAAAAAGACAAGGATAAAAGGGAATATGAGCTAACACTACAAAACATGAAGTATTTTAATACAATATATATAGCATAGCTCACTTCAACAAAAGTACATAGCATAGCTAAAGGAGGTGACTCGGTGGGGGAGCATTCATGTATAATTTTGTAGAAATTCTGAGCTTCAGATCATTATATAATACGAGTCAACTAAAAAGTGTTGCATTTCAGAATTAACATTCAAAATCCTAAAAGTTGAACTTTTTACGCGGAGTTCTAAGTTCAACTATTGTTACCAAATTGAACTTTTCACCATTTTTTTATAGAAGTTCTAAGTTCATTTAATTTGTTCTTCTAATTCAACATAATAGATCCTGTGTATTAGTGATGGTTTTCACTTTTCACCATTTTTTTTATCCCATCAAGTGGTATCAGTTGCTTCTTATGTTGAATTTTAAGGATTTTTTTGAGTTTCATGACGTCATTTATCTATATTGTTTGGAAATTGGGCATTATCACAATAGGATATATGTTTTGCAATAAGTTATTATGATTAATTCCGTTTTTGTACGCTTTTTCTTCGGCCATTTCTTTGGAATATGTTTCAAAATTTTAGTTTCTGGCATTATTAGGCGTTTTCCTGCAACCTTTCATCCACTTTTATTGGATGTTAGTGTTTTTATATATTATTTTTTCCCCACTAATTGAAATCAGTTTGCTTGTTTTCATTTGTGGGTTTTATGTTGCAACGTTTGCTAATTCTATACCAGTATTATGTTTTAAGTTTTTTTAAAATAGCATTTTTAGTAATTTATTCATGTTATTGTAAATAAGGACATTCGAGATAATCTTAAGATTAATGATTTTATATATACTGGAGATAACTTAATAAACACATTACGTCACCAAAGTGACCTCTTCTGTTAAAATTAAATTATTTGGTGTTAACTTGATAAAAGGATTGTTCATTCAAAATTAATTATGATTGATCGACTCAAAAAAAGGTCCCTAATAATATACTTCTGTGAATTGTATTTGGTGTTTAACATGTGATAATTATAAGGGTTACGTGTGATTATTTAATTGACCCAAAGGAAGTTTTATAGTCAATGTGTAAATTATTATCAATGTTTGAACGCTGTAACAAGATGTCACTAAGAAATTAATATTATCATCCAAAGATGTAATATTAATGAAAAATTGATATCTTGTAATGGGATGTTACTAAATTAAACTTATTACTCTCTCCAATTCACTACTAATATCCCATTTGCTTTTTGGACACTATTTATCTATAAGTTAATACATAGTCAAGTGGGATCTTGTTTGATTCGTCTCAACGCAAATATTTATATCAACTTTCCATAATTTTTAATTATGCACAATTAGAGATATTAAGGATTGAATAAGTGCATTGGATAGAGTGCAAAAAGCAAATGGGACATTAGTAATGAATTGAAGGGAGTATTTTTTTTCACACTTAAGTTTTGAGCTTATAATGTTTATTTTTTCTAGTTCTCTGTCACCTATGTCTAATCCTGCTAATATCACGTCCAACATCAATTGAATTTCTATACTGAATGGCTCAAACTTTAAAGAATGGACATGATATCTTTCAATTGTTCTTGGAGTTATGAATCTCGACCTTGCGTTAAGGATTGACTTTCCTGCCCTAGTTATTGAATTAAGTGCTTCTGATCAAAAGAGGGAGTTTGAAAGATGAGAGAGGTCAATTGCATGTGTATGATGATTATTGAAAAGAAAATTCCTAAAGCATTCAAGGGTATAATGTCTGATGACATAACTACAGCAAGAGTATGATGATTGTTGAAAATAGGTTTGTCAAAAATAAAAGGATGAAACTAGTACAATTTTAACATCTTTAATTTTATTAAGAAATAAAGGTAATGGTAATATCAGAGAGGTCATAATGGAAATGTCTCATCTAGCTTCAAAATTCAAAACACTAAAATTTGAAATCTCTGAGGATTTAATAATATATTTGGTGTTGATATCTCTTCCTGTAAGTTTTAACAAGTTTAAGGTGAGCTATTACTGTCAGAAAAAGACTTGGTCTCTGAATGAGCTCATCTCACATTGTGTACAAGAAGAGGAAACGTTGGAACTAGAAAAGACTGAAAGTGCTCATCGCATTTTTTCTATAACACGAGTACATTTTGTTTATTTAAGACCAAAATAATTGAGTTTCACCTCTAATGTTGATCAATCAATTTCACACGTTGGGAATAGGACACTAGAATAAAAGATTCAAAGACCTCTAAAGGTGTATTAATGTCAGGTACTATCCGACTCGGGTAACATTTCCTTAGAAAGGGTTATATGGTGAGGGGATTTAGTGATTTTGAATGAGGTGTTGAGGAGTCATGCTGATGTTGGTGTATCGAGGATTCGACATGGTACTTGAGGTAAGAAGCAGAGTACATAGGGTGTGTACGAGTTTCGGATAAAAAAGGAACCAAAATAGCAACATACCTCAGCAGCAGCAAATCGAAGCTTGGCTTCATCCAGTTGCTTTTGAGCACCCCTTACAGAGATCCATATTGACTGGACAGATAAAAAGCCCAAAATTACTCAACATTACTTTGATATTAGTCTAAAGTCAAACGGATAATACTACTCACTGTAATTTTTACGTTACACAACATTAAGGGGTAGTATGATCATTAATCAAGCATGCTAAAAGCATTAATCCTTTCAAAAGGTTTCTGAAGTGCCTGAACAGAGACTTGGTAACATCCGTTTGGATGCATTTTTTGAAAAGGCAGAGTGGCAAGTAAGAAAAACCGGCCTGCAACACGTTTAAGTTCATGTACATTTAGATATCTGATTTTAAAATCCAAGTGTTGCACAATGTCAGAATCTTGATATGTTGGGTTAAATTACCATCCAATTCATAGTTACATGAAACGTGGAACATAGCCACGTTCTGCGATCCGGGAACGTTCGTCCCCAATCACCACAAAACGGGTTCCAAATTGCTAAAGCTGATGTCCCGGTGTAGAAGACCTTTTTCAGAAGGTATTTTGGCCTTCATTTACAAATTAAAGAAAAAGAAGAGAGAAAAAAACGAGATGAAACCTAGAAATCTGAAAAAATTCAACTTGAAAATGATTTCTCAAAACCAGAATAATCATTTTTATTTAATTGTTTTCAAATATATATTACCCAATCGTTCCCGAGTCAATCTAGGTTGCGTTCCGTGTTCCCGTTCCCTGTTCCAAACCGAATGTCGTCCAGGTAACAATGATCCAATTAATGCTACAGAAAGTTAATCCCAGCTCTTATAAATTGCCTTATCAATACAATTTCAAAAAGACATTTCGTATGAATATTTCGAAAGGGTAAAAGTCAGTATATGAATATGCCTAAGTGAACTACTTCATTTGCTTTGAAGATCATTTTCCCCATCAGTGATTTCAATGGGTAGTGACATCCCAAGTCTACCAGCCCACATAGAAAAATAACAACATATATCTACTTCATGAATATATCAAGTAGATTACATTGTTGAAAATTTTGAAAGGATGATTTGAACCTAGGAAAGGCAGAAAACTTTACCTGTACAGAAAGAACAGCTGCTATAGTAAGCATCTCCTCGGAGCACCCAAGTTCATTAGATGCAAGAATAGCTTTTGAGAGCATAGGATCCTGTTTTTTGAGAGGCAAAAAATCATGCAACATCGAAAGATGAAAGAGCTGTCATATAAATATGGATGAGGTATATAGAAATTACATGAAATTATGTCATTAATACATCAAACTATCAAAAGACAAACACAAAAAGGTAATTAAAACTTGTCATGAAATTGTAAGTAGGCCTCGAAATGCAGAGTTTGTTTGTTTTAACGAGCTAATATTTTTGTTGCAATGTTACCTAGACTAGGGTACGGATATCGAATACAGGTGCAGATCCTAGTATCCGTTATGTCATTTTTAGAATTTTAGGATACCGGGACACCATCCGAATATTGGATACGAGTATGGGGATTCAGGAAAATTAAAAGAATAATTTCTCAAATAAAAAGTACTGATAATTGCCTAAAAAGATATTAAAAAAAAGAATAATTTGCGAATTACAGCCGGAAAGTTAAGCACTTTGCAAATTACAGCCGCAATGTTTGTATTTGCGAATTACAGTCACCAAAGTATCAAAGTTTACAAGTTTAGGCCAAATACACAAGACTCCAACCACTTAACCTAAACATCTGACCAACAAAATGGTCGGAATTCTATGTTTTGGCCTAAACCTGCAAACTTTGATACTTTGGTGGATGTAATTCGCAAAAAATAATCATTGAGGCTGTAATTTGCAAAAGTACTAAATTTAAGGTTGTAATTCGCAAATTTTTCTTTAAAAAGTTAATAAAACCTAAAAATTTTCATTAATATTAATAGTCAATAAAAATTAAATGTGAAGGAAAAATGACCATTGTTATCCTTAACTGAACTTAAATAGTACTTTAAAGGTATTAAAAGTCTCAAACACTAGATTCAAAAAATTAATGGGGGGAGAAAGAAAGTGAGAACAAAGAGATAATGGATGGACATGTCCAACAAATATTAATGTGTGTCATAAATATAATACTATAGGCAAGCATTTAAAAAAGAGAAAAATAATAACTGAAGCATAGGCGGATTCACATGCCCTCATGTGAGGATACCACATTTTTTAAAATATAAGAAACAGAAATTCCATGTGTTGACCCTGAGCTTTTGGCTTTTCCACAAATGTTTTTGAAATTCGTATGGGGACCTTTAACTTCCAATTTTTCCATGTGGTAAACAAAATGTTGAGCATTTGATTAAATTAAGTATTTATTTTCACTGAATTTTGAAATATGAGGTCAACTAGGGTGAACATGACATTTATTTTTTTATGAACATGTCATTACGTTGGGTAAAAAAAGCATAAAGTTAACAAAAAAATTCCCTTTTGTCTACCACATGGAAAAGTTGAAAGGTCAAGGTCACTACGTAGATTAAAAAAATGTGTACCACGTGGAAAAGCCAAAAATTTAGGATTACCACGTGAAATTTCCCATAATATATAGCTTGTTGCAACAGGCATTGAACCCTCGACAGGTTGTAGGTTGTAAGGCACGTGCAGATGCTGTTGTGCTATGCAATTATTTTTACAAATAAAGGATTTTAATTGCAAATAATATGTGTTCAATTTTACAGCGAAGCTCAATTAAATGCAGTTACAATCTCCAATAAAACCTATTTAATATTTCTTGACCGTACAAAAGCCAATTCAGACCCATGTTTCTTTGTTTCATTGTACAAAAAAACCATTTGCCTCTATTACACATAAGCGACTGCCCACCACGCAAATTGTCGGCCGCCCACCAGAGCCGCCACTAGCCCAGTCACCACAAACTAATTTGGCAATTCCACTGTTTTTGCATAATTTAAGAAACAAAATTTAATAAATTGTAATTTTATACATAATAAATGATTTGTGACTTCTAAATATAGATTTTAATTTTAATGTATTCCCAATGATGGTATTACTCGTCGATTTCAAGATATGAAAACTCATCGAAATAGATTATAAAATATTATTTTATAGCGTTGTATTTAAAACATTTTTTTATATATTTACGATTTTAAATTTTTTATGAAATTATTTTTTATCAATTGTGCTCCCACTAAGTTTTAATTCTGAATCTGCCAATGAACTGAAATGGGGTAAAAAGTGCAATCTAGTGTCAAAAATTAAGTGAGAGAAGGTTTGATAGAAAAAGAACAAATAGAGAAAACAAGGCGAATGAACAATAGAGAAGTGAAGAATGACAACAACGTCCTTCAAAAGATAATTATGAGGGGCTTTCATCATTAACGACCAAGCCCCAAATTTTCAACCTCGAAGAAGACAAGTTGGAGCTTTAATTTTCAGATCTAGGGTTTTAAAAAAATCACAAACCCTAAGAATGGCAGCACAATTGTAATATATTCACTCTACTCTTAAGAGATCGTACCCATGTTTGGTTGGGCGTACCGAATGCATACCGAACACCGGTACTTATAGCGAGTCCAAGTAACTTTAAAAAAATTTATGCCGAAGAAGAAAAAAAAACTAAATAATACGCTTGACTTTTGATTTTATACGTGTCAAATTGTATGTACTCCTTCCTGTTTACAATCACCTTAGTCCCTTGTTTCAACCTTTATATACTTTAATTTTCTTATTTTGACTTTATATTCTCCTTAAATATTTGACCCTAGTTCCAAACATGCCCTTAGGAGTAATATAGATGATGTCAACTATTCCTATAACTGATTGATGCTAACATTTTTCCAATCATATACCCCTATGGTTTGCCCCAATTCAACCAATCCCAATAAGATTGTTAACGCAGTGAGGCCAATGAAATGATAGTTTTACAAAATTCAATAAAAGCAATTTTGAATTCTTTATTGTTTATCCTAAGAATCTTTCACTTTTTTTCCTATATGCAAATCCACACATTATAAACCAAAAATCATAATTTTACTTCACATGCTTTATCCATTTCTCCACGATTTCCATGCAAATTTTATTGCTTTTCAATCCAATAACTAGTTAATCATGTAATATCATTAATGTGTATTACATGTTATCAAGCTGAACCCTCACCCCACAACAACGAAACAGATAAATCGCAACTGGACATTAATTCTTCTTTATATAGAAATTCAAATTAAAAAAAAATAGCAATAGCACGAACGTACCAGTGGAATCTCCGCAACTTGAAATCCAGTAGGCGAAGTAAGTTTGGCGTCATCATCGAGCACATTCAGCGAGTACAATACTTCAAAAGCCCTAATCATAGCTTCTGGTGATGGTGATGCAGGCCAATCAAAGCCCAAGATGTTATCAATTCCTAGAGCCTTTAACTGTACACAAGAGGAGCATTACTAAGTAGGATTTATGTGAATAAAATATGCACGTGAATGAATGGGGGGCACTTAAGTTGTCAAAACGCAAGTAATATTTTTAATTGGCATATGTGAAGACACATAATTCATTCAACAAAAAACAAAATGATGCAAGGTAGGGAAACCTTGACTCCAATATAAATCAAAGCAAAAAAAAATATAACTCCAAACATCCAACACATCACAAAGAAATGTTGATGATGAACATGAACCCAAAGAAAAGTTGATACACCACTCGCTCCCGTAAAGCAACCTAAGGAAAATCTTGTGTGGAAAATTTTCTGATAAGAGCACCCACATAATAGCATCATATCATTTGTTTCTGCTACAAAAGATCAGGCAACAATTTGTATCCAGATTGAGAGGGAATCTCATAATTCTTGAATTTCTTTTTCATGGGAATCTAGACACGCAGATTGAGTGGGAGCCATGACTGCTCCGGTACCAAGTGATATGCCTGGTTGTTGAATGCAAGCTATAAATTTATAAATCAGCCAAGGAAGAAGACAAACACTCAGAAAGAACAATAAGAGCTATGGAAAGAAAAAGATGAGAAAAATTTTATTATGGGGACAAGTTAAATAGAAGTCTTTGAGTGATTACCAAACTCCTAAACAGTGAATATCTTCTTAATCCTCTACCCTATGTTTACTCGGACCCTCCATTTTTTCCGGCTAACCGGTGTCCGGTACGGCCAGTACGGATACCGGTGCCGGACACGTGCTCGGTACGTTGGATTGCACATGGGTACTTCACATTGTCATACAAATGTCAAGAAAATTGGGACTAAATGTTACTTAAAAGGATACAGGTCTTCACTTTTAAAGTTGTTTGACACTTAGCCACAAAGAAAAAAATTTGAATACTACCCACACATGCTTAATGAGCATCAATGATATGACCAAGTCTGTGGTAAGGAAACAGAGGTCAACTTGTATGAACTGGTAAATTGCTGAGAAGAAGAAGATTAGGGAAAAGAAAGAGTAAGTAGAGAAAAAATTAGAAATTAAGAATAAGAAATTGAGGAGAGCAGAGAATAAAGAAAGGAATAAGAATATAAGAGGGAGAACTCATAACATATTCATTTCATGTTCTAACCAATTATTACATCATCATATATATAGCTAAAATGCCTAACAACCTTGTTGCCATTTGCTAAATTGGTTACATAATATTCCTTTTCTAGAAGCTTCACTAAAAGACTATTCTATCCCTCTTATGTAGATATTGTTTCATCGCATAACTTCACAAAAAAAAAAAAAACACCCCTGGTCTCTTTGTCACAAATCACAATATTTATTATACACTGGCAAGCAAATGTCCTATAGATACAAGGCATGATGAAGGAAAGTTGGCAAGCATGGTTTAAACTTTAAACAAACCCCATCAAGAGTGGCATGTCAAAAGGTAGAAGTGTAAAACAATAAAAGGAACCGAAACATAGATGTTACTAACTTGTATAACGCAGGAGACAAGAGTTGATCTCTGCATCTCTGGAATCCCCTCAGCTGACATTTTATTTACATAATATTCTTCCGTGTATAACCTGAGTAGATGATTCAAATAAGTAGAATTATAAACTGTGCCAACCCACAAATACTACCAATGTCTTGAATCCCTTCAAGCTTTAAGTAGTTGAAATTAGGATCAAAGAGCACTAACGTATTTCAATAACATCAAATGAAACCAAAGTGGCCAAATGCATATTAGAATCCATAAGGGGTGAGGGGGTTGATAAGATGAACTATTTCTAGGGAAAGGGAGGGGAGAGCATTATAATAGAGAGTCATCAACTGAATAAGAAACTTATAACATCTCACCATTAAGATTCAAGCATTTCCCAGTTTCCATGGATTCATCCAACATTTCTAGCTAAACTATTGCATCACAATCTTCTGAATTTTTAAAATTTAAGTTTCTCCTAAGTCTTAGGCATATGGATGGCTGAAACTTTGAAGTTTGAGTTTTGAATATTTAACAATCATTCTAGCACCCCATTGAAAATCATAATATGTAACAATCAATAAAATCATGGAGAGTCAAAATTATGTTGCCAAGAAGGGACACAGAGAGCAAGAAATTCACCCATAGAACCCACTTAACCAGGATGTTCAGTTCATATCTAACCCTTTAAGAAGAGGAGATAAAATGCTCCCAATAGAAAGAAATACTAAACTCCGGGAAATAACTAAATAATTTATTCTAGAAAAGTTGCATGTCAACGAGTGATGTAAAAAAGTATTCACACCAACACCACTCACAAATATAAGTGTCAAGGAAGACAAGGTACCTGTAACACTTCCCAGGTCTCACTCTTCCAGCCCTACCCGCTCTTTGTCTTGCAGAAGCCCTAGATATGGGCGCCACCACCAAATTCTCAATGTCAGACATCTATCAAACGTAACTATGTCAGAAAAGATGACAATGAAAATTATGAGCTACGACTGAGAAGGTATAACCATAAAATCCTCTTAAACACAATATGTGAATTGATACCAAAACATCACATTAAGATAAATCACCAAAAATATTCAAAAATCCTTCTAATCTGAATGTGATATTGTAAAAAGAAGTCAGTAAATCATAAATGCAATTAAGAAGAAAAGATATGATTGGCAAGTACCGGATCATAAAATCGTTGCTTTGAGAAACCACTATCCACAACATAGACTATTCCCTGCAAGAGACAAGTTTAAAGTAAGGCATAAGAAAGCAACTACGACTGCTCTTTGTAT
The DNA here is from genome assembly GCA_019425755.1 of Amaranthus cruentus. NCBI lineage: Eukaryota > Viridiplantae > Streptophyta > Magnoliopsida > Caryophyllales > Amaranthaceae > Amaranthus > Amaranthus cruentus. The sequence goes on along the minus strand of CM033459.1, from coordinate 11,622 downwards.
TAAATTAATACACACTATTACCTCCAAGGTTAATGATGTCTCTGCAATATTTGTTGAAATTATAACCTTCCTTTTCCCCCTAGGAGTAGGGGAAAAGACAAAATCCTATACGGTATTTCATGATGTATAATGCATGTCAGAATACCACAATACGAAGTACAAATCAGGCAATAAGTATCGTCGTCATTCTTACCTGCTCTGTACGTGGAAGCCCAGAGTACAGACGCAGAACAAGCAATTCTGGCAAAGCATAAAACAAAAACCAAAGAACTAAATCATAATTCATAATAATTTTTTCAAATTTTATTGAGTGTTCTTATCCAACAAGTCGAAGGCAATTAAGTACAATAATTTTTGAAAATACAGAATTAAAGAAAGGGAAGAGAAAAAAGTACACCACAATATATAAGACATCTTAAGCATTCTATTGATACCTTACACACACATATACAAGCACAATAAACCCTTCATCTTCAAGCGAACATTCACAACTTGTTTTTTTGTTTTGAGCATTTTAGACCTCCACTCATTTTAACACTACGGTTTGTTCTTAGGAAATGTGGGGAGGATTTGTAAGTAATTGGACACTTGAATCATTAGAGTTGAAGTTCAAATCTAGAAGTTATAAGCATTTTAGTATGAAATATCAAGAAATTTAATTATTCCCCTCTTCAATCATTTTTTGTTTTAGCAATTATATGTGTTTAAGCATGAAACTAATTTACTCCATTTGGGAATTAAGGTACTTATGATGGTGAGAGATTTGAACTTCAAATTGAATGCATAATTGATGGAGGGTTATGTGCTTAAGGTTTACACAAACACATTTTTTTCTTACAATTTGTAAAAATCGTATTTGACATGATATTTATATGGTTTATCTTGAATGGAAAATTTGAACGGGTTACATGCTTTATGATTTAAAGAATGATTCATGAGTTTGATGATGTTAGATGGATGTTTTATGGCTTATAATATCCTTGTTAAGTTTACGTAGCAAGTAAAAGTGTTGATTGAAGTTTTGAACTCATGCATGTTACATTTCAATTGATTTTATGTTATGACGTGTTGTTTTGATTATAATTCAAATTATAAAAACTTCTTATTATGCACCATAAAACCTAAAAAAAACTATTCTTTTAAACATCTTTTATGAAGTATAATGATATACTACTTTTGTAAGAACAATGTTTAAAAAGAATCTATAAACAAGTGTATCTTTAAACATAAACTTATTTATAGATTCTTTTAAAAGATAAGTTTTGTTTAAAGTAACTTTTTAAGATAAACTTATTTATAGATTCTTTGAAAAGATAAGTTTTATTTAAAGTAATTTGAGTACAGTCTTACTTCTTACGAAAAGACACTTTATTTTTACTAAAGTGTGGTTTGTTAAATGACTCTTTTGGTTAATTATCTTTGAATGGAATGTTAAATGATTCAAGTTTTTTCTTTTCTTTGATGACAAGGATTTTGTATCAAAGTTACTTCGTTAAAAGATTCAAATTGTTTTCTTTCTTAGATGACAATGATTTTGTTCTAAAAGGACTTTGTTAATAAGAATACCATGAAAATAAGTACTAGTTCTAAGTAAACTAATGTGTGTACTGTTTCGTCAATTCTATAGTCAAGAGCGTATCTATAACAAAATCAAATGATGTTGATAATGTTTAAAAAAATGTGCTTGATGAGGTTTGAAGCCGAATCGATGTTGTCACATAGCAAAGCTCCAACCAAATTAACCAGCACATATATTATTATATTACCATCTATAGGTATATGGTTTTATACATAAGTTGAAAACTGTCAGTTGACAACATTGACAGCCCATGGATCCACTTATCCACCCCTGTCTATAGTGACACTCGGTGGTGACAATGATTGATAAGTTCGTCTTGGGATCATGTTTATTTAAGGACATTGAAACACTTGTATTTTGTTAAAGAGGGTTTTATGTTAATGGACTGTATTAATTTTATGTTTACGGACAATATTAATTAGAGACTAGGGTTGTAATTAAGACTAATTTTTTGTTGTAATGTTGGGTTCACTTTGCGTTAGATACTTTCCAAAAACAACTCTAGCACTAGTATTTCGTTGAATTAAATTAAGCTTTCTCCGAAATAGAGCTAGTAGATTTCCGGTTGTTTCACTTACTTATCGGTTCATTAAACCCCCGTCTGTGCACATGCTGAAACAGTCAAGAAAGTGTTGATCAACACTAAAAATCAATCGAATCCGGATATGAACCAAATCCAAATCTATATGACCCTAAACTAACCCCACATATTTGTTAAACGTATGAAGTAAAGATACATTTGACAGCACCATCAATTTGTCATCTTCAAAAAATAAGCAGAACTAATAGTAAGATGCGAAAAAGCATATTTATTAAGACAAGCTTCAAGCAAATGTGACAAGGAAAATTAATTAAGTGATGTTAATGGCCTACCTCCAGTGCTTTTGTCAAAACTCTGAGCTTCTTCATTTAGCAGCTGAACAGCAGCTTCAATATCATCTTGGCCAGTAAGAAATACAAGTATATCGCCCACTGTTTTCTAAAAACCAAATATGAAAGTATGCAGAATGAAAATTGATTGGAGACACATGAGGTCAAGCAAAGCATCTAACAGCATTTGCAATAATAGTAACAAAATTTAAAGCTTAATGAATCTCTCTCATCTCTAACAAAATTTTCCAAACGACCAACAAAGATCTATGACAATTAAGCTTTTATTTTGTCATTATCGACGTTAGTGCCTCGAAAGCATTGATATACTCAGAGATTGCAAATAAAAGGCCCAAAAAAACTAAGGGTAGTTGTAACTTGAAAGTTTCTAATTACTATAACAATGAGATGACTCACATTAGGAAAACTCTAAAGAAAATGACTAGAAATTTTTTTGACTAACTACCAATTTCTACTGTAGATCAAGAAAGATACTTTGTCAGACAACTAGCAGCAAATTATCGATCAAAGCACAGCAAAAAGAAATTCAAATGAAAAGGTTAACAACTTCTTCCTTTTCCCAAAAGCTCAGAACCAGCTACCTGTTTGTGAATCATAATCACAGTTGAAACAGCTGCTTGAATATAGTCAGAGACGGGTTCCTGAACATAATTGATTTCCACATTAAAGCCTCTTCCCTGGATATTTATGGTGCATATCTTTAGTATCTCTTGAGACAACAGAGCAGCAAGATTTGGCAAGGATGAGAATCATAAACCAGTACAATATACCTCAACTGAGATAATAGCGGGCTCTGTATTTGGCACCATTTTGTCTTCAGTTCCTCGATGCTTTTTACTAATTTAACAGCCAAAAACATAAGAATTCAATATCCATCTATTCAACTAGAAGCATAGATAACAAATATTCATCTATTTTAAACTAACAGCTTAACTGATTGATGAATTGGACAAACATAAAATGCACTTCCTCCGTCCCTTTGACTTTGCCACACTTGATAAAATATCATCTATCCCCTTAAATTTGCCACACTACTCTAGTTTCAATTTTGACAATGGTCCCACATATTTTCTTTTCATCTCATCCCTCCTTATCTATTCCATTATTTTTTGTCTTATTCATCAAATAGAACTTTACAAAACAACTGTATATCTTTGTTTTAAAATAAAAGAAACAGAGGGAGTATTGAATAATCTAATTCCACTCACTAAGAAAAGCTCACTGGAATCAAGCAGATACATATCCAAACCATTCCCATGGATGGAAGGAAACCAGGTCAGCATTTACGATACTATCATCAAGTGTAATGATAGGTAAAGCTTCATCTAAAGACAAACTGTAATATATTGAGCAGAAGAATGCAGAGGAAGATTACAATACTTGTTTTTCCACTTGTAAATTATCATATTCATAAGCCTAGTGTTCAAATGCACTAATTCAGCAACAAACTCTAAAACAACGAGCAACAAACCTGTTAAACTCTATGCAAAGACTCAACAAACCAAGCGATGCATTAATTAATAATTACAATAGCATCATTGTAAAGTTTCTCTTCACTATATAAAGATTATCAAATTCATTCAGTTTTTCATATCCACAATACCACCTCGTCTCCTCTTTGTACATTATCACGAAAAGGACTATAGGTTTTATTCTATTTAAGTTGTTTTAGTAAGATATAAAGAATCAAAATAAATACCCCAGGGTGCCACCCATACACAAAAGAAGGGATAAAAAGAAAAAGGCATATAGAGCCATATACCAATATACCAATAATAAACAAAAATCGAGTGATGATAACAAGCTAAAACTCGAGTCAACTATTTAGTAACAGAAAAAAGAACTTAGAGGTTTGACACGTGAAGCTATATCCTAAATGTTGAATACTTTCATTCCCAATGCACCATCAAATTGTAAAAAGGAGCAGCATTCTATATTTCACCTCCAAAGCTTATATCTTCATCCTTCCTTTTCAGGTACGAAGAACATCCTTGACAAAATACCAAAAGTTCTCTTTATATAGAGTCAAGTTGATTTATATTAAGAATATGTAACATCAAGAACTAAAACGGCATTGAAGTGCCACTTCAAAGATGAACTTAAATGGCATTGAAGTGCCATTTTGAAGATGACTTCAATGGCATTGAAGTGCCACTTTCAAGATGAACTTAAATGGCATTAAAGTGACACTTTAAAGGTGAAATTACATGGCATTGAGCTTAAAAGGCATTGAATTGCCACTTTAAAGATGAACTTAAATGGCATTGAAGTGCCACTTTAAAGATAAAGTCATTACAAAGCCAACAATACTATGTCATCATAAGTATGTCATTCAAAGCCATTGAAAACAATTGTTAGTAACTCCCCACACAACATGAAAAAAGTTTTTGAACAATCCACTACTTGTTCCAACATGGGCAACTAGGAATTTCCAATCAAATTGGCCTTCATCAAGGCTAGGCCCTAAGCATCGATCCTAGACGAGATACCTCGACTGATACAAGGAGACATGCCCTGGTGCATGTTTTATTTTGGATGATCTAAGAACAACGGAGACAAAAATTGGAGTCACGAAATTTCAAATTAGGTCGGAGTGTAATATTAGCACAAACGCAATAACGAAAGGCACTATAAAGCTAGAAAGAAAGACATCGCTACAAATGAATGCTTCAAATACCTTGGGTATATATTTCAAAGTAGTGGAGACATTCAACAAGATGTGACCCATAAAATTAAGTGTGGGTGGCAAAAATGGAGAGCGACTACCGGAATATAATGTGATTGAGGTGTGCCCTTAGAGTTACGGTCCCTACTATATGGATAAGAATTTTGGAATTATATAAAGGATCATAGTAGAATCTAAAAGCGTTTAGATCAAATAAGAGATCCAACTAATTTTTAAGGAAAAGAAAAGAAAGTGTTTGGTTTAGAAAAATCTACGACTCTAGGTATAAAATGGAAAATTATTTTAAGGCCTATTATCCAGAGCTTGGTATGAATGTTTAAGGGTTTGGGGATTGATTTTAGAGAGAAGAAAAATAAGAAGGGATTAACAAGGATTACTCTTGTAAATCAAGAGAATTGGATATGCGTGTACGGATTACTCACTTGTAAACTTGTTATTTGTAACTTTAAGGAACAGTCACTCAAAACAAAAGGTTATGATTTGACTTGTTTAGAGCACTCACAAACTTGCTAAATTCATCAAATGTAAGAAAACTCACAATTTGGAACAATATTTAAAACTTCACAAGCTTAATTTTAAAAAATGTGCCTCGTTGTGCGTCTCGAACTCAGACTACGCTGAAAACACCTCGGCTAAGTGAGGCAAAGGCGCAAACCCCACTACAAGAGGGGTGCGCCTTAGGCGTCTCGATGTGCTTCGCGCCTTGTGCGCCTCCTTGTTGGGGTAAGTAATTAATTTTTGTTTGTTTCAAAAAGAAATAAAACTAGAATACCAAATTTACTGGAAAGTGAAGTTCGAGAAATCGTTGCTTCTTTCATAAAAACAAAAAGTTGGTTAATAAGAAGAAAAAAACTTTGGTATTCTTCATAATAGTTAAGATTAATGAACGTTTTCAAGCTTGTTGATACTAATGCATAGATGATATGTTGTTTTACGTATTATATATATTTTTAAATCGAATTTTAAGCTTTTTAGCGAAAAAGTGTGTCTTGCCTACAAAAGGCTCGTGTCTACGCCCTGCACTTTGCTTTAGAATCTAAGAACCTTTTGCACCTCCGTATGCCTCGCACTTTTTAAAACTAAGTTCACAAGTTCTTGAATAAACTATGTAAACAATGGCTATTGTATTTCTTAGAAAGATTGGATGATGAAATAGCATAGCATTACATGGGTTTATATAGTAATTTAAAGGCTAGATGAAAAGACTCAATACATTAGCCCATTCAATATAAACAGCCAAAAATAACAAACAAAACAGCACATTTCAAGTTTTAAACCATTAAAATTGATAAATTGGTTCATGTTTGAAATCAGAATGAATTGAAAAGGATTGATACATCAGTAGAAAAAGATATGGAAGATCTAGATTCAAAATGAAAATAGCAGAAAATCGGAATGAACGGAAAAGAAGAATACATGTGGACAACCATTAGAACTGGTATATTGGTTCATATAGTTGACCTCAATCTTTTAGAATTAACGCTATGGCATTGTTGTTGTCAATTTTGTAAGTATGGATCCTTCATAATATTTTTCAATCTTGTCCTCCAAGTCATCTTCAATCTTCATTGCCTTCTTTTTAAGTCTCTTGAGCTTTAACTAGAAAAAAAAAATTCTTACAGACAAATAAATCTTCCTCGCAAGTTTCGTCTTAAATTAGGAGAGATACAAGTCAAAGTGGCAATTCTAGAGAATCCTCGAGGCAACCTGATGAGTGATGAGCACTAAAGAAGGGAGGGAAGAAGATGAAAACGGTGACAAAGTGGAACTTGCTCAAGGAGACGACATTTTGCACACTGGTTTATAAGTATTATTAGGAGTTGTGAATATAAATATTCTAATAGTGTTTGATTTATCAATTCGGACAACCTTCATCAAGGTCAAGAGATAATCACAATGAGAATAGCACTATATTTGGGTTACAATCAAAAAGATCTATGTTAGAGATTTTTTATACTTAATTAAAAGCTTCCACCATTGTAATTAGAGATTTTTTATATTTAATTAATTTACTTTTGGTTATTATCTATGTTACTCGAACTCTATGTTTTTAATGGTGTCTGGTACGGCTGGTATGGAACCGATCCCGGATAAGTGTCTGGTACACCGAATTGCACAAGGGTACGACGCATTTTTGCAAACCCAATTGTCATTCTTACTCTCGCCATTTAAGCTTCAGTTAACACCGCCAATAAAAGCTATGCGAGATCTAAAACCCATTCAACCATTGTTGTGTTTATTGTTTCTTTAATTGTAGCAGCCTAGCATGAGAGGGTTGAGAACAATTTTTTTTATGTTTTAGAGAAAGAAAATGAAGACATAGAAGATGAATATGAAGGGAGGCTAGGAGGGAATACTTGTGAAGAAGATAAAGGGAGCGATACAAAGAAATGTTGACTTTTAGAAGTCGTGGTTTTTATTGGAAATAAGGTGAAAGAGCACAAATTTTTGACTTCTCAGCAACTTATTACTATTAATCCTAAAGTAATAATACTAGTGAATACTGCAATTTGTATTATAAAGTTATACTACTTCAATAAGGTCGTTTTTATGTAATTAATAATTTCAAATTCCAATAAGTATTTTATCCCTTAATGTTTGATATTTTAATTAATTATTTTGACGTATCCTCGTACACTTATCTAATAATAAGACGGTGTCCGCATATCCAAGAATTTTTAAATTGACGTACCGGACACTAGGATCCACACTCGTATCATATCATATTGCAATCTTTCTAACGAGACTTATTAACTACCATTAACATTAATATAACACATGTTGCATGTCAGTCAAAGCTGTCAAGGCATATTGATGGAATGAATACAAACAGTGTTCTTAAGCTTTCGGAAAGTTCAATAAGAAATAATAAAGAGAAAATGAACAAGAAATGAGTATTCATCGGTTCAAGCAGAAAACCTTCCTCTAAAGAATGATGCTATCGATTTCGCTTCAATAGTTGCAGATGAGATAACTAAACGCAGTTCAGGTCTGCGCCTTTGAATCTGAAATTTAGTACCAAACACGTGTAAACACCAAAAGAAATAATGAAATTATGTTGACTGTTATGATAAAGCAGAGATACCTTCTTTAGAAGACCAAGTACAACATCAGTTGAAATAGATCTTTCATGTGCCTCATCAACCATGATGACACTAAGAAAGCAAAAAACACAGCATAAAGAACGATGTTAGAAATTCAACCGCAAAATGATTAAAATCCATTCATGCCAAAAACTGAGTCAACTTCCTAAATGAATGATAAAAAGAAAACAGAATCCCATCATATTAGAAAGAAAAGGAGCTTTTAAATATAAATATACCACATTAGGATGATTTTGTGAAAATCTCACTTTTAATTGCACCTTTATTTGAAGTCTAAATGACCTACAACATATGTGCAAAGACTTTCAATTCCACTCCAACTAATTAGGTGAATTTGTGTGCTAGGGCTAGCTTTTGATCTTGCTCCAATGCATACTATGACTATTTGGGCCACTTCATCCTAACCTCTTAAACCTTAAAGGAAAGATGCAATTAAAGTAATAATTATACACATAAGACCACCTATAAGTGGAATTTTGAGGTTTAATTTTCATAATACAACAATACCAAATCATGCATATCAGCTACAAAAACCAATACAACTCAACGTGAAAATTCAATTTTCCTAGAGGGAAAAGCGAATGATTGAATAGTGAAACCAAGGTCCGAAAACACAATATAGCGCTTAATATTTGTCAATAATCTAACACTTCAAAGAAAACCAATTTAGAGTTCTTCAGAAGAATGTGAAATTAAGGTACAGGACTCATCTTAATTTAACTTATCCAAGTTTAGATGAGTTATAATATAGACTAGCGAGTTCAATTCACAGCTACAAAGTTCTGAAAATTCTATCAAGTTCACGTGATTTCAGACAAGGCCCAATAGAAAGACAAAATTAGCTATTCAAGTAAATAAAGGGTACCCTAAGAAGGGCTTTGCGCAAGGTTCTGAAAATTCTATCTAGTTTATATTACATAAAGTACTATGAATAACAAGCCACCAAAACACGCTATGTATTTCATGTTTCCGGAAAGTTCCAAGAGAAAGAAGAAATTGATCACTAAATTCAAAACCTAAACCAGATCAAATATAAGGCCAAAATTAGGCAAGAATACTTTGTAAATCAAAAGACAAACGGCCCCAAGTGATAATCTTATTACTACGCCAATACTAGTGTCATCCACATCTAATAATGCAAAAGAATATTTTTCAAATTATCGGTGTTGTTTGTATGGCTTTTTTATTACTATTTTGTTTGTGTAAATGTCTAGTACTATACCTTACTTAATCATTCAATAAAATACCTGTACTTGGACAGAAGAGGATCATCCATCATTTCCCTCAGCAACACTCCATCTGTAAGGAACTTGATTCTAGTAACACCCTAGAAAAACAATATCATTCCTTGATCTCAACAAGTAAAACACTCAGCTAAAAATCATAAAAAACACTCTAGATTTAGACTTTGTTAATAAAACATTATGTGATGAACATAATGCACATGAATGGAAGAGTTAATAATACAAATTGATAAGTGAAAAAGTCTTACCAAGGTCGTCACATCTTCAAATCTGATTACATATCCAACCTCCTCACCAAGTCTGACACCCATTTCTTCAGCAACCCTTGAAGCAACCGACTACAATTTCATGTCACAAAATGGGAAGTATAAGACATGGTTATCATACAATCAAGTCGATCAATCAATGCTACCATCTCTTCTAATAAATAGAAAGAACAATTAGAAAATTAGGCAACTATTTTTGTTAGCTAATGTTCATTACGTATGACAAAGCTCACCACCTTAACTTTGAGAATGCAAAATGAAAATGATACACCTTTGAATCACACATTCCATATTTGACAATAGGTATACCATTTAAGCACAAAACCAAAGAACCTATATCACCAGTGGCATTTCATACCATTGCAAGGTGGTCGTAGCTAAGGCACATGCTAGTGCAATGGCTTATCGTTGATGGGATCATAACTCTTGATAATGTGAACACCAAATGCAATTTGGTTTCATGCTTTACCAAAGTTATGATTAGGTACTCAATTGAACAAACATCAATTGAAATTGGGTTATGTCAACGTAAACGCAAAGAGGGAACTCGAGGTAAACATTCCTTTTGATGTTTGTAAGCATGACATACTAGGTGATTGTTGCTTAACATCACAGTTCTCAATCAAGGTTCAAAGCTGAAACCTACCTTAATATAAGTATGAAGTGTGGTCACTTCAAGTCAAAGTTGGCATGATATTTTTTATGACTCGTCTAATTGGATATCATTAGGATATTATCATTTGTTAAGCATGTCGTACTAAATGATCGTTCAATCCGTAAGAACATTGGCATTAATGCATGAGATGATTTTAAATCAAATTTGTGTTTAGAAATTATCCCAAAGACTCCCAGTGGTGAAAAGTTATTGAATCATTTAGAGTATGTTAAGAATATCCCTAAATAACACTCCCTCCGTTTCTTAAATAAGTTTCAATTTGTCATTTTGAGGTATTTCATTTGTTGTTCTTGTTCCCAATGAATCTTTCTATTTATATCACAAATTTTGGACAAAAATAACATAATTCATCCTCATTTTAATATTTTAACAATGCTTATGGTCCCAACATATCTTCCACTAACTTCATTTTAACATTTTTATATTCTTTATGGTCCCCACATGTTTCCCACTAAACTTTATAAAAGCATTTTTTATTAGTTGTGGTCCATATATTTTTTCCACTAAATGTCTTTTAATACTTTTAAATTTTAATGTTTATGATTCCTATTTTTCCATAATCAAATTTATTATTCAATGAAATAATAAATCCACTATCTAAAAATTCTATTTTTCTTGATTCCCGTGAACATTCCTTGTTGGAACTTCATTAAGGAAGAGAGGGACTATGATATAATCAAGAAGTTATGAAACAAAGTAGTTGATTCCAGGGAGGCTTGTGAGGTGCTTGTTCTATCACACTTTGCCACTTTGGTGCTCGTTTGAGCAAACTTAGTACCTCTATTCGCGATACGACACATTGTTTGCTTGAGACGTGTGTTTTCATATGCAAGTTACAATTGATGGACAAGAATTGGATGTTTACATGTGTTTTCCTTTTAGATAGAGAGTTAGAGTCATGTAGTGGCCAGTATAATGACAAAGAATTACACGGGCTTTCTCTAATACTGATGATACAAATTAGGACCTTGCAATTTCTTATTCAGCATTTCCAGATTTCATCATTTATTCTAAGACAATATCATTTAGATTATACTAAGAGCATGGTGAGATTAATTGTCTCTTTCGTATTTCATTACATTCCCTGAAATCATTATGGCAGAAACAACACAAAAGATCAAGTTCGACAAGTTTGTTTACCAGATTCTATGTTGGCTAGAATTACATATCTGTTGT